>PYWC01000022.1:614660-660356 GCA_003182015.1 Tuber magnatum | reverse complement strand
CCCCCCCCCCCATTCACACCCCATAGCCCACACAACTATGACCCTATCACAACAATGCTCAGCCGAGAGAACTAGTCCAACCCTGAACCCTCTCATCACTGTACTCGAGCACAAGTAGAGTTACAGACTACTACGGCGTTGTATAGCCCCATCGGCCAAAGTCCCTTCCAAGTTCCAATATGATACATTCCATAGCTTCGAAAAGCTATATAAAACGGATCCGCGTAAACACCCCGTAACGCAGCTACTCGATAAATCTACCGTACTGTATGATACCGTCAAAAGCATAATTTATAATCGATATCCCCCCCCTTCAACCTCCACTGTTACACCTCCAAGGAGGGTATCATGAACCGGTACCGGTATAATGCCTTACCTCACTTTTGACCGCACCAATTCTTCCACCGTCACCCCCTCCCGCTCCTCCTTAACGGTAGGGAAACCATCGTATCGCTAATAATTACGCTCCATCATACCCTACTGGAGAGGTACAGTACCGGTACTGTGCTGTACTTGTACCGTACAATGCCTCGAGTATGATACCTGGGTAGGCAAGTAAGCAAGCAGATAGATGGGCATGATACTTTACCCACCTCTTCCGAATGACACCCAGATTTGCAGCCGGGGTAGCTCTTGCTCCCAAAGCAGGGTAGGCGAAACGAGAACCCCGGTAACCCGCGTCCGGAAAAACGCTACCCCAACATTGGGTCAACAAATGGGATTGAGATCTGCCCCGCCCCGAAATCTCGTTGCTCAGGAACTCGAACTTGAATTTTATCTATCATATTATACCGCCGATCAAGCAAAAAGACCCCCAAAGGACCTGGTACTAGTAATTGCCAAGACCAACCTTGTGAGGAGGAGGGGAAAAAATAAAAATAAAAAGAAAGAAAAAAAAGAACTGGTTGGATAAAGGAGTAAGGAGCAATAATTAGTAGTTATTGTAATTCCCGCTACCGCACCAGAACGGACCGAAACCACCATCCCATTCCATCACTACCGGTGTCGTAGGCGAAAAAGATCAAAGGAGGCAAAAGAAGAAACATAAAAGACCAAAAAATAGCGTTTCTATACAACTATCCTAGCCCATGGCCCACGACTACACAGTACTTGTATGATACCCGTTCTATCAAGGTTATTTATTTACTGGCGTATCGGAGGGGTAGAGTACGGCAGCTGAGATGAGCATAGAAATTTCCCTCAATAAGACCCTCGTTCCCGTATCAGGCAGGGCCAGCATTGCCCGACTGCCAAACTTACCCCACCCCCACGGGCCTATCGCCTATGAATTCAATTCAATACCCGGCGGCTCTCTGCGGAATGCGATCAGCTCTGTCAGATCGACTACTACGTTAAATGGGACAGAGTAGAAAAAGTAACCGCAACGGCGCCCACATGAAGAGCGCAATCGATCGGTGCGAGGATGGAGGGAAAGCAAGGGCGAAAAAGGGCAACGGAAGAACAGGGAGGAAGGGGTATGTAGAAAAGAAAAGAAAAAAACTCACGCCCCCTTTTCTCCACCAATCAGCCACAGCTTCCACTCGACCGCTGGCCATGCCCTTCACCACTTGGATGACGCTCCCGCCAGACGCTTCTCCGACGCCTTTTCGCTCAACGGCGTGTCCACGCTCCTCAAGGCCCTCGAGGATCCATTTCTCGATGCCCCTCTCGGCAAACACCACCTCGGGAATCAATTGGTGGTGCAACCGAGGACTCTTGATGGTGTCCAAAAGGCCATATCCCCACAGGTAATTCTTCACGATAGCCTGGAATACACCCGTGACAATTCGTGAGCCACCCGAGCCACCAATGACGAGTCCGGGCGCCCCATCCTCCTCGACGATGATGGTGGGAGCGGTGGATGATAGCGGCCTCTTGTGGGGGATGGATGTAGTTATATATCGACGGCTCGGGACGATACGCGTTCGAGCGACCAGGGATGGAAAAGTCATCCATCTCCGAGTTTAGGACGATCCCGGTTTGTGGGTCATGAACTTTGGCGCCCCAGTACAGGTTCACGGTGGTGGTGAGGGCTACAGCATTTCCGTAGTTGTCCAGCACGGACAGGTGTGAGGTTCCCTTGGGATCTACTGGCTCGTACGCTGGATTGTAGTGCTCCCAAGAGTAGGTGGTGTCAGCGGATATGTTCGCCCGAACGGCTTCAGCATAGGATTTGCTTTGCAGTTGGTGTATCCTCTCGGAATTGGATGCCACCACTGGGTCCGTAGGATCTCCTAGTTCGGTGCGCCCTGCTGATATCCACTTCATTATCCTGCACGAGCAGTTAATTCACGATATCGCGCTTGCTAAACTAAAAAGCATACTCCACTAAATAATGGTGTGATAGCGACCTCTCGGGATCGCCCATATCCAGCTTCTCAGCAATATTCAATCCCTCGATCAACACGGCCCCGCTGTAACCAACCAATTCAATTAGAAAGGCCTCCCCCACACACCCGAAATGCCAAACCTGCTAGACATACCTGCAGGGGGGTGGGCAGGTAACAACCTCCCGTCCGTGAAAGTCCGTCTTGAGCGTATCCTCGACGATTGTAAAATACCTCGAAAAGTCCTCAGTAGTCAATATACCCCCATGCTTGTTTGCAGCCTG
Source organism: Tuber magnatum (assembly GCA_003182015.1). Taxonomy (NCBI): domain Eukaryota; kingdom Fungi; phylum Ascomycota; class Pezizomycetes; order Pezizales; family Tuberaceae; genus Tuber; species Tuber magnatum. The sequence continues at coordinate 657,745 of PYWC01000022.1, read as the reverse complement.
AACGATTTGCTCCGCAACACTTCCGTTATAGAACTGCTTCACTCCAGAATAAACCCCACCACGATTATACTCCCCCTTACCCGCAATAACCTCAAGCGTGCGTGCGTACGCCTCCCTCTTCATGAGCTCCCCAACCTGCAAGAGCTCACCAGTTTCCCGGTTAAACAAATATTCCCATTCCTCCCTGTGCTGTCGAAAGAACAGTGCCTCTTTGGCGATAATTGCTGCCAGCGTCGGCGGGATGTGGAAACCCCTTCTCGCCAAGTCTATCGACGGCTGCCAAATCTCTTGCCAGGGCATCCGGCCAGACCGGGCATGCGCCGTAGCGTATCCGTGGACTTCTCCGGGGACCGCAACCGCGAGACCGCCGACCCGTGCTTCTAGTGGATCGCCTGCATGATAGTGTACTCGGTCAGCCCGTACCTTAACCGGGACTCTACGATAACAGATAACAGATGGAGAAGCGCTGTAGGGGGGAGGGGACAAACCGTTGTACATATCCCGAGAAGCACTCCCCGGTGCCGTTTCTCTAAAATTATAAGCTTTAGATCGTCCACTACCCTCACGCACAACCATGAACCCCCCACCACCGACACCGCTGGCAAAGCTATTCACAACCCCAATGCATACCGCAGTCCCTTACACGTCCATCAGCGCCGCGGCCCTAACCAGAGCAAACAAAGAATAGAAGTTATCATATGATACCGATAGCAGCATCGACCGCATTCCCACCCTTCTTCAAAAGCCCCACGCCAATTCTCGAGCAGGCAAGAACCTAACGTATCACACAAGATCAGCACACATTCTCCCGCCAATCAAATCCCCGGATGAAGGATCGGCAGAGAGGGCCCCACATCACTACTAACAGCCCCCCTCGGGGCGTCCACTAGGATCCCATCATCTACTGCACCCCAAACCCCAGCGCACCTTCCGTCAGCCCTTCTTCCTTGATCTTAGACCCCGACAACCCCCCCTTCCTCCCGACCGCGACCCTCATCTCCTTCCCCCGTCACCAATTCCCCGCACCCCCCAGAACTGAAGGAAAACGCACCAATCCCCTCCTCATTTTCCCAAAAGATAACCCCGAACAAAACCCCCAAACCCAGTAGAGCCGCAGCCAGCAAGACCGTCATTCCGAATCTCATGCACACGTTCTGCCTACTCAGTCGTCTACGCCGGCGCACCAGTGGCCGCGCCGTTGTCGGAAGGAGGCTCCGGCGCAGGGAATCATCGTCGTCGTCGGAGTCCTGGCCATCATCATCGGTGTTATAGAGGATTGACACGCTGGAGGGTGTTGGCGAAGGTGAGCACGGTGGGGTGTGGGACCGGGAGACGGTGGGTGAGAAGCGGACTTTGTTTGGGGGCATTGTTGGACTCTGTAACATTGGAGGGGGGTGAAGAATTTGATTGGCGAGGAAGGAAAGAGGGAGGGAAGGGGAGAACGAGAGAGAGGTGCTGCCAAGACGAATCCTACTCAAGCACCGGCAACTTAGTGTATCATACCGTGCTGTACTCGAGCACTGTGCTGTACCGGTATATAGGACTAATATAGGACTAGGAAGCGAAAGAGGAGGGGGGTGAGGGTATATAACAGTTTCCTCCCCTTTCCCCCGCTTGTATGATACCGGTACTGTACCTGTAAATCGTGAAGGTGTGTGACTGACCCCAGACCAGCTCTGTGCCTGTAAATTATGATACCTTAATTCCCGTCACAAATCCGGGAACAGGTCACGCACCCCATCGAGAGCATTCTCTTCTCGCATGATATCACAAGACGTGAGGGTAAACTACTCGTATCGTAGCTGGGGCCTACAGGTACGGTAGTGGGGGTGGCACAAGTATCATACCGCTCATCGATAGCCCTCAATTGGGTAGCACATCGTCGCCGCAAGGCTCGTTTTAGCTCAAACCCCTCAGCACCCCACCGTTAGACTACTACCGGCAGTACTACTCTAGCATCCCGCGAGGTTAATATCGATAATGCAGCCAAATAAGTTCCTCCATCCCGATCGTGGAATAGGGTTCCGCACTCGTCGAATTTGGACTTGGATAAGCTTCTTGAGCATCACGCCCGTACCATACCTGTACTCGAGCGCGGCATATAAACCTGCCAAGTTCCTCACAAAGCACATCTTCACTCCACGAGCAAGGGTATTGGAGAACGTAATACCGTGTTATTATTATCTACCGTCTCTCCGCCTTCGTCCGAGAGTACGAGTACAGCACGAGTACAGCACCCATCCCTCACGGCATCATCACCGTTGTTGCCGCGATACGATAGATGGATGAGTTAGGGCACCTTACCGCTACTACATTTACAAGTACCAGTATAGCCCGAGTACATCAACAGATAACAAAAGCCCCCGCCCGCCACGCTATTCAGACGATCGTTTCGTTTCCAACCACCGGCACCACACCCACCGTGCACTGCGTTGCGTTACCGGTATGTTACATAAACGTCCATCCATCGCCATCCCCTAGCTTAATCCAAGCCCTCGTCGCCCACCATCCCCAAACGCGTGGTAGGGGGCACAATAAGAAGGAACACAAAACTATAGTGGAATATAAAAAACACCCTTCATATTCCATGCTTCCCATGACAAACAGACTACCCAAATATGCCGCCCCTCCATCCCAAGGAGGAAAAGAAAAAGAAAACAAAAAAAAGGTATACCCCGCCCACATAACAGCTTCCACCAGATAAGACATAATCATAACCTCATAGCTTAAGCATTAGAACTCCTCATACTCCCATCCGAGCTCAGACTACCGGCCCTCCCTTTCCTATACCCCTTCTTCCTGGAGCTTCTCGGAGGCCCCCCTCGCGGAACATGCACCATTCCGGTTTGCACATGCACCAAGCTAGTTTCGACTGGAACGAGGGCGTTCGACGTTTGTGGGGCGGGGGGCAGAACTCCGTATGTACCCCCAGAGCTACTGCCAGCCCTTTCCTGCGGCTGCCGTCCGATCACGTACGGGTGTGCATAAACCTTCGTTCCCTTAGCCATCCCCAACGCACTCTGAGTGACACTCTCGTCCTCCGAGTCCGAGTCTGAGTCCGAAGACGACGAGGTATCTGAATCATCGCTATCATTGTCCTGATATCCGCGTCTGGTGGCGTTCCTCGATGCTCCGGTCCCAGACTTTTTCAATGCAGAGGGCGGGTGTCTGATAACGGTCTGTCCACGAGTCATATCCGGATAATTGGCCAGGTCCGAGTCTTCCGGTTTCCAGCCTGCGGGGCGAGCAGGTTCCTGGTTGTCGATGAAAGTTCCCATAGTGGTGACAGATCGGACGTCCGCTTCTCTCATTTGCTGCTTGACGCGGCGGGGGCGGTGGATCACGGCTACATCTCCATCCCCGCCACGTAACCTCCCGAACGCATCCTGAGCTTGTGCCCACAGTCCTTCAACGACAGATTTAGCGCTCTTCTTTTCGGTAGGTTCCTTGGCGCGGGGACCACGGATGACTTCGGATTTAGTGTATGTTGTGTCGAGCTCTCCAAGGACGACCGTGCGAGCCCCCATTGTGCTGCCACCGCCGCGGCGAGTGGAACCATCCGAGAAAACCGTGATAGCGTCATCCGGGCGGGAAGCTGGTCGACGGAGCACAGAGGATTTGTAATCTTCCCAGTCGGAGTCCTTCCACATGAACCCACCCTTACGAACGAATAGCCAGAGAACCATAAGTCCAATTGATGCTCCAAGCAGACAGAAGACGACGAGCACACCGGCAGTCATCGATTTTGGTTTGACATACGGTGCTCGCGGTTCTAGGTCCCGTCCTTCGAGTGTCGAAGGCGACGATCCAAGGGTTGTGAAGAAGCCGACAGCCCGCGACAAGAGCTCATTGAAAAGTTCCGATGACGAAGAAGCAGGCTCCGATGAGCGGGGAAGATAGTCGGTACGTTTATTGAGGATTTTAGACGGATTACTCAAGCCTCCGGGGCTAGGATAGTCCCCCCGAGAAGGAGCAAAGATGGAAAACGGACGAGGAGCCATGGCTAGCCACCACCGTACCGGTGCAACGTGGGATATAAAAGTAGGGGGAAAGTGTATGCAGCAGAATAGTCGAAGTTTGTCAATAAGAATAGAGGAATTCGTAAAGTCGTGATGGGCCAGAATCGGCGGTTGGAGAAAATGGGGGTGGGGTGGGTGGTTGGTCTGTGTATGAGTGAACAACGGGTGGGAGAGGGGAAAAAAACGAGGGGGCATTTCCGCTAGATGGCTGGTGGTTGGTAGTTGCATCTTGGAAGCAAGGAGGCTGGGAAGAGGCCTATTGTTTGTGGCCACTCGTCGCTACGGCAACCAGCATGTCTTGGCCCATTGACGTAGCAACGCCTTACCGGTCTCGGCAATTTACTTGCATAATTGTTGAGGATCGGCCGAGAGTATCTTTATCTAGCAGCGCCAATAATAGCCAGGAATCATGCGCGAAAGAATTTTGCTACCACATTAGCCAACTTCGGGGCTAACAACAGCCTGCCGGTAGCCCACTCGATTGGCCGAAAATCGACCTACCGTAGTACTCATACAGTCTATCCTATCATCCCTATGTCATAAATTTAAACGGGTGCACTTCAATAACCGTGCCAAGGTTCCCGCCAATTCGAAAGACTTATAGTTAGTTTGGCTATGAATATTATGATATTAATTCGAAAGACAGTAAGCGACCTTGAAAGTTTGACAGCACTCTGTAGGAGTACCAGACAGCTCAACTGAACAGACAGCTCAATGAAACTATTTCATATAAGAAGAAACCACTACCACAGAACACCCAATATCTGGAAATAAAAGTTTTTAAAGTTTTAGCCGTTTACCCTGATCCTTCACCACCTTCTGTATTTGTTTTGAAATTTCCGTCTATTACTTCCAAACCTTGGTTGCAGCAGCTTTTGTTACTAATGTATTCAAGGGTGCTATAGGTCAGCACCTAGCTATAGGTCATATATTTTACTTATTGATCATGTATAAAAGAGTAAATAAAACAACAATCATTACTTCTATGATAGTTATTCTCTCTATAGAGCCATCATGTATAATTAGTATGCACCAAATATAATAAAATTTATAATATATTTATTTTTGACATTACTATTGAAACCATTGACTATTATAGACAATATATATATTGTCAACAACAATGGCCCAAATACTACTTAATTGTCATTTCTGTTAATACAAGTACAATAGATAGGATGTGCTCTATTCTTCCTCAAGTCATTGGCCAGATATTTCAACTATATAAGACAAGCTATTAGATTTACTAATGCTACTTTCTTTAACCATATACTATGCTAGCGGCACTGTAGGCGAGCAGACCCGGTAGGGAAAGCACGCCAAAGGCCAAAGAGCACAACATCTTTACAGGGGAAAGGACAAAGCTATGAGAGTTCTTCATACAGCTCCAATGGGACTTCAGGATCAAAAACTACAGGGATGATTGGGATACCACCAAGGTGGTATACACCAAATCACTATTATGTGACACAGCCAGCCAATAGATAATCCCCTATGTTGAAGAATTGAAAGAACAGGAATAGGAGACTTGGGAGAGTTGCAAAGAAGTACTCCGAGAAGGGTTCAGAGACATCGATGCAAAACTATTAACTCAAAAGAAGCTGGAGAACATGCAACAGGGAAAGAAGAACATGATTTACCTTCAAACAAATTCCAGTACCTTGCTATAGAGGCTGAATATGACAACAACAGACTCTAACCGTTCTTCCTCCAACCATGTACCCTACAGTTGCAACACACATGCGGCACGGTGGAAACTAAATTTACAACTACAGCTGATTTTACGATGTAGGGGATAAAAAAAAGAACCAGGACTGGCAATAATCAAATATATCCAGGCAAGAAGGATGATGATAAGTGAATCCAAGATGATACTGAAAAACTAGGATGGAACGTCCAGGCTTGCACCGCTCATGACAACCCAGGGAGATAACATGATGGACTTGGATGTAACCAAATAAAGGCTGAACCTCAACTTGTCAGGACAAGAGTACAAAAGACAAATGAAGGGGAGGTTGTATCTAGTACATGAAAGCAGTAGTTATATATTACAAGATTGCAAGCTACCCAGGGACAGAAGAAACAGAACCCAAGCAGGCAGAACAGAGCCGGCCAGGCCAAGGAAACAGACACCTGGTCTGAATATACTACAACAGATAAATCTTGATACTAAAAGTGATAAGACGAAAAAAGATGGCTATCTCTAGTAATAGGTGGTCCAAGGAACAAGACACGACTGAAACCCATCACCCTTGCCAACTACTATACAACATTACCAGTGGAATCCCTGGAACACAATGGAGATCATATTATGATTAAGGCACCATTATATGGAGAAGACGAAATAGTTATAGTACAGTTGATGATCAATTAAGAAGCAACAGAGAACTTTATTGACCAAGGAATATACGACAAACAGGGTCTTACAAACATAGCCTTACCACCATTCAGGCCAAAAAACCAAGTAATATGCACCTAGCAGATTGAACAAAAAAACTTCATGGGGCGGATTACTTATACAGTATGAGTCCCTATAGGTATTGGCAGCTACAGGGAGCTGGTAACCTTTCAGATAGCTGACTTGCTGAGCCACAAGGCAGTTCCAGGAATGCTGTAGCTAAGACAACACAGTCCCACAATTGAGTGGGAATACAACAAGATCATATTTGCAAACAAATGGTTCATGACCAACTGTTTGTATAGTTTACTGGTCATATACATGACTCCCAAAGTAGAAGCCTAGGAAGGCAACTTAGTTACCAAGTTCTGCTAGCTCCAGGCCGCGAAAGAATGAAGTACATGGAGTGGCCAAGTAGGTCAATGGATCTGAGTCAAAATGTTGACAGATGGGGCAAAATTGCCTACCAAGGGTTCAGTGGGGGCAGCATGGTATGACCTGTATACAAGAGAACAACAGGTAATACCTGCAAGAAAGCAAATAGTGATGACTGCAGGAGTAGGCATCAGACAACCAGCAGGTACCTATAGGAAGATTGCTCTGTGTAGTGATTTAGTAGTCAAATCCAGGCTCATGACCAATGTAGGAGTAATAGATACTAATTATATCGGTAAGATGAAGGTGGTCTTGGCAAACCTAGGTGATAAAGAACTTTGAGTGGAAAAGGTTGATTGAATTGTACAACCAATTATCAAAAAGATCAATGAAGAAGAACTCTAAAAGGCAGAGACCCTGGATGAAACTCCTGAAGAAATAAAGAGGGTTGGAAGTACAGATCAAACAACAAGCAAAGAGTAGAAAGCCTAGAAATGAATTGAGATCTCAGAGATCATGGCATTGGTGTGCAGAAAGTTCTACTGATGAAGAGGGAATATGAGAATTCTCAAACTATGATGGGACCAAGACCTGATCACGCTAGCCAAAATCAACATTAGCACAGAACTGGCAATCCAATACAAGAGACTCAAGGAAGGGAAGGTGTAGAGCCAGTCGGTCCTAAACGAATGTTATTAGTATTGGGAACTGTTCCAGGAAAAAGATAGAAGGGAACTACTACTATATCGAAAAAGGCTATACTTGTAAATCAAGTTCAAGAAGGACACCAAATTCCCAATGCAAAGGATCTACCTGCTTGGTGAAATGGTATTGCAGGACCTCAAGACAGACATCGTACAGAACCTGAAACAAGAAAGGATCAGAGATTTTTTTATGGTGGAAGGGTCACCAATCCTGTTTGTACAAAAGAAGAATGGAAATTTGTGACTGTTTGTGCACTATGGTACCCTGAATGAGATAAGGAAGAAGGATCAGTATCTACTACCATTGATCTCCAAGGCCCTAGATGGACTAGGATCAGTGAAATACTTTACCAAGCACAATATAAATAAGGTGTATTACAACATCAGGATTCAAACCAGAGAACAAATAGGAAACAACCTTTGCCAAACAGGACGGGATATAAAAATACCTAGTCATGCCAGTTGGGCTAAGCAATGTACCTATAACATTCCAACAATGGATCAACTGAGTCCTGAGCAGATACTTGGAGGTATGTTGCATTGCCTATTTAGACAATATACTTGTATATTTCAAGAACATGGAACAACACCAAAATAATGTTAATAACATCATGGAAGCAATACAGAAGTTAGGAATAAGGGTCAATCCTAGTACATGTAAGCTTCACAAACAGGAAGTGGAATATCTTGGCTTCATTATCAATCAAGAGGGAGGTCAGGTAGATCCAGCCAAAACCTAAGTGATATGGAATTGGGAGACACCAAAAGCCTGAGAGGACATGCAATGTTTTATAGGCTTTTGCAACTTCTACTATCACCGCAACCAGTACAGGGACTAGGTTATGTTTTATGTTTTGTTTTACAGTATCGTTTGATACTTGTTCTATTTCAAAAGTATCCCCTGATACTTTGAATGTTTTATGTTTGATTTGATAGTATTGTTTGATACTTGTTATATTTCAAAGGTATCATTTGATACTTGGAATGGTTTATGTTATCGCTGATATGGGAGATGAGTGAGAACTTGTATTTAAACACCGCTGATTCCACGATGGAAACGGCAGATTTCAACTGACAGTATCTTTAATATACTTGGTTGAACGGTTACTTCTTGATCTTCTATTCCGCCCTTTTGAAGCCTCCTTTAGTCTACACAGCTCTCGCCTCTTGCCAAGCAAGTAGGCCACCTGTTACTATCGTACCTGAAGCGTGATTAGCACCCTAGGTGTGAACACGTTACAATCGCTTTATTGGGAGATTCAGCAGAATAGCCAAACCGATATACCACCCCCTCAAGAAGGATGTCAAATAGAACTAGGGAAGCAAGCAAGGGAAAGCATTCAATAAGTTAAGAATGAAGATAACAACTGTATTAATCCTGATGGATTTCGACCCTGAAGGAAAAATAATTATTGAGACAGACATACCGAAAGGGGTATACCCAAGCATAGTACTACGAAAATGTGAAGACAGACAAAGGAGACTGGTCGCATATAGGTCCAAAATAATAGCACCCGCTGAATGCAACTATATGTAGATGACAAGAAGCTGCTGGTGATACGTCAACCTCTTAAGAAATGGAGACATTACATTGAAAACACCAACCATTATACTAAGGTCCTAACCGGTCACAAGAACTTGGTAGTATTCATGACAACAAGGAAACTAAACCACCAAATATGATGGATGGAGAAGCTCAGCCCATATGACTCCAGAATCAAATATCAACTAGGAAAGGAAAGAGGGAAGCCAGACAACCTTATGAGACAAGTGAAGAACTGACTGAAAAGCAACAATGATGAAATAATTGCTAAGAGACAAGAAAGAGTACTCCTAAGAGAGAGGTACTTCAAAGTGATGGAGATGGCAGAAATCGAAGATGATATTAATGACACCAGCAAGAAGATAAGCATAAAGGACTGGAGGATTTAGCAGATACAACAAGCACTAGAAAAAAGAGATGGTAGAAATGAAGGAAGTCATGTTGGGGCTATACAAGTAGGATGGTGACAACCTCCAATACAACAACAAGATATGGATGCTGGATAACAAGGAAATTCAGCCAGATTTGATACCAAGAAACCATGATCTACCAGTAGCAGGTCATGAGGGGGCAGCAAAATCTACTGACATTGTATATTGCCAATACTATTGGCCAGGCGTATGAGATATGAACAAATAATACATCAAAAATTGTTACGTTTGGACATAGATGAAAGTCACACAATACATACCTTATAAACTACGAAAGCCAAAGGAAGTACTCGATAAACCATAGAAATCTATATCAATAAATTTTATCATGGACCTACTACCGTCAAATGGCTATGATGCTATCCTAGTAGTGGTGAATCATCTGGCCAAAATGAGTCACTTTATCTCTGGCAGAAAAGACATGATGGCACAACAGTTTACTTTAATCTTTCTTTGAGAAATCGTCCAACTTCACACACTACTGAAAGGTGTTATAACAGACAGAGGGTTGCTATTCACCACTGAGATGTAGAAGAAAACAACAGAAAAACTCAGAATTCAATAAAGACTGAGCACAGAGTTCCACCTATAAACAGATAGGCAAACCAAAATAGTGAAGAGACATTAGAGCAATATTTGTGCATATATGTCAACTATTTGTAGGATAACTACAATGAACTCCTACTGATAGTGGAATTCACCTACAACAACAGGTGATAAGAAATGATAACAAACATGCCCTTCTACACCAATTACTGACAGAATGCAGAATATGAGGCCATATGTCATTTGACTAAAAGCAAGATAACAAACTCCAGCAATATAGCGCCACTTCATGAAGTATTGTGAACAGAGACAGTAATAGTGCAATTAGGAGTGAAAGAAAAGTATGATCAATACTAAAGGCCACCCCATTTGAACCTACAATCAGGAGATATGGTATGGTTATTATCACAAATCATATGAACTACATGATAGTCAAAGAAACTAAACTACAGGACAATTGAACTATTTAAGATCTTGGCAAAAGTAAGGAGTTGTGCTTAGAAGCTAGACCTACCACCCCAGATAGCGATACACAACACATTCCACATCTCACTCCTCGCACTCTGCTCAGACAACAAGTTTCCCTCACAAGAAGAACCACACCCTCTGCCTATTGAAATAGACAGAGAAGACAAACACGAAGGCAAAGGAATAATCAATTCTCAGTTGCCCTAGCGTAAACTGCAATGCTATGTTAAGTGGACTGGTTATTGCCCGCAGTATGATAAGAGGTGGTATCTGGCCGCAAATTTTACCAACACTAAAGATGTCGTCCTCCTTTTCTACCAATACTACCCATAAAAACCAGCAGTGGACCATGCACTCAAAGGTAAAAGGAAAGAGCTGGGTGGTGGTTGAAGACTACCAAAAATTTAAGAGGAATGGGCTAAGGGCACAGAAAGAGAGGAAAGAAGAAGAGGCAGAGAGGCAGAAATACAGAAAGAAAAATTGGACGGCTTGTAGTCAAGATGACTGCACAATACACGAAGATGTAAAACAAAGACATAGGTGGTGGCCTACTGAGACCACCACGATGAGAGGCTCGGATAGTAACCAGGAGTGGGCTAACTGCTGGCAACAAGAAACCTGGAAAGGGGATAAACCCAAAATCCTGACCAAGCCAAGACAAGAAAGAATCCACTGGCAGAACTAGATGTACAGGTTCTACTCCTAGCACTGGCAGTAAAAGAAAAAGGCGGGAAAACAAGCTCCCAGAGTGCAGCTTAATGAGAGAAGGGGGCAGAAAGTTTTGTTTGTACCAAAGGAGGTCCTGCAAAAAACTACTCAGGGCCAGAACAAAATAATAACCCAACAGAAAGAACTGATGGAGAGACAGGAGGTGACAATCGACCAGTTGAGATGAATGATCAATGGGTTCAATAAGGCATGTAGGAGGTGGGAAGAAGAGAAAGCAAGATGGCTCTGAGGGTGTTGGACCAGGAGGGATGTGGAGGATTGGCTGTTGAAAGAATACAGGAATACACAATATGATAGGCTGTGGACCTGTAAGTATATGGTGACCATCGAGGGGAGAAGAAAGAGAAGGAACTAGAGAGATAGCACAATAGGACTCAGGCTAGAGGGAGAGAGGAGCTAATGTCAGAAATAGTAACAGGGACGGAAGATTGGTTATGTTATGGAAAACTGAGAACAGAATGTTGGGGGAACTGAGTAAGGCGAACAGGCAAGGCAGATTGATAAAGCTTACGGGGAAGGGAGGATAGTTAGGCTTTTGCATTATGAGTTAGAGTTGGGATCATGGGATCTCGTACAACTCACAGTTGTGGGTTGTTGGTATGTTAGAATTCATTTATATATTTGAATAACTGATAGTTGTGAGTCATATCATGCAATAACTTTCACACATGATCTGATTAGTGAGTTGTGGATCTCATGCTGTAATGACCCAGCATATACGAGCTAGGGCAGACAGAACCTGCACCCATGCCAGCAGCCGTGAGGCTTACTGGTAGGAATAGAAGGACAGGAAACAGTTTGACCCACGGAAGTCCAATAGTCTGGGTTCCATTATGAACAGTGAGACAAACACCCTTGGGAGGTGTTGGTGTACTCAAGGATTGACCAAGGACAAGTTACCTGGCTTGGCTGAGTAGTTGGGCTGGCGAAAGGAAGAGAAGTTTATCTCCACTATAGGACTAGACAAGGTAACAGAGTAAAGTTACCCTGAGCTCCAGAGTAGGTTACCCTATTCAGTGATTACAGTTACCTTGCCATGGAACATAGGTTAACCTGTCTAGGAACCTGAGTTACCCTATCTAGCAATACGAAGTCGCTCAGAGAGTTCGAGGGAAATGACTAGAATGTTTGTCACAAAGCCATGTAGAGTACTGCAATTTATGGTTCCAGAAGATGCTATTGGGCGAGTTATGCAGCTCGGAAGAAGGTGTAAATTGGAGACATTATTCCTATCGTACACCTCCAGCCCCCCTTGTGGCCTGGATGTCATGGGCAAACAGTTGTGTAGTTATGTGAAGTCTGGCAAAACACAATCTTTGTAGACCTGCTTACAACACCAGATGCATCACTGCCATCTGGTCGACCATAGGCTGTTCACAGGATATAGTGGAGGCCGTAGGGTGGGACGTGGAGTACCTCCTCCAAGTTGTTTGGGGTAAAATGGACTAAAACTGATGGATCTAATAGGGGTTAACCGTGGGGGTCTGGAAGGTAGTCCTAGGTAGTGCCAGGGTGCCTAGGAGAGCTTTATACCTATTAAGCCTAAATGTGTCCCTCACACTATAGGCTCTGTAAGGGACATGCAGAGGCACTAAAACCATGATTCCTACTGCAGGTAATGTGGATCTGAGATGTGGTTATGGGTAGTGCCCATTGGAGTACTTTAGGACTAGCATCTTCTGAGGAAGACACCAGAAGTCCTAGAGTTGTAAATAGTAGATAGATAACCCACTCAAGGTAGGTTTGAGGGTCATATAGAGATCAATGCATATGGGAAGGATGATACAAATGGTCCAGTTCATCAGATGTCTTGACTGTTAGGCACTGGTAAAGTACTAGTGCGAAGAGGTTTTCACTGTGGCAGGTAAAATGGAGATAAGCTGCAGAAACAAGAACTGCCTCAGGGGCACACTGACTAGAGTGTGTTGACAGATACAAGCCTGAAAGAGGTGCAAGAAGACATGTCAGACCATCCAGAGTGGAGAAGGGTATGCTCGAATAGTTGGAGTAAACTGATGGGAGAGTTGCTGGCAGAAGATAAAACTACTTGAAATTGTATGCGAGAACTACTCCACTCCAACAATCAATCCTCTCGAGACCTTAATTGAGTGAAGAATCAGGCTTAATAATATTAAGTTTTACTGTTCACTTTACTTTTACATCTGTGTGAGCTTTTGGCGATAAGTTTGAAGTTGTTTGGTGTGGTCACAACCTCGTGGTCCATCTTCCTAGAGGTGCTCCCATTAGAATATACTGTTAAGTGACCTCCTCACTCGACTCTTCTCCTGATTAATTGTCTATTGACCTTTGGTGCTAACCTTGTGTGAACACTGGTAACCTAGTCTGAAACAAGTAGCTCAGAGTGGAAAGCGCAATGGCTGGTACCGAACTTCAAACAGGAGTGGACCGGGACTCAGATTCAGATCTTGATCTTGACCTTCACCAACATACTGTAAACACATTTTGGGCGCTGGTTTTCACGGAAGTTCTCCGTATTGAATAGGATGGTCACTAGTTGCTCTTAGAGACTACCCCTATTTAGTTATCTGATGAATGTGTTGATCTTATGATTACAGACCCTTGTGCTGTGGCACTTTCACCTTTTTCACGATTCTACCCTGGTCTGCAACATGGGCACTGCGCTGCCAAAAGGTGTTCTATTTAGCGAGTTGTAATGTGAGTGTGTCAAATCTTATATTGTCTGAGCAGTAGCTTGGTCGGTCGACTAAGCAAAGTGGAAAATGAGAAACTGAAACCACTAGTAGTAGTAGGTGTTCTGGAAACAGATTACTACAACAGCAGTGGAATAGATGAAAGTGTAGCAAGAGGCATACCTGCGAATGCTGCCAGACCAGCCAGCATTAAAAGATCAGATGGTAGCCTTGGAAAAGGTCTTTGTAGGGGAGTATAGTATTAATGATAAGAATAATACACTGATGATAGAGGCTGCGCCTCCACTTCCACTTGTCCATACCAAAACCAAAAATTGGAGAATGAAATTGGCCCACAGGGTCAGAGACCAACAATGAACAGTATACCTAAGCCCGGTTGGTATACAGATATTAGAAAGCGTCGAAGGTGATGGCTGGAAACAGATCTCCTCCATCACAAGAGCATCTATGGGCTCGCTATCAGTCCCTCCCTCAATGGCCCACAGTCGTTTGGGCACTCCCGCAATTGGCCCGAGTGATGGACGTCGCATAAAGAAAAGGACATCAAAACCAAGAGGCACTACAGCACCAGACACGCCTGACACTACGTCTTGTCCGAGCCCTGCTCCTATTACCCCTCTGGAGATACCATCAGTTGTAACTTCCCTATCTTCTATAGCCACCCCTAGACTCACACCTTGATCAGTCCCTTTACGCGTGCCTGACCCCTCTGCTACCTGATCCTCTCCACCTGCAATGTCGGCTACCCCAGGGTTCCCCCAACTGTAGCCTAGGTCACTGGGACCTTTTAAACAGGTATGGCACTAGTAAGTGTAAGCACCTGAAACTCTATCACAGGGAACTCCAATCCCAGGACCCAGGATACCTACCCGCTGAGTTTCTTGGGCACTTGTAATTCCTTTAGCCTCCCCAAAACCAATTCTTCCCTCAAGTATTCCCACCATCACATGTGGCAATTTGGGCAGCCAAAAGAGGTTCTGTGAATCAGGATGCCAATCAGAAGAAACCGGTATAGGGTGTATTCATTATCACAGATTTGTGTGCGAGAAGGGAGCATGGACCATGGTGAAGCATAGAAGTAGATATAAGGAAGGGGATGGAAGACTAACATGTAGGTACTATGGGTTATGGAGGCATGTCAGCTGCCCCATGCAACTACTTAGTTGCCCAGAGCTTCAGGAATATCTGGAGAGAACTGTAAAGACCTAGCATACATGAGCTATGGCAGCCAGAACCTACACCCATAAAGGAAGCCAGGAGGCGAACTGGTAGGAACTGGCAGGCAAGTAAGTACTTGACCTGCAGACACCCAATGGCCTGGGCTCTGAGATGAATAGAGTGGCCTGGTAGCGTACTTAGGTACCTGGCTACACCGAGGAGCGGTGTCAGCCTACTTAGGATTCTCTGAAAGAGGCAGTTACTCTGCTAAGTCAGGTAACTGGAGAAAGGTCAGAAGTGTCTATCTCCGGCAATGGAATAGACAGGGTAACAGGGAAAAGTCATCTTGTCCCCTGAACAAGGTTACCCTACCTCTCAATATGAAGTCCCTTGGGGAGTTCAGGAGAAATGAGCGGAATGTTTGTCATGCGAAGCCATGCATAATACTAGAATATGGGGTTCCGGTAGATGCTATTGGGCAAGCTACACAGCTCCGAAGAAGCTGTAAATTGGAGACATTATGCCTATCCTGCCCCTCCAGCCCCACCTTGAGGCCTGGACGTCATGGGCACACAGTTGAGTAGTCGTGTGCAATCTGGCAAAGAGGAATCTTTAGAGACCTACTTGCAACACCGTATATGTCGCTGCCCTCTGGTCGACCGTACTCTGCTCGCATGATGTACAGGAGGGCATAGGGTCGACGGTGGAGTACCTCCTCCAAGTCGTTCAGAGTAAAACGGACCAAATCTGATGGAGTTAATGAGAGTTAACCATGGGGGTCCCAAAGGTAGTCCCGGGTGGTGCTGGGGCAACTATGAGAGTTGTACACCTACCAAGCCTGAAAGTGTCCCCAACACCATAGGCTCTGAAAGGGAAGTGCAGAGACACTAAAAGCATGATCCCTACCACAGGTAAGGTGGGTCCAAGGTAGTGGTCATGGGAAGCACCCATTTGACTCCTCCTGGACCACAGTATCCTGCGGAAGACACCGGATGCCTGAGAATTGTAAATAGTAGATAGATACCCCGCTGACGGTAGCTTCCGGAGTCAAGTACAGATCAATGCATACGGGAAGGGTGTCATAGATAGTATAGTTTACCCGGTGTCTTGACTGTTAGCCACTGGCAAGAGGCCGATGGGATGCAGTTTTCACTCCAGCGGGCAAAATGGAAGTACACTGCAGAAGCAACAACTGCATAAGGTGAACATGGACTAGAGTGTGTCGACACATGCATGCCCAAAGGGTGAGCTAGGAGATGTGTCCGACTACTCTTAGTGGAGAAGGTTGTGCTAGAATGGTTGAAGTGAACTGATGGGGGAGTTTCTGGTATAAGATAAAACTAGTTGAACGTCTATGCGAGAACTCTCCTACTCTAACAATCAATTCTCTCGAGACCTTAATTGAGTGAAGCGTCAGGCTTAACAATCTTAAGTTTTACTGTTTACTTTACTCTTACATCTGCGTGAACTTTTCGTGCTAAGTTTGAAGTTGTTCAGTGCCGTCGCAGTCTTGAGATCCATCTTCCTAGGGGTGGCCCCATTACACTATGTCATTAAGTGACCTCCTCACTTAACTCCTCCCCTGATTAATTCTTTTTGAAATTCAGCACTGACTTTTCGTGAATACGAGTAACCCTGTCTAGATCATGTAGTCCAGGGTAGAAAGTGTAATGGCTAGTACTGATCTTTGAACCGGAAAGCAATCCAGCACAGATTCCGACCTTGACTTTGATCAAAACACGGTCAACACGTTTTGTCGGTCAGTTTTTGTGCATGTTTGTGGGATTGAATGGGACAGCCACCAGTTACTCTGGGAGGCTGCCCCTTTTCAGTTACCCATTGAATCTGTTGACCTTATAATTACGGACCCTTGCACTGTGGCACTTTCATTTTTTCAAGATTCCACCCTTGTCCACAATATGAGCCCTCCACTGGTAGGGGTGTCTCCTTTGGCCATTTCTCGTACGCATTTGTTGAACCATACATTATCTGCAAGGTAGCCAAGTCTCTCAAGGAAGCCAAGTGAGAAATGAGAAACCGGAACAACCAGCAGCAGCAGGAGTTCTGCAAACAGATCACTACGGCAGTGGTGGAAGGGATGAAAGTGCAGCAGGAGGCATACCTGCGAATGGCGAAGAACTAGAAGCCATTAAAGGGTCGTATGGCAGTGTTGGAAAGGGCCTTTGGAGGAGGTTATAGTATTGATACTGAGAATGATGTGCTGATGATGGAGGCTGTACCCCTACTTCCACTCGCCCATACCAAGCCCAAGAACTTCGGGATGGAATTGGCCACAAGAGCCAGGGACTAACAATAGAGGGCGTACCTAAGCCCTGCGGGTATACAAATGCTGTAAAGTCTCAAGGGTAAAGGCTACAACGTATACCTCTTGTGTCACAAGAGCATCACTGTGCTCTCTATCCATCCCCTTCTTAATCACTCGCAGTGGTTTGAGAAGTCCAGCTATCGGACCAACTGACGGACACTATGTCAAGAAAAGAACGTCGAAGCCAAAGGTTATCACAGTACCAGATATGCCTGACCCTACTCCTCATCCGACCCCTGCTCCTTTCATTTCTCCTGCAACACTTTCACTTGCGACTCCTGCAGGTTCTATCGCTACCCCAAGACCCACACCTCTACCAATTCTGTTGCCCGCCCCGGACACCTTTCCTGCCACAGCCTTCCTACCAGTAGCATTGGTTACCCATATGTTCCCGCCACTGCGAGCAGCGTCACCGGAATTTCTTGAACAGGTAAGGCACCAGCAAGAGTGAACGCCGGCTCCATCGTGGGGAACACTGATCCCCGGACCTGGGACACCTGCCCCCTCTGTTCATTGGGCACCAGTAATTCCCTCTGCCCACTCAAAACCAGCTCTCCCCTCTATGCTCCCAGCGATCACAGGTGGCGAGTCAGACCGCCAAGACGAATTCTGTCTGTCAGGCTGCAAATTGGAAGAGACTCGCATGGTATGGATTCATTACCACTCATATGGGTGCAAGAAGGAATGACGGACCCTGATAAGGTACCGAAAAAGGCGGAAGGAAGGAGATAGATAACCGACATGTGGGTATTGTGGGTCATGGAGGCACGCTGTATGACGGGGGCATCCCTAGGAAGATGGATCCCAAGTTTGTGACTGCACTGAACCACTTCAAACTTATCGTCAGAACTTCACAGAAATGTAGGAGTAAAGAAAACAGTAAAACTTAATATCGTTAAGCCTGATGCTTCACTCAATTAAGGTCTCGAGAGGATTGATTGTTGCAGTAGGAGAGTTCTCGCATAGACTTTCAGGTAGGTTTGTCTTATGCCAGAAACTCCCCCTTCAGTTTACTGCAACGATTCAAGCACACCCTTCCCCGCTAAGGGTGGTCCAACACATCTCCTGGCAAACCCTTTGGGCATGCATGTATCGATACACCCTAGTCGGCATTCACCTTATGTGGATCTTGTTTCTGTGGTGCATTTCTATTTTGCCCACCGGGATGAAAACTTCTTGCTATCAGCATCTTGCCAGTGGCTAACAGTAAAGACACCAGATGAACAAGACTCTTTATGATACTCTTCCCATATGCATGAATCTCTACTTGACCCGGGAAGCTACTGTGAGCGGTTTATCCATCCACTATTTACGAGTCTCGGGCTTCCAGTGTCTTCCACAGGATACAGTAGTCTGTGAGTGATCCAATAGGCGCTACCCATGACCACTACCTTAGATCCACCTTGCCTGTCATAGCAATCATGCTTTTAGAGTCTCTGCATATCCCTTTCGGAGCCTATGACGTGGGGGACACTTTTGGGCTTGATAGGTGTAAAACTCTCCCCATCGCCCCAGCACCACCAGGGACTCCCTTTGGGACCCCCACGGTTAACTCCTGTTAACTCAGTCGGTTTTGGTCCGTTTGACTCTAAATCACTTGGAGGAGGTACTACACCTTCCACCCTATACCCCTTATATCTCCTGCAGACAGCTTACGGTCGACCAAACAGCAGTGACGTATATGGTGTTGCCAGCGGGTCTCCAAAGATTCCACTTTGCTACCCAGCACATAACTACACAACCGGTTGCCCATGACGTCCAGGCCTCAAGGCGGGGCCGCAGGGGTATGATAGCAATAATGTCTCCAATTTCCAACCACTTCGGAGCTGCATAGCGCGCCCAATATCACCTCCTGAAACCCCAGATTCCAGTATTCGGCATGGCTTAATATGACAAACATGCCGGTTATTTTTCCCGAACTCCCCGCGGGACTTCGTATTGAAAGGTAGGGTAACTCAGGACTTTGGGCATGGTAACCCAAGCCCCATAGCTGGGTAATCTGGTCCTGAGTGTAGGGTAACCTTCTCCCATGGATAAGATGACTTTTCCTGATACCCTGTCTATTTCTTTGCCTGAAACAGACACTTCTGACCTTTGCCCAGTTACTCCATCTAGCTGAGGAATGGCCACTTGGAAGATCCCCAAGTACGCTAACACTGCTCCCGGGTGTATCCAGGTACCTAAGTAGCTGGCCAGCTAATTCTGTTCATTCTCGGAGCCTGGGCCATCATGTCTCAGTAGATCAAGTACTTACTTGCCTGCCGGTTCCTACCAGCTCGCCTCCTGGCTACCTGTATGGGTATAGATTCCAACTGCCATAGCTCATGGATAGCGGGTCATTACACACTGGCCCCCCAATGCAACCCCTGAGTTGTCCAGAGCTTCAGGCATTCCTGTAGATAACTCAGGTGGCCCCTAACCCAACTCCAGCCAGTGGGTGACACCCTGTTCCACCACCAGCATCTGTATTATAGCGGGCTAACCCCCCTGAGGATAGGAATCAGAATGGCCAGACCGTACAGTTCGATCAGTACGATAGACCACGGAACACCCCAGGTGGGAACGTGGGGGGTAGTCGGGATGGAAATGTGCCACCCAATGGTGGTACAGTAGTAGCGGGGGGAGATTCAGGGGACTCTGATCATGACAGTTCCGATGATGATGATACCGATTCGCTCCCTCATTTGACTCTCGTTCTCAGTGCTCACAAGGATGATCGGAGTGATGGGAAGAAACAAGGGTGGGACCACTAGGCTAAGAAGGTATCACAGGAATTATGGAGCAGATCGACCTCAGGGCCATCCTCCGAACAGCGGCAGAAGAGGCCGCCAAAGCTGAATGGCATTCCCGCATTTAAGTGAAAAGTCAATGAACTTGCCAGCTTCCTGACGCTATTGGAGGTTAAGTTCCAGTATTTTGCCAGGTGGAGGTTAACCGATATGGATAAGGTAAACCTGGTAATACCCTATTTAGAAGACTGCACCCAAGCATAGTATTTAGGGTGCACTCATACATCAATGAGGAGGCAGCCAAGCACACTGAGGTTCCGATTAACAACAGTAACCTGTTGGGAATGTGGAAAGGATTGTTGGACTGACAGGTGGGAAGTTTGGGTAGTGGCCAAGAGGAATGAGACTTATCCCTTCTCGACTATCAAGACCTAGTAATGAAGCCACAACACATCGACGAGTACCTAGACAAGCTAACTGACCATATGTATATGCTTAGCTATACAGACCCAGGGCAGGTGCGAGATAAGTTATGGTCAAGTATTACCCAAGAGATTTGGAATGCATGGGCCCTCCCAGAGTCCCGTCCAACCGACTTGAATGACTACCACGATCTTCTTTAGAAAGTTGGACATATGCTGGAAGACAACAACCTGTTCAGCGACTGCGTCATCCATCCGATCTAAATGTCACAGCCAACAGATAAGAAGGACCATAGGTTATCCGCTCTGCAAGGTTCGAAAAGACGGAACAAGGTGTGGGCAAATAGAACCAGAGGCCTGCAAAATCTACTAATTTCAAGGCCAGGAAACAGGCAAAGCTGCGGACTTCTGAGTATGCAATAAAGTATAAGGAAATCCTGTCGACCTTGACCGAATCCCAGAGAGAGCACAACCAGTGCACCAAGTGTGGACAACCTGGTCACATCTGGAGGAAGTGTACTGCAGTATCTCCAGTCATTAGTTCATCCAAACACGCTTGTGGACAGAAATGGTCAGTCCCGGTAAGCAAGCCCTTGGTTACTGACAAGCGGCTAAAGTGTGTTGAAGTATCACCTCTGGCTTCCTCATCGAACATACTTGAAGTCCGACAGGCATCATCTCAGATTATGGAGGTTGATATTGACAGCTCGGAATAGGCAACAACCCATTCTGCTTAAGGTATAACCTTACCAACCTGGGTTCATAGACCTAGGAGGGATAGATGGAAAGGAACCCAGGAACTGGCTTCAGGGATGGGTAAGTACTCCTCTACTGCATGAAGGAGCCTGGTACTGACTAAACCCAGGGGGTGGGGGCAGATAGATGTTACAGGCTACATATGGTAAAATGGGCTATCTTTCCTTTGTTAGGTTTCTGGTTATTTCCTTTCCTCTAGTTATCTGGATTTCTTTCAGGATTTCCTTAGCTGGAGGGGCAAGTCATCGGACTTTAATTTGGTTGAGGCTGGGTGTTGTCTTACTGGAGGAGATGCTTGACATTGGGCAAACAATGATGCTTCACTTGGAACTGGTCCAACAGTGGACCTCTATCCACCTCGTGGAAAATTGTTATGTTGAGTACAAGCGGAATTGGTTCAGCTGGACTTGATCAAATAAACAGCGCTATTTTCAAGTTTACCTGAGAAGGGTTTAGTAACTGAAATCATGCTAGAGTGATAGTCAACACTCTGGCTATTGATAAGATGAATTCCAATCTCCTAACGTTTACTGACCGATCGTCGCTACTCTTGTATCGAAAGGGAAGGGAGGCAAATTTATTAAGTCGAGATAACTAAGTCACTAAGGCAAGTGAGGAGGCAAAAGCGTGACGACTTGCCTTATGATACGAAGTCTATCCACCTGCGGGTGAAGTTAGACTTGACGATTGAAGCTAGACAGGTAAGCACAGAAGCACTCCTGCCACTCGATGGTGGGGCTACTGGGCCAGTACTTAGTAGCTGCTGGGTGAAGCCGAGTGAGGCACCTTGTGTATGGTGAAAAGTACATGTGCCAACAAGCAACGAAAGCAGTAATCACATTTCCGGATTAGGTCTGCACTATACCAAATCATTGGAGATGAGAATAGGCGACCACCATAATGAGATGTGCTTTGAAGTCCCTGATATACCCGACACCAAGGTGGATGGGTACCTGCCCATATCTTGGTTGAAGGACCATCATCCCAACATAGGTTGGAAGACAAGATTACTAACCTAGTGCTCAGATTTCCGCAAAGCTAACTGCCTAGTAGAGCAGGGGCGGTTAGTGTTCATGACCAATGAAGGGTTACTAGCAGAAGACCCTAGTAATGTGTACCGATTGGGAATTGTACAATTCTCGGATGAGGAAGGTGCCGCCATTACAGTTAAGCCACTCTGCGAGTATAAGGACTATAGGGATATCTTTAGTCAAGAATAGATTGGGGCGTTGCCGGAGGACTAGAAGTATAACCACATGATCGAGTTGGAACCCAGGACTCAACCTCCAGTTGGGCCTATCTATCTGTTATCGGAAAAGTGGCTTAAGGCACTCCAGGAATATCTCCATGAAATGCTGCAAACTGGAAAGCTATGGCAATCCAGTTCCTCAGTAGCAGCCTCTATCCTCTTCATGCCAAAACCAGATGGTATATTTAGATTGGTAATAGATTACCGAGGGCTGCACAAAATCACGGTTAAGAGTAGGTATCTTCTATCGTGGATAAAAGAAATGCGAGAGAAGGTTAGGAAAAGCCACTGTATTCACCAAGTTGGACTTGAAGAACGGCTACTACCTTTCGTGGATAGCAGAAGATGAGGAATAGAAGATGGCTTTCCAGTGCAGGTATGGACCATATAAATACACGGTCATGCTGTTTGGGTTATGTAATACTCCCGTGACTTTCCAGAGCATGATAAATACAGTCTTCCAGGACGTCATGGATAAAGGAGTCCTTGCATATATTGGTGACATCCTGATATACTCCAAAACGATGGAAGAGCATGAAGCGATAGTGGGATATGGGATGGAGAGATTGCAGAAAGCCAGACTATTCATAAGTATAAAGAAGTCCAGTTTCCACCAATGGGAAGTTGAATTTCTTGAATACAAGATCTCCGACATGGGGATCTCTATATTGTCAGAGAAGGTGTAAACAATCAGGGATTGGGCACCACCGACATGCGTCGTCGACGTTCAAAGCTTAATGCCCTTTGCCAATTTCTATCATTAGTTCATAGAAGGTTTTAGCAAGATAGTAAAACCTGTAATGGACTTGACAAAAAAGGTTGTCTGATGGGAATGGACACCTGCGTGTGAGCAGGCCTTCAACGATTTAAAGGAGGTGTTCATGTCCAAACCTATCCTAGCACATTTTGACCCTAAATGGCCAACCCGGCTGGAAACCTATGCTAGTGACTTTACATTAGGAGCCGTCCTCCCCCAGTTCTGTAAAGGTGAAAGATAGTATCCTGTAGCCTATCACAGGTGGAGGTTTCACCCAGCAGGTATTAATTATGATGTCCATGACAAGGAAATGACTGCCATCATGGTGGCATTCAAGGAATGGGATCATCTGCTACACTCGGTAATGGACCAGTTGACCATCTATATGGATCATATGAATTTGGAGTACTTCAATAGTACCAAGGTCCTCAACCATAGGCAGCACTGCTGGGCTGAGTTCCTACAACCATGTAACTACAAGGTCATTTACCGGGAAGGACAGCAGAATGAGAAGAGATATACGTTGTTGCAGCATAGGGACTACTGCCTTGAAGGGGCAAGTGGTTTTCTACCACAGTCATTTTTTCGCCCCGGAAAGTCGGTTGGGAGCCAGGAACGGGACACCTTGCGACTACAGGTGTTGTCAGTATGCTAAGGACCAGGGCTCCAGTCTTCTGTTTTGCATCCACTGCGGATAGCAATAAAACAGAATTAGGAATACTTAAGGATCCTGAAGGCAATGACTGCCAGTGACATAGAAGTCGACCAACATTTCATGATAGAAACGGGCTTACTCCTATACATGAACCAGTGGTATGTTCCCAAGGGTCAGAATCTAAAGCAGGCAATCATGGAGGCTGGACATGACTCCCGAATCATGGGACACTTTGGGACTTACAAAACTATTGGCAGGTTTAGGGCTCACTTCTATTGGCCTAAGATAGACGAGCACATTACAGACTATGTGCGAACATGTGATGCGTGCCAAAGAAATAAGTCTATCAGGGACAAGAGGTTTGGTCTGCTGGAACCTATTGATGTTCCTAGGCGGTTTTGAACAGCGATTTCAATGGACTTCATTGTAGCGTTGCCAGAGTCAGAAGGGTACATTAAGATCTGGGTCATTGTGGACTGATTTTTGAAAATGGTACACTTCATACAGCTGACCACAGAGGTACCGATGAAAGAGCTTGCCTTGATATTCCTGATGGAAGTTTCGCACCTTCATAGACTCCCAGAGTCTATCATCTCCGACTGAGATAGCTGATTCACATGCAAGGTCTGGATGACTCTGATACAATTGTTACAATTGAGCCTAAATGTTTCGACTGAATTCCATCCTGAGACTGATGGGGAAACTGAGAGAGTTAATCAGACACTGGAGTAGTACTTGTATAGCTACTGCTCCTACCAAGAGGATGATTGGGTTCCATTACTACCCCTAGCGGAGTATGCATACAACACCTGCACATCAGAATCCAGTATGTTGTTACCATTTGAGGTCAATTGTACGTTTAACCCATGGACAAAGTGGTCCAGTATAGTGTCTGAGAATCAAGGGCTACACCCAAGCTGGTAGCTCTTGGTTAAGGAATAGTGAGGAACCTGGCAGGAGATTCAAGAAATGGTTCGATGGGCACAGGAAAGGCAACGGAAAGGGCATGACCAGAAAAGATCGCCATCTGCAGACTATATCGCCATGGAGGGTGCGGCTGCTGGGCGGGGAAAGAAAGCGGACTGTGTAATGTTGAACCAAATCAACATCTGCACAAAGCGTCCGATGGAGAAGCGGGACAACTGGATGTTTGGCCCTTTTGTTTTCAAATGTGGGGTGGATACCCAAGTGTACGAACTCCAAATGCCCACCAGATGGAGCATCCAGCCAGTTTTCAGGGTCACATTGCTCGAACCAGGTGGCGAGGATCCGGGATCAGGTAGGGTCAAGGAAGTCCCTACACGGGAACTTGCAGACTAGGAGCCATGTTATGTTATTGAAGCTGTTATGGACAATCAATTGGATGGTGGGGCAAAGGGGAAGTTCCCGTCACAATTCATCCAGTACCTGGTTTCCTGAGATGGCTATGGACCTGGGTGGAACTCATTGTAACGGGGGCACCCATAGGAGGATGGATCCCAAGGTTGCGACCGCACTGAACATCTTCAAACTTATCGCCAAAAGTTCACGCAGATGTAAGAGTAAAGTAAGTGGTAAAACTTAATATCGTTAAGCCTGATGCTTCACTCAATTAAGGTCTCGAGAGGATTGATTGTTGGAGTAGGAGAGTTCTCGCATAGACTTTCAGGTAGTTTTATCTTATGCCAGAAACTCCGCTATCAGTTTACTGCAACCATTCGAGTACACCCTTCTCCGCTAAGGGTGGTCCGACACGTCTCCTGGCACACCCTTCGGGCATGCATGTGTCGAAACACTCTAGTCGGCGTTCACCTTATGCGGTTATCATTTCTGCGGTGCATTTCCATTTTGCCCACCGGAGTGGAAACTTCTGCGCAGCGGTGTCTTGCCAGTGGCTAACAGTCAAGGCACCTCATGAACTGGACTACCTATGACACCCTTCCCATATGCATTGATCTCTACTTGACTGCGGAGGCTACCATGAGCAGTTTATCTATTTACTATTTACGGGTCGCGGGCTTCCGGTGTCTTCTGCAGGGCAGTGCGGTAGTCCGATAATGATCCAATGGGCGCTACTCATGACCACTACTGCGGATCTACCTTACCTGTGGTAGGAATCATGCTTTTAGTGTCGCTGCCCTTCCCTTTCAGAGCCTATAGCGTTGGGAGCACGTTTGGGCTTGGTAGGTGTGAACCTCTCCCAGTCGTTGCGGCACCACCCGGGACTACCTTCGGGACCCCCACCGTTAACACCTGTTAGCTCCGTCAGCTTTGGTCCGTTTTACTCCGAACAACTTGGAGGAGGTACTCCACCTTCCACCCTATGCCCCCTTGTATATCCTGCGAACAGCTTACTGTCGACCAGATGGCGGCGACTTATATGGTGTTGCAAGCATGTCTGCAAAGATTCCTCTTTGTTAGACAGCACACAACTACATAACCCTTTGCCCACGATGTCCGGGCCTCAAAGCGGGGCCGGAGGGGTATGATAGCAATAATGTCTACAATTTAGAGCTTCATCGAAGCTACGTAGCTCGCCCAATAGCATCTCCCGGAACCCAGATTCCAGTATCATGCATGGCTTCGCGTGACAGACATTCCTGTCACTTTTCGCTAACTCTGGGAGGGACTTCGTATTGAAAGGTAGGGTAACCCAAGCCCCAAGGCAGGGTAACCAGATCCCGAGGGTAGGGTAACCTTGTCCGGCGGACAAGTTAACATTTCCCTCTTACCCTGTCTATCCCGTCGCTGGCGATAGACCTTTCTGACCTGTCTCCAGTTACGCGGCCTAGCTGAGCAACTTCTCCTTTGGAAGTCCCTATGTGTGCTGACACCGGTCCAGGGTGTATCCAGGTACCTAAGTCCCTGACCAGACAATTCTGTTCATTCTTGGAGCCCGGGCCATCAGGTCTCCATAGATCAAGTACTTACTTGCCTGCCGGTTCCTACCAGTTCGCGTCCTGGCTCGCTGTACGCGTACAGGTTCCATCTGTCATAGCTCATGTATGCTGGGTCATTACATCACTCACCTGTTTTCTGCAGTTCGTCTGGGACCGTTAGCGTCGCCGCCTATTTCCAAGAGTCGATTCCCACAAGACCCTATGGTCCCTGGGCTTGGATGGATATCTTTGGTGGAAATCCCGACTGGCCGGTAAGCCTGTCCCTTCTAGCATCTCATAGGGCTCCCATGAATTCTCCTCAGCCCCATAGCCTTCCCATGAAACCAGTTACTGGACAAAGCGCGACGGAAACTTCGCCTTTGNACCCTATGGTCCCTGGGCTTGGATGGATATCTTTGGTGGAAATCCCGACTGGCCGGTAAGCCTGTCCCTTCTAGCATCTCATAGGGCTCCCATGAATTCTCCTCAGCCCCATAGCCTTCCCAGGAACCCAGGTACTGGACGAAGCGCGACGGAAACTTCCCCTGGGCTCCTCCGTACCATCGGCTGTCTACAACAGCTTCAATAACGTAACTGGGTTCGTTGTCTACAAGTTCAGGGGTAGGGGCTTCTTTTACCCTACCTGCTTCGGGATCCTCATGATAGGGTTCAAGCAACGTGACATTCAAAACCGCATGGATACTCCACCTGGTCTGTAGTTGGAGTTCGTAGGCCCGGTTACCCAGCCGACGTTTTACCACGAAAGGCGCGAACATCCGGTGGTCTAGCTTCTCCATTGGACGCTTCGTGGCGATGTTTTTTTGGTTCAACAGCAAGCAGTCTGCTTTCTTTGCCTGCCCAGCAGCCACATCCTCCTGGGTAACGTTGTCTGGTAATGGCAACCTTTTCTGGTCATGTCATTTCCGTAGCCTTGCCTGTGCTTGTTGGATCGTTTCCCGAATCTCTACCCCGGTTCCTTCCCATTCCTTAACCAAGAGCTCACTACTAGGCTGTATTCCTTGGTTATCAGGCAGGATACCAGACCAGTTTGTCCCAGGGTTAAACCCATAGTGGATTTCAAAAGGTGCCAACCAGGTGGATTCCGATGTCGAGGTGTTGTACGCATACTCCGTAAGGGGTAATGGCAAAACCCAATCATCTTGTTGGTAGGAACATTAAATACGCAAGTACGACTCTAGTGTCTGATTAACCCCCTCGGTCTGCCTAGCAGTCTCAGGGTGGAATGTAGTTGAAACGTTTACCTTCACTTGCAACAAGTGCGTTAGACTCACCCAGAACTGGGATGTGAATTGACTATCTCCGGCGGAGATGATTGACTCTGGGAGTCTATGAAGGCGCCAAACTTCCCTGAGGAATGTTAAGGCAAGCTGCTTGATAGGTACCTCCATGGTCAGGGGTATGAAATGGGCCATTTTCGAGAATCTGTCTACAATGACCCAGATCTTCGTATACCCTTTGGACTCTGGCAGCGCTACAATGAAATCCCTTGAAATCACTGTCCACGGCTGCATAGGAACATCAATCAGTTCCAGCAGCCCGAACTTCTTGTGCCTGATGGATTCATTTCTTTGGCATGCATCACATGTCCGCACGTAGTCAATAATGTGCTTATCCATCCTAGGCCAATAGAAGTTAGCCCGAACCCTGCGAATGGTCTTGTAAGTCCCGAAGTGTCCCATGATTTGGGAGTCATGTTCTGCCTTCATGATTGCCTGCTTCAGATCCTGACCCTTGGGAACGTACCACCTGTTCTTATACAGGAGTAAGCCCTTTTCCAGCATGAAATGTCGGTTGACCTCTTTGTCACTAGCAGCTGTTCCCTTTAGGATTCTTAAGTACTCCTGGTCTTCGGTTATCGCTACCCACAGTTGATCCAAAAAGGAAGACTGGAGCCGAAAGCCTTGGCACACCAGCAACACTTGTGGTCGCAAGATGTTCAGTTCCTGGCCCACAACCCACTGTCCGGGGCGAAAAAACACCTGTGGCAGACAACCACTCCCCCCTTCAGGGCGGTAGTCCCTACGTCACGACAAAGCATCTCCCTTCTCATTCAACCATCCTTCTCGGCAAACCCGCTTGAAGTTAAACAGTTGCAGGAACTCAACCCAACGATGCTGCCATCTGTTAAGGACCTTGGTACTATTGAAGTACTCCAAATTCTTATGATCCGTATAGATCAACAACCGGTCTGTTACCGAGCATAGCAAATGATCCCATTCCTTGAACGCCGCCACGATGGCCGTCATTTCCTCGTCATGGACATTATAATTAATCTCCGGTGGATGAAACTTCCTACTATGGTAGGCCACTGGATGCCATCTCTCATCTTCACAGGACTGGGGGAGAATGACTCCTAATGCAAAGTCACTAGCGTCGGTTTCCAGCCGGGTTGGCCATTCAGAGTCAAAATATGCTAGGATAGGTTTGGACATGAACGCTTCCTTCAGATTGTTGAAGGCCTGCGCACAAGCAGGTGTCCATTCCCATCGGACATCCTTCTTTGTCAAGTCCGTCAGAGGTTTTGCTATCTTGCTAAACCCTTCTATGAAACGACGATAGAAGTTGGCAAGGCGCACAAAGCTTTGAATGTCGGCGGTGCCCAATCCCTGATTGTTTGCACCTTTTCTGACAACCTAGCGATCCCCATATCGGAGATCTTGTATCTGCAGAATTCTACCTCCTGTTGGTGGAAACTGGACTTCTTCATGCTTACACATAGTCTAGCTTTCCACAATTTCTCCATCACACGCCTCACCATTAGGACCAGCTCTTCCATAGTTTCGCAGCAGATCAGGATCTCATCCATGTGCGTGATGACTCCTTCGTCCCTGAGATCCTGAAAGACCTCTTTTATCATGCTTTGGAAAGTTGCTGGAGCATTACACAACCCAAATGGCATGACCGTGTATTCATACAGTTCATATCTGCACCGGAAGGCTGTCTTCCATTCCTCACCTTCTGCCTTCCTCCGAAAGTAGTAGCCATTCTTTAAGTCCAACTTGGTGAAAATAACGGCTTTTCCTAGTCTATCTTGGAGTTCGTTCATCAACGGTAGAGGATACTTGCTCTTCCCATTGATTTTGTTCAGCCCTCGGTAATCCATTGCCAGTCTTAATGTACCATCTGGTTTTGGCACAAAGAGGATAGGGCCTGCTGCTGTTGAACTGGATTGCTATAGCTTTCCCATTCGCAGCATGTCATTGAGATATTCCCAGAGTGCCTTAAGCTCCTTTTCCGATAACGGATAGATAGGCCCTAACGGAGGTTGAGTTCCGGGTTGCAACTCGATCGTGTGGTCATACTTCGAGTGCTCCGGTAACGCCTCAATCCGTTCTTGACTGAAGATATCCCCATAGTCCTTATACTGGGGCAGTAGCTTAACCGTAATGTCGACACCTTCCTCATCAGAGAATTGGACATTTGCCAACAGGTACACATTACTAGGCTCTTCTGCTAATCACTCTTCATCGGTCATGAATACTAACTGCTCCTACTCTGCCAGGCAGTAAGCCTTGCAGAAATCTGAGCGCCAGGTTAGTGATACAGTTTTCTAATCTATGTCAGGGTTATGGTCCTTCAACCAAGACATAGGTAGGTACCCATCCAGCTTGGTGTCGGGCAGATCTGAGACTTCAAAGTACACCGCATTGTGATGGTCACCTATCCTCATCTCTAATGACTTGGTATAGTGTAGACCTGACCCAGGAATGTGATTACCGCTAGCGTCACTTATCGGCACACGTACCTTTCGTCGTACACATGGTGTCTGAGTCTGCTTAACCCATCGGCTACTAAGCATGGGCCCAGTAGCTCCACTATCGAGCAGCAGGAGCATTCCTGCGCTAACCTGTCTAGCTGCTATCTGCTAGTCTAACTTAACCCGCAGGTGGATAGACTTAGTATGACGAGACAAGTTGTCACGCTTCTGCCTCTTCGCTTGTCCTGGTGCCTTAGTCATCTTGACTTAGTAATTCCCTTTAGTCTTTTGCCTTTCGACACAAGAGCGGCCACAATGGGTCGGTAAACATTACGGCGTTGGGATTCATCTTTATATCAATAGCTAGGGTGTTTACTATCACGCCAGGATGATTTTGGGTACTGAACCCTCCTCGGGTAAACTTTGAAATACCATCATTTATTTGATCCAGTCCAGCCTGAACCAATTCTGCTGATACTAAACATAACAATGTTTTCGTGAGGTGGGTAGGGGTCCGCTGTTGGACCGGTTCCAAGCGAGGCAGCCTTGCTTCCCCAATGTCGAGCATCTCCTCGAGCAGGACTACAACCAGCCTCAACCGAAATAATGTCCTATGACTTGCCCATCCAGCTAAGAAAATGCTGGTAGAAATACGTATAACTAGTCCAAAGAAAAGACCTAGAAACCGAACAAAGGAGAGATAGCCCAGTCTACCGCGCACGGTCCGCAACGTCTACCTGCCCACACCACCTGGCTGTAGTCAGTATCAGGGTCGTCTATGCGGTAGAAGGGTACTTACCGATCTCCGAAGCCACTTCCGTGGCTCATATCCATCTATCCCTCAGGGGTCTATGGCTACGGGTCAATAAGGTTACACCTTAAACTGAAGGGGTTCCTACCTATTCCGATCCATCAGTATCAACCTCCATGATCTGAGATGATGCCAGGCGGACTTCAAGTATCTTTGATGATGAAGCCGGAGGTGGCGCTTCAATGCGCTTCAGCCGCTTGTCTGTCCCTGTGGGCTCGGTTACCGGGGCTGACCGTTCTAACCCACAAGCCTGTTTGGATGAACTAATGACCCGGGACGTGGCGGTACACTTCCTCCACAAGTGACTACTTTGTCCACACTTGGTGCACTGGTTGTGCATTCCCCAACGTTCAGTCAAAGTCGACGGGATTTCCTTATGTGCTATTGCATAGTCAGAAGTCACCGGGTTTGCCTGTTTCCCCGCATTGAAATTAGGAGGTTTGGCGGACCTCTGGTTTGGTCTGCCCGAAGCTTTCTCCTTCTTCTTGAACCTGCCCGATGTCGAGAGTCTATGCTCCTTCTTCTCAGCGCGTTGACACTGGGGGGCTGGGTGGATGACGCAGTTCCTGAACCGGTTGTTGTCCTCCAGCGTGTGCCCAACCTTCCAGAGAAGATCAAGGTACTCATCCCGGTCTGTTGGATGGGGCTCTTTAACTGCCCACGTATTCCGAACCTGGTGTGTGATGCCTGATCGAACCTTGTCTCATACGTGTACTGGATCTTTATAGCTGAGCTCATACATAAAATCAATTATCTTGTCCAGGTACTCATCAATGTGATGGGGCTTCATCACAAGGTTACGCCACTCGAGAAGGGATCGATCTCGCTCAGCCTGGTCTCCACCAAAACTTCCTTCCAGCCGTTCTCGGAACCCTTTCCATGTCCGTAAGTGGTTGCTGTCTTTGACAGGGACACCAGTGCACTTGGTGGCTTCCTGGCTAATGTGTCTATGCAACCCCAGATACCACGCCCGGGCGGAGTCTTCAAGAAGAGGGATCACCAAGTTTACCTTATCCATTTCGGTTAACTGGCAATCCACAAAGCATTCAAATTTGACCTCTAGCAAGGTCAAGAAGCTCGCGAGTTCTGTAACTTTGCCCTTGAACAGAGCGATACCACTCAGGTTCTCTGGCTTCCTCTGCCCGTGTTTTGGTTTTGGCCGAGAAGTCAAACCAGTACCCCTCAGGGCTCTCACCAGCCTCTTGGCCCGGCGGTCCCACCGTCATTTCTTCCCCTTGCTCCAGTCATCCTTACGGGCATCACGGAAGAGGGTCAAATCTGGGATAGAATCTCCAGCGTCATCATCATCCGAGCTGTCATGGTCAGAGTCCCCTGGATCTCCCCCTGCTCCTACTGTACCACCCCCAGGTGGGGCATTTCCGTCCCCACTACCTCCGGTGTTCCCGCCTTGGGATTCCCGGGATCTATTGTACCCATCAAACCATTCCTCCTGGCCACCCTGGTTACCCTCCTCCTGGGGGTTAGCCCCTGATGGTCCTGATGCCAGTGGCGGAATAGGGCATTGCCCACTCTTAGGGGTTGGGTTGGGTGCCGTCTGTGGTGTCCGCAGAAAAGACTGCAACTCTGGACAACTCAAGGGTTGTATCGGGGGGCCAGCGTGCTTCTATGACCCACAGTACCCACATGTTGGTCGTCCATCTAGTTCTTTCTGCCTCCTTCTATGCCTCACCCAGGTCTGTGGTCCCTTCTTACACCCATAGGAGTGGTAATGAATCTGGCCCATCCGGGTCTCTTCAGACTTACAGCCCGATAGACAGAACTTGTGTTGGCTCTCTGGATCGCCACTTGTGATGGTGGGGAGACCCACGTGAAGAATTGGCTGCGAGGGTGCCGTGGGGATGACCGGTGCCCAAGGAATGGTGCGAGCAGGCGTCCCAGGTCTGGGGATTGGAGTCCCTCAGGACGGAGCCATGGGTGTTCGCTCCTCCTGGCATCTCACCAGTTCGAAAGATCCAGGTGATGCTGCACACAGTGGCTGAAACGCGCGGGTAGCCGATACTACTGGTGGGAATGCTGTGGCAGGGAAGGTATCTGGACCGGGAAATGAAACTAGCAGAGGTGTCAGTCTTGGGGCAGCAGTGGGAGGTACGGGAGTTGGAACTGAAGGTGTTGCAGGGGAAATGTTTGGGGCAGGGGTCGGACGAGGAGTAGGGTCGGGTGTATATGGTACTGTGATACCCTGCGGTTTGGAAGTCCTTTTCCTTACTCGACGTACATCAGTTGGCCCGACCGTTGGGCTGCCTGACCTACTGCGGGCAATTGAGGGGGGGACCGACAGGGAGCCTGTAGATGCTCTGGAGAAGGAGGAGGTATAACTGCAGCCCTCACCTTTCAGGCTTCCCAACATCCGTATACCGATTGGGCTCCAGTATGCTCTCCACTGTTCGTCTCTGGCTCTCCTGGCCAACTCCATGCCAAAATCCTCGGGCTTGGTATGGACGAGAAGGAGTGGTGGCGCAGCCTCCAACGTCAGTACATCATTCTCAGCATCAATACTATACCCTCCCTCAAAAGCCTTTTCCAAGGCTGCCATCCGAGTCTTCAATGCCTGCTGATCCCTTATCATCCGCAGGTATGACTCCTGCTGCACCTACATCCATTCCACCACTGCCCCAGTGATCTATGTTCGGAACACCTGCTGCTGCTGGTTGTTCCAGTTCTTTGGTTCCCGCTTCGCTTCCTCAATCGACTGGGCTACTTCCCAGATGGTGTAAGGGTCGATGAATTCGCGGGAGAACTCCCTAGAGGGAACTCCGTGCGGCGGGGAGGGAGCATGTTGTGGGCTAGGGTAGGGTCTTGAAAAAATGAAAGCGCGGTGGGGCGAGGTTCTGTAATCAGGAGGTCAAGACGTTCAGCAGGTAACTGAATAGAAGCGGCCTCCAAGAGCGCCTGGGGGCCGTCCTAGTCGATAGTGGGAACCTCCGCAAGAACCAATGTACGAAATGTGTTGGCGGTGTTCTTGTCAAGGTCAAGGTCTGAATGAGAGTTGAATTCTATTCTAGTTCCAAGTTCGGTACTAGCCATTGTGCTTTCCACGCTGGGCAACTGTAATGGGGGCACCCCTTTGGAAGATGGATCCCAAGGTTGCGACCGCACAGAGCAACTACAAACTTATCGCCAAAAGTTCACACAAATGGAAGAGTAAAGTAACGGTAAAACTTAATATGGTTAAGCTTGACCCTTCACTCAATTAAGGTCTCGAGAGGATTGATTGTTGGAGCAGGAGAGTTCTCGCATAGACTTTCAAGTAGTTTTATCTTATGCCAGGAACTCCCCCATCAGTTTACTGCAACCATTCGAGCACCCCCTTCTCCGCTAAGGGTGGTCCGACACGTCTCCTGGCACACCCTTCCGGCATTCATGTGTCCACAAACTCTGGTCGGCGTTCACCTTATGCGGTTATCCTTTCTGCGGTGCATTTCCATTTTGCCCACCAGGGTGGAAACTTGTGCGCATCGGTGTCTTGCCAGTGGCTAACAGTCAAGGCACCTTATGAGCTAGACTATCTATGACACCCTTCCCATATGCATTGATCCCTACTTGACTCCGGAGGCTACCCTGAGCAATTTATCTATTCACTATTTACGGGTCACGGCCTTCTGGTGTCTTCCGCAGGGGACGCTAGTCCGGGAGTGATCCAATGGGTGCTACCCATGACCACTACCTTGGATCTACCTTACCTGTAGTAGGAATCATGCTTTTAGTGTCTTTGCACTTCCCTTTCAGAGTCCATAGCGTTGGGTGCACATTCGGGCTTGGTAGGTAAAAAACTCCCACAGTCGCCCTGGCACCACCCGGGGCTACCTGCAGGACCTCTGCGGTTAACACCCGTTAACTCCGTCGGTTTTGGTCTGTTTTACTTCCAACAACTTGGGGGAGGTACTCCACCTTCCACCCTATGCCCCCTTATATATCCTGCGAACAGCTTACAGTTGACCGGACGGCAGTGACGTATACGGTGTTGCCGGCATGTCTGCAAAGCTTCCTCTTTGCTAGACTGCACACAACTACACAACCCTTTGCCCAGGACGTCCGGGCCTCAAGACAGGGCCAGAGGGCTATCATAGGAATAATGTCTTCATTTTCAGCTTCCTCGCAGCTACATAGCTCGCCCAGTAGCATCCGCCGGAACCCCAGATTCTAGTATCATGCATGGCTTCGTATGACAAACATTCTGGTCATTTTTCCCGAACCTCCCGTGGGACTTCGTATTGAAAGGTAGGGTACCTCAGAGCCTTGGGCAGGGTAACCCAAGCCCAAAGGCAGGGTAACCTGATCCCGAGGGTCGGGTAACCTGCCTGGCGCACAAGATAACTTTTCCCTGGTACTCTGTCTATTCCACTGACAGAGATAGACGCTTCTGACATTTCTGGAGTTACCAGGCCCAGCTGAGCAACCGCCCCTGCAGGCGTCCCTAAGTACGCTGACACCACCCCCGGGCCTATCCAGGTACCTAAGTCCCTGACCAGCCAATTCTGTTCATTCTCGGAGTGCGGGCCATTGGGTCTCTGTAGGCCAAGTACTTATTTGCCTGCTGGTTCCTACCAGTTCGCCTCCTGGCTCCCTGTATGGGTATAGGTTTGGTCTGCCATAGCTCATGTATGCTGGGTCGTTACATCACCCCACCCTTCTCTACGGTTCGTCCCGGACCACCAGCGTCCCCTCGTATTTCCCCGAGTTGATTTCCCTAAGTCCCTACTGTCCCTGGGCTTGGACGCATACCTTTGGTAGAAATCCCAAATGGCCTGTAAGCCTGTCCCTTCTAGCATCTCATAGGGCTCTCATGAATTCTCCTCAGCCCCGTAGCCTTCCCAGGAAACCAGGTACTTGATGAAGCGCGACGGAAACTTTGGCTTCGCTCCTCCGTACCATCGGCTGTCCACAACAGCTTCATTAACGTAACTGGGCTCCTTGTCCACCAGTTCCGGGGTAGGGGCTTCTTTTAGCCTACCTGCTTTCGGATCCTCACGATAGGGTTCGAGCAACGTGACAATGAAACCAGGGTGGATGCTCCATTGAGTGGACAGTTGCAGTTCATAGGCCCGGTTACCCACCCGACATCCGACCACCAAAGGCCTAAACATCCGGTGGCCTAGCTTCTCCATTGGACGCTCCGTGCAGATGTTTTTTTGGTTGAACATGACGTGGTCCGCTTTCTTTGCCCCCCCGGCAGCCACCTCCTTCAGGGTAATGTAGTCCGGTGATGGCAACCTTTTGTGGTCATGCCATTTCCGTTGCCTTGCGTGTGCCCGTTGGATTGTTTCTAGAATATCTGGCCAGGTTGCTTCCCATTTCTTAACCAAGAGCTCACTACTAGACTGTATTCCTTGGTTATCAGACATGATACCCAACCAGTTTGTCCTTGGGTTAAACCTATAGTTGATCTCAAAAGGTCACAACCTGCTGGATTCCGATATCCAGGTGTTGTACACATACTCCGCAAGGGGTAACAGCGAAACCCAATCATCTTGTTGGTATACATAGTAACTAAGCAAGTACTGCTCCAGTGTCTGATTAACCCCCTCGGTCTGCCCATCAGTGTCAGGGTGGAATGCAGTCGAAACGTTTAGTTTCACTTGCAACAAGTGCATTAGACTCATCCAGAACTTGGATGTGAATCGGCTATCTCAGTCAGATATGATTGACTCTGGGAGTGCATGAAGGCGCCAAACTTCCTGCAGGAATATCAAGGCAAGCTCCTTGATAGGTACCTCCGTGGTCAGGGGTATGAAAGGGGCCATTTTCGAGAATCTGTCCACTATGCCCCAGATCTTGGTATACCCTTCGAACTCTGGCAGCCCTACAATGAAATCCATTGAAATCGCTGTCCACGACTGCATAGGAACATCAATCGGTTCCAGCAGCCCGAATTTCTTGTGCCTGATAGATTCATTTCTTTGGCACGCATCACATGTCCGCACGTAGTCAATGATGTGCTCATCCATCTTAGGCCAGTAGAAGTTAGCCCTAACCTGACCAATGGTTTTGTAAGTCCTGCAGTGTCCCGTGATTTGGGAGTCATGTTCTGCCTTCATGATTGTCTACTTCAGATCCTGACCCTTGGGAACATACCACCTGTTCTTATACAGGAGTAAGCGCTTTTCCGTCGTGAAATGTCGGTCGACCTCTTTGTCACTGGCAGCTGTTGCCTTCAGGATTCTTAAGTACTCCTGGTCTTCGGTTATCGCTACCCCCAGTTGATCTAAAAAGGAAGACTGGAGTCGAAAGCCTTCGCACACCTGAAACACGTGTGGTCGTAGGATGTCCCGTTCCTGGCTCCCAACCCACTGTCCGGGGCGAAAAAATGACTGTGGCGGAAAGTGACTCCCCCCTTCAGTGTGGTAGTCCCTATGCCGCGACGAGGCATCTGCCTTCTCACTCAACCGTCCTTCTCGGTAAACCACCTTGAAGTTAATCAGTTGCAGGAAGCCTAGCCAGCGGTGCTGCCTTCGGTTAAGGACCTTGGTACTATTAAAGTACTCCAAATTCTTATGATCTGTATTGATCACCAACTGGTCCATAACCGAGCGTAGCAAATGATCCTATTCTTTGAACGCCGCCACAATGGCCGTTATTTTCTTGCCCTGGACATCCTCATTAATCTCCGCTGGGTGAAACTTCCTACTATGATAGGGCACTGGATGCCATCTCTCATCTTCACAGAACTGGAAGAGAATGGCTCCTAATGCAAAGTCACTAGCATCGGTTTCCAGCCAGGTTGGCCGTTCAGGGTCAAAATGTGCTAGGGTAGGTTTGGACGTGAATGCTTACTTCAAATTGTTGAAGGCCTGCGCACAAGCAGGTGTCCATTCCCGTCGGACATCCTTCTTTGTCAAGTCCATTAGAGGTTTCGCTATCTTGCTGAACCCTTCTATGAACCGACGATAGAAGTTGGCAAAGCTTATAAAGCTTTGAACATCTATGATGCATGTCGGAGGTGCCCAATCCCTGATTGTCTGCACCTTCTCCGACAACATAGAGATCCCCATATCGGAGATCTTGAAGCTGCGGAATTCAACCTCCCATTGGTGGAGACCGGACATCTTCATGCTTATACATAATCTAGCTTTCCGCAATTTCACCATCACATGGCTCACCATTGCGATGTGCTCTTCCATAGTTTTGGAGTAGATCATGATGTCATCCATGTACGCGATGACTCCTTTGTCCATGAGATCCCCAAAGACCTCCTTTATCCTGCTTTGGAAAGTTGCTGGAGCATTACACAACCCAAACGGCATGACTATTTATTCATACAGTTCATATCTGCACCGGAAGGCCGTCTTCCATTCCTGACCTTCTGCCATCCTTAGAAGGTGGTAGCTGTTCTTTAAGTCCAACTTGGTGAAGACAGTGGCTTTTCCTAACGTATCTCGCAGTTCGTTCATCAAAGGTAGAGGATACTTGCTCTTTACTGTGATTTCGTTCGGCCCTCAGTAATCTATTACCAGTCTTAATGCACCATCTGGTTTTGTCACGAAGAGGGTAGGGGCTGCTGCTGAGGAACTGGATCGCCGCAGGTTGCCCGTTCGCAGCATGTCATTGAGATGTTCCTGGAGTGCCTTAAGCTCCTTTTCCGATAACGGACAGATAGGCCCAAACAGAGGTTAAGTTCTGGGTTCCAACTCGATTGTATGGTCATAGTTCGAGTGCTCCGGTAATGCCTCAATCCGTTCTTGACTGAAGATATCCCCAGAGTCCTTATACGTGGGCAGTAGCTTAACTGTAATGTCGGCACCTTACTCATCGGAGAATTGCACTATTGCCAATAGGTTTACATTACTAGGGTCTTCGGCTAGTGACTCTTCATCGGTCATGAACACTAACCGCCCCTGCTCTGCCAGGCAGTTAGCCTTGCAGAAATCTGAGTGCCAGGTTAGTGATCCAGTTTTTCAATCTATGTCACGGTTATGGTCTTTCAACCAAGACATAGGTAGGTGCCCATCCACCATGGTGTCGGGCATATCTGCGACTTCAAAGCTCATCTCATTGTGGTAGTCACCTCTCCCCATCTCTAAGGACTTGGTATAGTGTTGACCTGACCCAGGAATGTGATTACCGCTACCATCGCTTATTGGCACGTGTATCGTTCATCGTACACATGGTGCCAGAGTCCACTTGACCCATCGCCTACTAAGCACCGGCCCCGTAGCGCCACCATCGTGCAGCAGGAGCGCTTCCGCGGTATCCTGTCTAGCTCCTATCTTCCAGTCTAACTTAACCTGCAGGTGGATAGACTGAGTATAAGGAGCCAAATTGTCACACTTCTGCCTCTTGGCTTGTCTTGATGACTTAGTCTGTAACAGGGGTACTGCTAGGAAGATGGATTCCAAGGTTGCGACCGCATCGAACAACTTCAAACTTATTGCCAAAAGTTCACACAGATGTAAGAGTAAAGTAAAAGGTAAAACTTAATCTGGTTAAGCCTGACACTTCACTCAATTAAGGTCTCGAGAGCATTGATTGTTGGAGCAGGAGAGTTCTCGCATAGACTTTCAGGTAGTTTTATCTTATGCCAGAAACTCCCCCATCAGTTTACTCCAACCATTCGAGTACACCCTTCTCCGCTCAGGGTGGTCCGACACGTCTCCTAGCACACCTTGTGGGCATGCATGTGTCGATACACTCTAGTCCGCGTTCACCTTATGCAGTTATCTTTTCCGCGGTGCATTTCCATTTTGCCCACCGCAGTGAAAACTTCTGCGCATCGGTGTCTTGCCAGTGGCTAACAGTCAAGACACCTCATGAACTAGACTATCTATGACACCCTCCCCATATGTATTGATTTCTACTTGACTGCGGAGGCTACCGTGAGCGGTTTAACTAATTACTCTTTACAGGTCACGGGCTTCCGGTGTCTTCCGCAGGGCATGATAGTCCGGGAGTGATCCAACGGGTGCTACCCATGACTACTACCGCGGATCTACGTTACCTGTGGTAGCAATCATGCTTGTCGTGTCTCTGCACTTCTCTTTTCAGAGCCTATAGCGTTGGGAGCACGTTTGGGCTTGGTAGGTGTAAAACTCTCCCAGTCGCCCCGGCACCACCCAGGACTACCCTCCGGACCCCCACGGTTAACACCGGTTAACTCCGTCAGTTCTGGTCCGTTTTACTCCGAACAACTTGGAGG
Organism: Tuber magnatum; assembly: GCA_003182015.1. Lineage (NCBI taxonomy): Eukaryota > Fungi > Ascomycota > Pezizomycetes > Pezizales > Tuberaceae > Tuber > Tuber magnatum. The sequence goes on along the minus strand of PYWC01000022.1, from coordinate 617,270 downwards.
AGGTACTCCACGTTCCACCCTATGCCCCCCTATATATCCTGCGAACAGCCTGCGGTCTACTGGACGGCAGCGACGTATACGGCCTTGCAAGCATGTCTGCAAAGATTCCTCATTGCTAGACTGCACACAACTACACAACCGTTTGCCCATGACGTCCGAGCCTCAAGGCGAGGCTGGAGGGGTGTGATAGGAATAATGTCTTCAATTTACAGCTTCCTCGAAGCTACATAGCTCACCCAATAGCATCCCCCGGAACCCCAGATTCCAGTATTATGCATAGCTTTGGGTGACAAACACTCCAGTAAATTTTCCCGAACTCCAGCAGGGACTTCATATTGAAAGGTAGGGTATCCCGGGACTCTGGGCAGGGTAACCCAAGACCCAAGGCCGGGTAACCTGATCCCGGGAGTAGGGTAACCTTGTCCCGTGGACAAGTTAACTTTTCCCCGTTACTCTGCCTATCCCGTCGCCAGGATAGAGCTTTCTGACCTGTCTTCAGTTACCCGGCCTAGTTGAGCAACTGCCCCTTCATAAGTCCCTAAGTACGCTAACACCGCTCACACGTGTACCTGGGTACCTAAGTCCCTGATCCGCCAATTCTGTTTATTCTCGGAGCCTGGGCCATCGGGTCTCCATAGGTCAAGTACTTAGTTGCCTGCCGGTTCCTATCAGTTCGCCTCCTGGCTACCTGTATGGGTATAGGTTCCGTTTGCCATAGCTCATGTATGCTGGGTCGTTACATCACTCCCCTCTTCTCTACGCTCTATCCAGGACTGTTAGCATTGTCTTTTATTCCTACGACCTGATTCCCCCCAGACTTTATGGTCCCTGGCCTTGGACCGATATCTTTGCTGGAAATCCCGCATGGCCTGCAAGCCTGTCCCTTCTAGCATGTCATATGGCTCCCAGAATTCTCCTCAGCCCTGTAGCCTTCCTCTGAAACTAGGTACTAGACAAAGCATGACCGAAACCTTGCCTTCGCTCCTGCGTACCATCTGCTGTCCATAACAGCTTCGATAACGTAACTGGGCTCATTGTCTATAAGTTCCGGGGCTGGGGCTTCCTTTACCCTACCTGCTTACGGATCCTCGTGATCGGGTTCCAGTAGCGTGACATTGAAAACTGGGTGGATGCTCGCTCTAGTGGGCAATTAGAGTTCATAAGCTCGGTTATCCACCCACCATTTGACCACGAAGGGCCCCAAGATCCGGTGGTCCAGCTTCTCCATTGGACCCTTTGTGCCGATGTTTTTTCAGTTCAACATCACGCGGTCCGCTTTCTTTGCCCGCCCAGCAGCCACATCCTCGCGGGTAACGTAGTCCTGTGATGGCAACCTTTTCTGGTCATGTCATTTCCGTTGCCTTGCCTGTGCCCGTTGGATCGTTTCTCGAATCTCTGCCCTGGTTCCTTCCCATTCCTTAACCAAGGGCTCACTACTAGGATGTATTCCCTGGGTATCAGACACTATACCTGACCAGTTTGTCCTGGGGTTAAACCCATAGTTGATCTCAACAGGTGACAACCTGGTGGATCCTGATGTCCAGGTGTTGTACGTATACTCCGCTAGGGGTAACAGTGAAACCCAATCATCTTGTTGGTAGGAACAGTAACTACGCAAGTACTGCTCCACTGTTTGATTAACCCTCTCGGTCTGCCCATCAGTCTCAGGGTGGAATGCAGTCGAAAGGTTTACTTTCACTTGCAACAAGTGCATTAGACTTATCCAGAACTTGGATGTGAATCGGCTATCTCAGTCGGAGATGATTGACTCGGGTAGTCCATAAAGGCGCCAGACTTCCTTCAGGGATATCAAGGCAGGCTCCTTGATAGGTATCTCAGTGGTCAGGGGTATGAAATGGGCCATTTTCAAGAATCGGTCCACTATGACCCAGATCTTGGTATACCCTTTGGACACTGGCAGCGCTGCAATGAAATCCATTGAAATCGCTGTCCATGGCCGCATAGGAACATCAATTGGTTCCAGCAGCCTGAACTTCTTGTGCCTGATGGATTTATTTCTTTGGCACGCATCACATGTTCGCACCCAGTCAGTGATGTACTCATCCAGCTTAGGCCAATAGAAGTTAGCCCTAACCCTGCCAACGGTCTTGTATGTCCCGAAGTGTCCCGCGATTAGGGAGTCATGTTCTACCTTCATGATTGTCTGCTTCAGATTCTGACCCTTCGGAACATACCACCTGTTCTTGTACAGGAGTAAGCCCTTTTCCTTCGTGAAATGTCGGTCGACCTCTTTGTCACCGGCGGCTGTTGCCTTCAGGATTCGTAAGTACTCCCGGTCTTCAGTTATCGCTACCCGCAGTTGATCCAAAAAGGAAGACTGGAGCCGAAATCCCTGGCACACCTGCAACACTTGTGGTGGCAAGATGTCCCGTTCCTGGCTCCCAACCCAGTGTCTGCGGTGGAAAAACGACTGTGGCAGAAAATCACTCCCCCCTTCAGGGCGGTAGTCCCTACACCACGACAAAGCATCTGCCTTCTCCTTCAACCGTCCCTCTCGGTAAACCATCTTGAAGTTAAAGGGTTGCAGGAACTCCGCCCATTGGTGCTACCTTCAGTTAGGGACCTTGGCACTATTGAAGTACTCCAAAT
>PYWC01000022.1:544677-614405 GCA_003182015.1 Tuber magnatum | reverse complement strand
CATCCTTCTTTGTCAAGTCTGTTGGAGGTTTTGCTATCTTGCTGAACCCTTCTATGAACCGACGATGGAAGTTGGCAAAGCCCATAAAGCTTGGAACGTCGACCACGCATGTCGGAGGTGCCGAATCCCTCATTGTCTGCACCTTCTCTGACAACCTAGAGATCCCCATATCGGAGATCTGGTATCTGCGCAATTCAACTTCCTGTTGGTGGAAACTGGACTTCTTCATGCTTACACATAGTCTAGCTTTCCGCAATTTCTCCATTACACGCCTTACCATCGCGACGTGCTCTTCCATAGTTTCGGAGTAGATCAGGATGTCATCCATGTACGCGATGACTCCTTCGTCCATGAGATCGTGAATGACCTCGCTTAGCATGCTTTGGAAAGTTGCAGGGGCATTACACAACCCAAACGGCATGACCGTGTATTCATACAGTCTATATCTGCACCGGAAGGCCCTCTTCCATTCCTCACCTTCTGCCATCCTCAGAAGGTAGTAGCCGTTCTTTAAGTCCAACTTGGTGAACACCGCGGCTTTTCCTAACCTATCTCGCAGCTCGTTCATCAACGGCAGATGATACAGGCTCTTCACTGTAATTTTGTTCACCCCGCGGTAATCTATTACCAGTCTTAGTGTACCATCTGGTTTTGGCACGAAGAGGATAGGTGCTGCTCCTGAGGAACTGGGTCGCCGCAGCTTTCCCTTCGCAGCATGTTATTGCGATATTCTCAGAGTGCCTGAAGCTACTTTTCCAATAACGGATATAGAGGCCCGAACGGAGGTTCAGTTCCCACTTGCAACTCGATCATGTGGTCATACTTTGAGTGCTGCGGTAATGCCTCAATCCGGTTTTGACTGGAGATATCCCCATAGTCCTTATACTCGGGGAGTAGCTTAACCGTAATGTCGGCACCTTCCTCATCGGAGAATTGCACAATTCCCAATAGGTACAAATTACTAGGATCCTCAGCTAGTAACTTTTCATCGGTCATGAACACTAGCCGCCACTGCTCTGCCAGGCAGTTAGCCTTGCAGAAATCTGAGCGCCAGGCTAGTGATCCGGTCTTCCAATCTATGTCAGGGTTATGCTCTTTCAACCAAGCCATGGGCAGGTACCCATCCACCTTGGTGTCGGGCATATCTGCGACTTCAAAGAGCATCTCATTGTGGTGGTCACCTATCCTCATTTCCAGTGACTTGGTATAGTGTAGAGCTGACCCCGGAATGTGATTACCGCTAGCATCGCTTATCGGCACGTGTACCTTTCGTCGTACACATGGTCCCTGAGTCTGCTTAACCCATCGGGTACTAAGCACCGGCCCAGTAGCTCCACCATCGAGCAGCAGGAGTGCTTCCGCGCTACCCTGTCTAGCTCCTACCTTCCAGTCTAACTTAACCCGCAGGTGGATAGACTTAGTATGATGAGGCAAGTTGTCACGCTTCTGCCTCTTCGCTTCTCTTGGTGACTTAGTCATCTTGGCTTAGTAATTCCCTCTAGTCTCTTGCCTTTCGATACAAGAGCGGCCACAACGGGTCGGTAAACACTAAGGGATTGGGATTGGTCTTTTCTCCATAGCTAGGGTGTTTACTATCACGCCAGCATGATTTCGGGTACTGAACCCTCTTCTGGTAAACTTGGAAATCGCATCACTTATTTGATCAAGTCCAGTCTGAACCAACCCTCTTTATACTAAACATAACCACTTTTTCCTAAGGTGGGTAGATGTCCGCTGGCGGACCGGTTCCAAGCGAACCAGCCTTGCTTCCAAAATGTCGAGCTTCTCCTTGAGCGGCACCTCACCCGCCCTCAACCGAAACAATGTCCTATGACTTGTCCATCCAGCTAAGGCAATCCTGCAAGAAATACCAGTAACCAGAACAAAGGAAACAACCTGAAACCCAAGAAAGGAGAGATAGCCCGATCCGCAGCGCACGGCCCGCAACATCTATCTTCCCACACCCCCTGGGTGTAGTCAGTATCAGGGTCGTCAATGCAGTAGAGGAGTACTTACCCATCCCAGAATCCACCTCCGGGTTTCCTTTTTTATCCATCCCTCATGGGTCTATGGATATAGGTTATTAAGGTTATACCTTAAGTGGAATAAATTCTTACCTATTCTGAGCCGTCAGTATCAACCTCCATGATCTGAGGTGATGTCTGTCGGACTTCAAGTAGCTTTGATGAGGTAGCAGGAGGGGGTGCTTCAATGCGCTTTAGCCGCTTGTTAGTTCCTGTAAGCTCGCTTACCGGGGCTGACCCTTTCAACCCATGACCTTGTTTGAAGAAACTAACGACTGGGGATGTGGCGGTACACTTTCTCCAGAAGTGACCACTTTGTCCACACTGGGTGCACTGGTTGTGCTTTTTCCGACGTTTGGTCAAAGTCGACAGGATTTCCTTATGCGCTATTGCATACTCAGAAGTCGCCGGCTTTGCCTGTTTCTGCGCATTGGAATTAGTAGGTTTGGCAGGCCTTTGGTTCTGTCTGCCCGAACCTTTATCCTTCTTTTTAAACCTTCAGGAAGTTGAGGACCTATCAACCTTCTTTTCCGTTGGCTGAGACTGTTGGACAGGGTGGACGACTCGGTTGCTAAACCAGGTGTTGTCTTCCAGCGTGTGTCCGACCTTCCGAAGAAGAGCAAGCTAGTCATTCAAGTCAGTTGGATGGGGCTCCTTCAGTGCCCACGCGTTCCTAACCTCCTGGGTAATGCCCGACCGTACCTTCTCTCATACCTGCACCGGGTCTGTATTGCTAAGCTTATACATATAGTCAATTATCGTGTCCAGGTACTCATCAATATGATGTGGCTTCCTCACTAGGTCTCGCCACTCAAGCAGGGATCGGTCTCGTTCCGCTTGGTCAGCGCCGAAACTGCGTTGGAGCCGTTCCCAGAATCCTTTCCGGGTTCTCAATGGCTTGCTGTTATTAACAGGAACTCCAGTATGCTTGGCTGCCTCCTTATTGATGTGGGAATGCAGCCTAAGATACCATGTTCGGGCGGTGTCCTCTAGAAGGGGAATCACCAGGTTTACCTTGTCCATATCGGTCAACCTGCACCGAGCCAAATACTCGAACGCAACCTCCATCAGCATCAGAAAGCTGGCGAGTTCTGTGACCTTTCCCTTAAATGCCGGAATGCCACTCAGCTTTTCCAGCTACTTCTGCCGCTGTCTGGATGCTGGCCGTGCAGCTGACCTGCTCCGTAGTTCCCTTGACAGCTTCTTAGCCCTGCAGTCCCACGGTCATTTCTTTTTATCGCTCCAGTCTTTCTTTCGAGCACCGAGAAAGGGGGTCAAGTCGGGGAGAGAATCGGCATCATCATCATCCGAGTTATCATGGTCAGAGTCCCCAGGATTTCCACCTGCTCCTGTAGTACCACTGACAGGTGGTCCATTTCCACCTCGACTACCCCCTGTATTTCCACCTGGGGTCTCCCGGGGTCTATCATACCCATCAAACCTTTCCTCCTGGCNCCAGATGGAAAGCTTGAACATCAAGGCCAAGCTTCAAGGACCAGCATGGAGGCAGATAGTTGTGGACTAACCACATGAGGCACTACAGAGACTCTTGTCTGACAAGTGGTGCGTCACCGAGGCCGACTGGCTGGGGCACGTGTTAGTGGTTGGCAAGCAGGAACAAGCTTTGCGCGACGGTGAAAGACGCTGATGGGACAACACGTCCAACGCTGCATAGCGTGAGGGACCATTGCAATGGTGGCTGGAGGATAGTGAACTGGGGCCGACGCAAGGAGAGGAGGAAGGGCAACCCAACAAGTTCCAGAGCAAGAGAGCACCCGGGACTTTCGCGTCAGCAGGGTTTGCCTAGGCCAACAAAGTGGCCCGGAACCAAGGGGTTGAGCCGACACACGTGAGCAAAGCGCAGCAGGGAGTACCGCGAACAAGGACTGATGAACCCTGGAAAAATAAAAGCTGCACCCAGTGCGGACTGACCAACCAGAAGTGGGAAGCTTGTATGCAGGGAGCTGTTGACGCAACAATAGGCTAGTGGCAAGCATAGGGGTTTAGGCACTGAACCATGGAGGTTCCAAATACCGCCACAAGGCCAGCAGTGAACCAAACCCAGGTGCCATTGGCGCCTAGACTTTGCGACTTGTCGGATCGTGAAGGGGGATAGATCTGACAACCGGGAGCCCTGTATAAAATCCATGACCTACATTCCAACCTAGGGCAACGCCTTATTCAAGAATGTCAGAGAACCACACTGACCAGATACTGAGCATTGGCCGGGACAGCAGTATTTCCAGTTCCACAGTTCCCGCTTCGCTTGCTCAATCGACTTGGATACCTCCCCGACGATGTAAGGTTCGACGCCCTCGTGGGAGAACTCGCTAAATGGGACCTCTTGCGGCAGAGGAGGCGTCATATTGTGGACAAGGGTAGGGTCTTGGAAGAATGAGAGCGCTGCAGCGCGTGGGTCTGTAATCATAAGGTCCAGACATTCAACAGGTAACTGAATGGGGGCGGCCTCCAAGAGCAACTAGTGGCTATCCCAGTCAATGCCACGAACGTCCGCGAAAACCGACGCACAAAACGTGTTGGCAGTATTCTCGTCAAGGTCAAGGTCTGAATCCGAGTTGGATTCCATTCTGGTTCGAAGTTCGGTACTAGCCATTGCGCTTTCCACCCTGGGCTACTCGTTCTAGACAAGATTACCTATGTTCACGCAAGGTCAGTGCCGAAAATCGGAAAACAATTAATCAGGAGAGGAGTTAAGCCAGGAGCTCGCTTAACAATATACTGTAACGGGGGCACCACTAGGAAGATGGATCCTCAGGTTCCGACCACACCGAACAACTTCAAACTTATCACCAAAAGTTCACACAGATGTAAGTGTAGAGTAAAGGGTAAAACTTAATATCATTAAGCCGGACACTTCACTCAATTAAGGTCTCGAGAGGATTGATTGTTGGAATAGGAGAGTTCTCGCATAGACTTTCAGGTTGTTTTATCTTATGCCAGAAACTCCCCCATCAGTTTACTCCAACTATATGAGTACAGCCTTCTGCGCTAAGGGTGGTCCGACACGTCTCCTGGCACACCCTTCGGGCATGCATGTGTCGACACACTCTAGGCAGCGTTCACCTTATGCGGTTATCGTTTCTGCAGTGCATTTCTATTTTGCCCGCCAGAGTAAAAACCTCTGCGCATCGGTGTCTTACCAGTCGCTAACAGTCAAGACACGTCATGAACTAGACTATCTAGGACACCCTTCCCATATACATTGATCTCTACATGACTCTGGAGGCTGCTGGGAGCGGTTTATCCAGTTACTCTTTACGGGTCGCGGGCTTCCGGTGTCTTCCGCAAGGCACGATAGTCCGGGAGTGATCCAATGGGCGATACCCATGACCACTACCTTGGATCTACCTTACCTGTGGTTGGAATCAGGCTTTTAGTGTCTCTGCACTTCCATTTCAGAGCCTATAGTGTTGGGAGCACGTTCGGGCTTGGTAGGTGTAAAACTCGCCTGGTCGCCCTGGCACCACCCGCGACTAACTTCGGGACCCCCACGGTTAACACCCGTTAACTCCGTCAGTTCTGGTCCGTTTTACTCCGAACAACTTGGAGGAGGTACTCCACCTTCCACCCTATGCCCCCTTATATATCCTGCGAACGGTTTATGGTCGACCGGACGGCAGCGACATATATGGTGTTGCAAGCATGTCTCCCAAGGCCCTCTTTGCTAGACTGCACACAACTACACAACCGTTTGCCCATGATGTCCGGGCCTCAAGGCTGGGCCGGAGGGGTATGATAGGAATAATGTCTTCAATTTACAGCTTCCTCGAAGCTACGTAGCTCGCCCAATAGCATCTCCTGGAACCCCAGATTCCAGTATCATGCATGGCTTCGCGCGACAAACATTGCAGTCACTTTTCCCGAGCTACCCAAGGGACTTCGTCTTGAATGGTAGGGTAACTCAGGACTCTGGGCAGGGTGACCCAAGACTCAAGGCAGGGTAACCTGATCCCGAGAGTAGGGTAACCTTGTGCAGCAGACAAGTTAACTTTTCCCTGTTACCAGGCCTATCCGGTCGCCCGTGATAGACCTTTCCGACCTGTCTTCAGTTACCCGCCCTAGCTGAGCAACTGCCCCTTCATAAGTCCCTAAGTACGCTGACGCTACTCCCGCTTGTACCCAGGTACCTAAGTCCCTGACCAGCCAATTCTGTTCATTCTCGGAGCCTAGGCTATCGTGTTCCCAAAGGTCAAGTACTTAGTTGCCTGCCGGTTCCTATCAGTTCGCCTCCTGGCTACCTGTATGGGTATAGGTTCCGTTTGCCATAGCTCATGCATGATGGGTCGTTACATAGTCATCTTGGCTTAGTAATTCCCTCTAGTCTCCTGCCTTTCGACAGAAGAGTACCCACACCCGGTTGGTAAACGTTACGGGGTTGACATTCGTCTTTTCTCAATGGCTAGGGTGTTTACTATCACGCCAGCATGATTTCGGATACTGAACCCTCCTTAGGTAAACTTGGAAATAGTATTATTTATTTGATCAAGTCCTGCCTGAACCAATTCCCCTTATACTAAACATAACAATTTTTTCCCGAGGTGGGTAGAAGTCCAGTGTTGGACGGGTTCCAAGTAAAGCAGCCTTGCTTCCCCAATGTCGAACGTCTCGTCGAGCGGGACCTTACCCAGCCTTGACCGAAAAATGTCCTATAACTTGCCCGTCCAGCTAAGGAAATCCTGGAAGGAATACGTATAACTAGAACAAAGGAAATAACCCGAGACCCAACAAAGGAGAGATAGCCCTGCCCACCTCGCAAGGCCCGCAATATCTACCCGCCCACGCCAGCTGAGTGTAGTCAGTATCAAGGTCGTCTATGCGGTAGGAGGGTACTTACCCATCCCCGAACCCACTTCTGCGGCTTATATCTATCTATCCCTCCTGGGTCTATGGCCATGGGTTAATAAGGTTACGCCTTAAACAGAATGCATTCTAGCCTATTCCGATCCGTCCATATCAACCTCCATGATCTGAGGTGATGCCTGGCGGACTTCAAGTATCTTTGATGATGAAGCCTTAGGTGGCGCTTCAATGCGCTTCAGCCGCTTGTCTGTCCCTGTGGGCGCAGTTACCGGGGCTGACCATTTTAACCCACAAGCCTGTTTGGGTGAACTAACGACAGGGGACGTGGCGGTACACTTCCTCCACAAATGACTACTTTGTTCACACTTGGTGCACTGGTTGTTCTTTCCCCGACGTTCGGTCAAAGTCGACGGGATTTTCTTATGCGCTATTGCACACTTGGAAGTCGCCGGCTTTGCCTGTTTCCGCAACTTGAAATTAGTAGGTTTGGCAGACCTCTGTTTTGGTCTGCCCTAACCTTTTTCCTTCTTCTTGAACCTGCCTGATGTCGAGGGTCTCTCCTCCTTCTTCTCAGCAGGTTGAGACCGGGGGGCGGGGTGGATGACGTGGTTACTGAACCGGTTGTTGTCCTCCACTGTGTGCCCAACCTTCCAGAGAAGATCAAAGTAATCATTCAAGTCGGTCGGATAGGGCTCCTTAAGTGCCTACACATTCCGACCCTCTTGTGTGATGCCTGATTGAACCTTGTCTTGTACCTGTACTGGACCCGTATAGCTAAGCTCATACACATAATCAATTATCTTATCTGTGTACTCATCGATGTGATTGGGCTTCATCACAAGGTTACGCCACTGGAGAAGGGATCGATCTCGCTCGGCCTGCTCTCCGCCGATACTTCCTTCCAGCCGTTCTCGGAACCCTTTTCATGTCCGTAAGGGGTTGCTGTCTTTGACAAGGACACCAGTGCGCTTGGCGGCTTCCTTGTTAATGTGCCCATGCAACCCCAGATCCCACGCCCGGGCGGAGTCTTCAAGAAGAGAGATCACCAAGTTTACCTTATCTATGTCGGTTAACTTGCAATGCGCAAAGTATTCATATTTGACCTCTACCAAGGTCAAGAAGCCCGCGAGTTCTGTAACTTTGCCCTTGAATGGAGGGATACCACTCAGCTTCTTCGGCTTCTTCTGCCAGTGTCTTGGTGTTGGCCTAGAAGCCTAGCCCGTACCCCTCAGGGCTCTAAGCAGCCTCTTGGCCCGGCAATCCCACTGTCAGTTCTTCTCATTGCTCCAGTCATCCTTGCGAGCACCAAGGAAGGGGGTCAAATCCGGGAGAGAATCTCCATCGTCATCATCATCCACGCTGTCCTGGTCGGAGTCCCCTGGATCTCCGCCTGCTCCCACCGTACCACCCCCAGGTGGGGCATTTCCGTCCCCACTACCTCCGGTGTTCCCGCCTTGGGATTCCCGGGGTCTCTTGTACCCATCAAACCATTCCCCCTGGCCCGCCTGGTTACCATCCTCAGTGGGGTTAGCCCCTGATGGTCCTGATACTGGTGGTGGAACAGGGCGTCGCCCACCCTCAGGAGTTGGGTTGGGCGCTGTTTGTGTTATCTGCAGAAAAGACTACAACTCTGGACAACTCAAGCGTTGCATTGGGGGGCTGGCGTGCCTCCATGATCCACAGTACCCACATGTCGGTCGTCCATCTCCTTCTTTCTGCCTCCTTCTATGCCTCACCGGGGTCCATGGTGCCTTCCTCTACCCATAGGAGTAGTAATGAATCCACCCCATCCGGGTTTCTTCCAACTTACAGCACGATAGACAGAACTCGTCTTCGCTGTCCGCATTGCCACTTGTGATGGTGGGGAGACCGGTGGGAAGACTTGGCTTCCAGGGTACGGTGGGGACGACCGGTACCCAAGGAACGGAGCGAACGGGCGTCCCAGGCCTGGGGATTGGAGTCTCTCGTGACGGAGCCATGCGTGTTCGCTCCTCCTGGCTTCTTACCTGTTCAGAGAATCCAGCTGACATTGCGGGCAGTGGCCGGAACCCTGGGGTAGCCGATACTGCACGTGGGAATGCCGTGGCAGGGAACGTATCTGGAGCGGGCAACGAAACTGGCAGAGGTGTGGGTCTTGGGGCAGGGATGGGAGGTACGGGTGTTGCAACCGGAGGGGTTGCAGGGGAAATGTTGGGAGCTGGGGTTGGACAGGAAGTAGGGTCAGGTGTCTCCGGTGCCGTGATACTCTTCGGTTGAGACATCCTTTTCCTTACTCGACGTCCATGAGTTGGCGCGACCATTGGGCTGCCTGACCTACTGTGGGCGATTGAGGGCGGAACCGAACAGGGAGCCTGTAGATGCTCGGGAGAAGGAGGAGGTATACCTGTAGCCCTTAGCTTTCAGGCTTTCCAACATCCTTATACCAATTGGGCTCAAGTATGCCCTCTACTGGTCGTCTCTGGCTCTCATGGCCAACTTCATGCCGACATTCGCGGGCTTGGTATGGACGAGCTGGAGTGGGGCCGCGGCCTCTAACATCAGTACATCATTTTCAGCATCAATACCATACCCTCCCTCAAAAGCCTTTTCCAAGGCTGCCATCCGAGTCTGCAATGCCTGCTGATCCCTTATCATCTGCAGGTATGCCTCCGGCGGCACCTGCATCCATTCCACCACTGCCGCAGTGATCGGTGTTCAGAACGCCTGCTGCTGCAGGTTGTTCCAGTTCTTCAGTTCCCGCTGCGATTCCTCAATCGACTTGGCTACTTCCCGGACGATGTAAGGTTCGATGAATTCGCGGGAGAACTCGGTAAAGGGAACTCCTTGCGGCCGGGGAGGGAGCATGTTGTGGACTAAGGTAGGGTCTTGGAAAAATGAGAGCGCCGCGGCGCAAAGGTCTGTAATCAGGTGGTCAAGACATTCAACAGGCCACTGAATAGGAGCGGCCTCCAAGAGTAGCTGGTGGCCGTCCCAGTCGATACCGCGGAGATCCGCAAAAACCGGTGCAAGAAACGTGTTGGCGGTGATCTCGTCAAGGTCAAGGTCCGAATCCGAGTTGGATTCCATTCTGGTTCGAAGTTCGGTACTAGCCATTGCACTTTCCACCCTGGGCTACTTGTTCTAGACAGGGTTACCAGTATTCACGCAAGGTCAGTGCTGAAGGTCGAAAACAATTATTCAGGAGGGGGGGTTAAGCGAGAAGCTCGCTTAACGATATACTGTAATGCGGGTACCTCTAGGAAGATGGATCCCAAGGTTGCGACCGCACCGAACAACGCCAAACTTATGGCCAAAGGTTCACACAGATGGAAGAGTAAAGTAACGGTAAAACTTAATATCGTTTAACTTGACGCTTCAGTCAATTGAGGTCTCGAGAGGATTGGTTGTTGGAGGACAAGAGTTCTCGCATGGACTTTCATGTAGTCTTATCTTATGCCAGAAACTCAGCCATCAGTTTACTCCAACTAGTACAGGACACCCTTTTCCACTAAGGGTGGTCCAACACGTCTCCTGGCACACCCTGCGGGCATGCATGTGTCGACACGCTCCAGGCTGCGTTCACCTTATGTGGTTATCATTTCTGCGCTGCATTTCAATTTTGCCCGCCGGAGTGAAACCTTCTGCCCATCGGTGTCTTGCCAGTGGATAACAGTCAAGGCACCTTATGAACTAGATTATCTGTGACACCCTTCCCATATGCATTGATCCCTACTTGACTCCAGAGGCTACCGTGAACGGCTTGTCTATTCACTATTTACAGGTCCCAGGCTTCCAGTGTCTTCCGCAGGGCACGGTAGTCCACGAGTGATACAATGGCCGCTACCAATGACCACTACCTCGCATCTACCTTACCTGTAGTAGGAATCATGCTTTTAGTGTCTCTGCACTTCCCTCTCAGAGTCTATAGCATTGGGAGCACGTTCGAGCTTGGTAGGTAAAAAACTGTCCCAGTCGCCCCAGCACCACCTGCGGATACCTGCGGGACCTCTACGGTTAACACCCGTTAACTCCGCCAGTTTTGGTCCCTTGTACTCCCCACGACTTGGAGGAGATACTCCACCTTCCACCCTATGCCCCCTTGTATATCCTGCGAACAGCTTACGGTCGACGGGACGGCGGCGACATATACGGTGTTGCAAGCATGTCTGCAAAGATTCCTCCTTGCTAGACTGCACACAACTACACAACCGTTTGCCCATGACGTCCGGGCCTCAAGCCGGGGCTGGAGGAGTGTGATAGGAATAATGTCTTCAATTTACAGCTTCCTCGAAGCTACATAGCTCGCCCAATAGCATCCTCCAGAACCCCAGATTCCAGTATCATGCATGGCTGCACATGACAAACATTGCGGCCATTTTTCCCGAACTCCCCGTGGGACTTCGTATTGAAAGCTAGGGTAACTCAGAGCCTTGGGCAGGGTAACCCAAGCCCCGCAGCAGGGTAACCTGATCCTGAGAGCAGGGTAACCTGCCCGGTGGACAAGATAACTTTTCCCTGTTACCCTTTCTATCCCGTTGGCGGAGACAGACGCTTGTGACCTTTCTCCAGTTACCAGGCCTACCTGAGCAACCGCCCCTGCAGGCGTCCCTAAGTACGCTGACACCACTCCCGGGTGTATCCAGGTACCTAAGTCCCCGACGAGCCAATTCTGTTCATTCTCAGAGCCCGCGCCCTCGGGTCTCGCTTGGTCAAGTGCTTACTTGCCTGCCGGTTCCTACCAGTTCCCCTCCTGGCTCCCTGTATGGGTATAGGTTCCGTCTGCCATAGCTCATGGATGCTGGGTCGTTATAGCTACTTCTTCTAGACAAGGTTGTCAGTATTCACGCAAGGTCAGTGCTGAAGGTCGGAAACAATTAATCACCATAGGAGTTAAGGCAGGAGCTCACTTAACGATGCACTGTAACCGGGGCACCCCTAGGAAGATGGATCCCAAGGTTGTGACCGCACCGAACACCTTCAAACTTATCGCCAAAAGTTCACAGAGATGTAAGAGTAAAGTAAGCGGTAGAACTTGATATCGTTAAGCCTGACGCTTCACTCAATTAAGGTTGTGAGAGGATTGATTGTTGGAGTAGGAGAGTTCTCGTATACAGTTTCAGGTGGTTTTATCTTATGCCAGAAACTCCCCCGTCAGTTTACTGCAACCATTCGAGTACACCCTTTTCCGCTAAGAGTGGTCCGACACGTCTTCTGGCACACCCTGCGGGCATCCATGTGTCGACACACCCTAGTCGGCGTACACCTTGTGCGGTTATCGTTTTTGCGGTACATTTCCATCTTGCCCACTGGAGTGAAAACCTCTGGGTATCGGTGTCTTGCCGGTGGCTAACAGTCAAGGCGCCTCATGCACTGGACTATCTGTAACACCCTTCCCATATGAATTAATCTCTACTTGACTCCGGAGGCTACCGTGAGCTGTTTATCCATTTACTATTTACTGGTCTCAGGCTTCCGGTTTCTTCCACCGGGCACGGTAGTGGGGGAGGGATTCAATGGGTGCTACCAATGACCACTACCGCGGCTCTACCTTACCTGTGGGAGGAATCATGCTTTTAGTGTCTCTGGACTTCCCTTTCAGACCCTATAGCATTGGGAGCACGTTCCGGCTTGGTAGGTGTAAAACTCTTCCAGTCACCCTGGCACCACCCGGGACTACCGTCGGGACCCCCACGGTTGACACCCGTTAACTCCGGCAGCTTTGGTCCACTTTACTCCGAACAACTTGGAGGAGGTATTCCACTTTCCACCCTATGCCCCCTTATATATCCTGCGAACAGCTTACGGTCGACCGGACGCCAGCGACCTACACGCTGTTGCAAGCATGTCGCCAAAGATTATTCGTTGCCAGACGGCACACAACCACACAACCGTGTGCCCATGACGTCCGGGCCTCAAGGCAGGGCCCGAGGGGTATGATAGGAATAATGTCTTCAATTTACAGCTTCATCGAAGCTACATAGCTCGCCCAATAGCATCCCCCTGAACCCTAGATTCCAGTATCATGCACGGCTTCGCATGACATACATTCCAGTCAATTTTCCCGCACTCCACGAAGGACTTCGTGTTGAAAGGTGGGGTAACTCAGGACTCTGGGCAGGGTAACCCAAGCCCCAAGGCAGGGTAACCTGATCTCCAGGGTAGGGTAACCTTGTCCGGCGGACAAGTTAACTTTTCCCTGTTACCCTGTCTATCCCGTCGCCGGCCATAGACCTTTCTGACCTCTCTCCAGTAACCCGGACTAGCTGAGCAACTGCCCCTTCGGAAGTCCCTATTTATGCTGACACCACTCCCCGGTGTATCCAGGTACCTAAGTCCCTGACCAGCCAATTCTGTTCATTCTCAGAGCCCGGGCCATCGGGTCTCCACAGGTCAAGTACTTACTTGCCTGCTGGTTCCTACCAGTTTGCCTCCTGGCTCCCTGTATTGCTATAGGTTCCGTCTGCCATAGCTCATGTATGCCGGGTCATTACACTCATGGGAGCCCTAGGAGATGCTAGAAGGGACAGGCTTACCGGCCGTTCAGGATTTCCACCGAAGATGAGTGTTCAAGCTCAATGACCATAGGCTCTGGGGAGAATCAAGACATGGAAATAAGAGACAATGCTAGCGGTCAGGGATGGACCGTAGAGAACAGGGGAGTGACGTCATGACCCAGCATTCATGAGCTATGGCAGCCGGAACCTACCCCCATACAGGTAGCCAGGAGGTCAACTGGCAGGAACTAGTAGGCAAGTGAGTACTTGACCTGTGGAGACCTGATGGCCTGGGCTCTGAGATGAACAGAATGGGCTGGGAAGGTACTTAGTTACCTGGCTATATGTGGGAGCGGTGTCCACATACTTAGGAACCTCTGAAAGGGGCAGTTACTCCGCTAAGCCGGGTAACTTGTGAGAGGTCAGAAGTGTCTATCTCCGGCAACAGAATAGACTGGGTAATAGGGAAAGGTTACCTTGTCCCCTGGACATGGTTACCCTACCCTCAGGATCAGGTTACCCTGCCATGGGGCACAGGTTACCCTGTCCAAAGTCCTGACTTACCCTACCTCCCAATACAAAGTGCTACAGGCTGTTCGCAAAAAATAACTGGAATGTTTGTCACACAAAGCCATGCATAACGGTGGAAACTGTGGTTCTGGAAGATGCTATTCGGCAAGCCGCGCAGCTCCGAAGAAGTTGTAAATTGGAGACATTATTTCAATCATACCCCTCCGGCTCCGCCTTGCGGCCCGGACGTCATGGGTAAATGGTTGTGTAGTTGTGTGCACTCTAGCAAAGCGGAATCTTTGTTGACCTGCTCGGAACACCATGTACATCGCTGCCGTCCGGTCAATAGTAAGCTGTTCGCAGGATATACAAGGGGGCATAGGGTGCAAGGTGGAGTACCTCCTGCAAGCTGTTCAGAGTAAAACAGACCAAAACTGACGGAGTTAATGGGGGTTAACCCTGGGGGTCCCGAAGATAGTCCCTGGTGTTACCAGGGCGACTGCCAGAGTTTTAAACCTACCAAGCCCAAAAGTGTCCCCAATGCTATAGGCTCTGAAAGGGAAGTGCAGAGACACTAAAAGCATGATTCCTACCACAGGTAAGCTGGGTCTGAGGTAGTGGTCATGGGTGGCACCCATTGGACTCCTCCCGGACTACTGTATCCTGTGGCAGACACTGGATGCCTAAGAATTGTAAATAGTAGCCAGATAAACCACCCGCAGTAGCTTCTGGAGTCAAGTAGGGATCAATGCATATAGGAAGGGTGTTATAGAGAGTCCAGTTCATCAGGTGTCGTGACTGTTAGCCCCTGGCAACACGCCAATGCAAAGAGGTTTTCACTCTGGCAGGCAAAATAGAAATGCACTGATGAAATGATAACCGCGTAAGGTGAACACCAACCAGAGTTTGTCGACACATACATGCCCAAAGGGTGTGCTAGGAGACATGTCAGACCACCTTTAGTGGAGAAGCTTGTGCCCCAACAGTTGGAGTAAACTGATGGAGAAGTTTCTGGCATAAGATAAAACTACTTGACCGTTTATGCAAGAACTCTCTTACTCCAACAATCGATCCTCCCGAGACCTTAATTGAGTGTAGCGTCAGGCTTAAAGATATTCAGTTTTACCTTTTACTTTATTCTTACATCTGTGTGAGCTTTTGTTGATATGTTTGAACTTGTTCTGTTTGGTCACTACCTTGGGATCCATCTTCTTAGGGGTGCCCACATTGCAACAACTCAGATGGCTCCTAACCCAACTCCAGAGCGTGGGCAGCACCCTGTTCCACCACTGGCATTAGTACCACCAGAGGCTAACCCCCATGAGGGTGTGCATCAAGACAGTCAGGAGAAGCAGTTTGATGGATATGATAGACCATGAGAAATCTAAGGTGGAAATGCTGGAGGTAGTGGGGATGGATATTTGCCACCCAGAGGTAGTATAGAGGGAGTGGGAGGAGATCTGCAGGACTTTGACTATAACAGTTCAGACAATGATGGTGCCGCACTCCGCCCTGATTTGACCGCCTTCCTCGCTGCTCCTAAGGATGACTGTAGCAACATGAAGAAGTGGTGCAGGAACAGCTGAGCTAAGAAGCTGTTGCGTAAACTTTGGAGCAGACCAACCTCCAGGCCATCCTCCAGCCAGCAGCAAAAGAAGCTAAGAATGTGGGATAGCATTCGGGCATTTAAGAGGAAGGTCACTGAACTCACCAGCTTCCTGACGCTGGCGGAAGTTAGGTTCAATTACTTTGATTGGTGTAGGTTGACAGATATGGATCTGGCAAACATGGTGATACCCTTTTTAGAAGACTTTCCCGGGGCATGAATACCTAGGACTACACTCCCATATCAAGAAATAGGCAGCCAAGCATACTGGAATTCCTGTTAACACTGGTAAACTGTTATGAACATGGAAAGGGTTTTAGGAATAGCATGAATAAACTTTCTGTGTTAATCAAGCAGCACAAGACTGATCCTTGCTCGAGTCACATGACCTTGTAATGAAGTCTCAATACACTGACAAGTACCTGGACAAGATAGCTGATTGCATGTATAAGCTTAGTTGTACAGATCCAGTACAGGTATGAGATAAGGTATGATCAGGCATTATGCAAGAGGTTCAGAATGTGTGGGCACTTAAGGAGCCCCATCCAACTGACTTGAATGAGTACTTTGATCTTCTCCAGAAGGTCGGGCATATACTGGAAAACAGTATTCTGCTTAGTAATCGTGTTGTTCATCCAGTCCACTTCCTTCAGCCAACTGGTAAAAAGGAAGATATGTTATCGATCTCCGGAAAGTTTAAACAGAAGGAAAAAGGTTTGGATAGACAGAAGCAAAGGTCTATCAAACCTACTAATATTAACGTGGGGAAGCAGGCAAAGCCGGGAACTTCAGAGTATGCAATGATATATAAGGAAATCCTGTCGACTTTGACCGAATGTCGCAGAAAGCACTATTAGTACACTAAGTGTGAACAAACTGGTCACCTCTGGGGATAGTGTATCATGGCATCCCCAGTTATCAGTTCATCTGGACAGACTCGTGGGTTGAAATAGTCAGACCTAGTAAGCGAGCCATCGGGGATAGACAAGTAGCTAAAGAGGATTCAAGCGGTAGCTCTGGCTTCCTTGTTGAAGATATTTGAAGTCCAGCAGGTATCACTCCAAATCATGGAGGCTTATAGTGATGGCTCAGAATAGGTAAAAACCCATTCTACTTAAGGTACAATCTTGCTGACCCCGTATCCATAGACCTATAAGGAATGGATGGAAAGGAACTCAGGAAGAGGTTCTGGGATGCGTAAGTACTGCTCTACTGCATGGATAAGCATGGTACTGACTACACCAAAGGGGTATGAATAGATAGATGTTGCGGGCCATATGCCATTGATTGGTGTACCTTTCCTTTGTTGAGTTTCTGGTTATTTCCTTTGTTCTGGTTGTAAGCATTCCATGCAGAATTTCCTTGGCTGGATGGGCAAGTCTTAGGATACCGTTGCAGTTGAGGCTGAGCGAGTCTGCGATTACTGTTGTGGTTGAGGCTGAGCGAGTCTTGGGATACTGTTGTGGTTAAGGCGGATAGGGGTCTCACTAGAGGGGATGCACAGCATTGGGGAAGCGATAAAATGCTTCACTTGGAACTAGTTAGATAGCAGACCGCTATCCACTTCGGGAAAATCGTTACCTCTAGTACAAGTGGAATTGGTTCAGGCAGGACTTGATCAAATAAAAAGTGCTATTTCCAAGTTTACATGAGTAGAGTTTAGTACCCAAAATCATGCACATGTGATAGTAAACACTCTACCAATTGTGACCAAACAAACTCCAATCCATTCATATTTGCCAACCCAGTGTGGGTACTCTTGTGTCGAAAGGCAAGAGACCGAAATTATTAAACCAAGATGACTAAGTCTCTAGAACAAATGAAGAAGTAGAAACATGACAACTTACCTCATTGTACCAAGAGTATTCACCTACAAGTGAAGTTAGACTGGGAGATTGGAGCTAGACAGGAAAGTGCAGAAGTGCTCCTGCTACTGGATAGTGGAGCTACTAGACTGGTGCTTAGTAGGCGATAGGTTAAACAGACTCAGGCACCTTGCATACAGTGAAAGATAGACATACCGATAAGCAATACAAGCGGTAATCACTTTCCTGGGTCCAGTCTACACTATACAAAGTTGTTGGATACGAGGATAGGCAACTACCAAAGTGAGATGCCCTTTGAAGTCATAGATACGCCCAACACAACGGTGGATGGGTACCTACCTATGTCTTGTCTAAAGAACCATATGCCTAACATAGATTAGAAGACAGGATCACTAACCTGGCACTCAGTTATCGGCAAAACTAAATTGTCTACTGGAGCAGGGGTGGTTAGTATTTAAGACTAATGAAGGGCTAAGGGCTGAAGATCCTAGTAATATGTATCGGTTAGGAATTGTACAATTCTCGGACGAAGAAGGTGCGAGCATTATGGTCGCGCTACTCTCAGAGTATAAAGACTATGGGGACATCTTTAGTCAAGAATGGATTAAGACTTTACTAGGACACTTGAAGTATCATCATACAATCGGGTTTCAGCCTGGGACTCAACCTCTCTTGTGGCCTATCTGTCTATTATATGAAAAGAGGGTTAAGCCACTCTGTGAATATCGCAACAAGATGCTATGAACTGGAACGCTATGGCAATCCAGTTCCTCTGCAGCAGCCCCTATCCTCTTAGTGCCAAAGCCAGATAGTACATTAAGGTTGGTAAGATATTAGCAAAGGCTAAACAAGACCATAGTTCAGAGTAAATACTCACTACCTGTGATGAACGAACTCCAAGATAGACAAGGAAAGGCTATTATATTCACCAAGTTGGACTTCAAAAACAGCTACTACCTTCTGAGGATTTCAGAAGGTGAGGAATGGAAGACTTCCTTCCACTGTGGATATGGACTGGACAAATATACAGTCATGCCGTTTGGGTTATGTAACACCCCAGCAGCTTTCCAGAGCATGATAGATGCGGTCTTTTGTGAGTTCTGGGATGAAGGAGTCATTGCATACATGGATGACATCCTGATCTACTCTGTGACTATGGAGGAACATCTGGCGCTGGTGAGGCATGTGATGGAAAGGTTGTCAGAAGCAAGGCTGTGTGTAAGGATAAAGAAGTCCGGTTTCCACGAGCAGGAAGTTGAATTCTGCAGATACAAGATCTCTGACATGAGGATCGCTGTGCTGTCAGTGTAACGGGGGCACCCCTAGGAAGATGGATCCCAAGGTTGCGACCGCACCAAACAACTTCAAACTTATCGGCAAAAGTTCACACAGATGTAAGAGTAAAGTAGACGGTAAAACTTAATATCGTTAAGCCTGACGCTTCACTCAATTAAGGTCTCGAGAGGATTGATTGTTGGAGTAGGAGAGTTCTCGCATAGACTTTCAGGTAGTTTTATCTTATGCCAGAAACTCCCCCATCAGTTTACTCCAACTATTCGAGCACACCCTTCTCCGCTAAGGGCGGTCCGACACGTCTCCTGACACCCCCTTCGGGCATGTATGTGTCGACCCGCTCTAGTCGGCGTTCACCATATGTGCATATCGTTTCTGCGGCGCATTTCCATTCTGCCCGCCGGAGTGAAAACCTCTGCGCATCGGGGACTTGCCAGTGGCTAACTGTCAAGACCCCTTGCTGAACTAGACTATCTATGACACCCTTCCCATGCGCGTTGATTTCTTCTTGACGCCGGAAGCTACCGTGAGCGGTTTATCTATCTACTATTTACGAGTCTCGGGCTTCCGGTGTCTTCCGCAGGGTACGGTGGTCCAGGAGTGATCCAATGGGCGCTACCCATGACCACTACCTCGGATACACCTTACCTGCGGTAGGAATCATGCTTTTAGTGTCTCTGCACTTCCCTCTCAGAGCCTATGGCGTTGGGGACATCCTTGGGCGTGGTAGGTGCAAAACGTTCCCAGTCGTCCCGGCACCACCCGGGACTACCTTCGGGACCCCCACGGTTAACTCCCGTTAACTCCGTCAGTTTTGGTCCGTTTTACTCCGAACAACTTGGAGGAGGTACTCCACCTTCCACCCTATGCCCCCTTATATATCCTGCGAACAGCTTACGGTCGACCGGACGGCAGCAACGTATACGGTGTTGCAAGCAGGTCTCCAAAGATCCTCCTTTGCTAGACTGCACACAACTACGCAACCGTTTGCCCATGACGTCCGGGCCTCAAGGCGGGGCCGGAGGGGCATGATAGGAATAATGTCTTCAATTTACAGCTTCTTCGTAGCTGCGTAGCTCGCCCAATAGCATCTCCCGGAACCCCAGATTCCAGTATTATGCATGGCTTCGTGTGACAAACATTCCAGTCATTTTTCCCAAACTCCCCGCGGGACTTTGTGTTGAAAGGTAGGGTAACTCAGATCCTTGAACAGGGTAACCCAAGCCTCAAGGCAGGGTAACCCAGTCCTGAGGGTAGGGTAATCTTGTCCGGTGGACAAGTGGACTTTCTCCTGTTACCCTATTCTATCCCACTGCCGGAGATAGACACACTGGGCCTTTCTCCAGTTACCCAGCCTAGCTGTGTATTGCCCCTTCATAGGTCCCTAAGTATGCTGACACCAATCTCGGGTGTAGCCATGTACCTAAATACTTGTGTCCACTAAGTCTGCTCATCTCGGAGCCCGGGCCATCGGGTCTCCGTAGGTCAAGTACTCACTTGCCTGCCGGTTCCTACCAGTTCGCCTCCGGGCTACCTGTATGGGTGTAGGTTCCGGCTGCCATAGCTCACGTATGCTGGGTCGTTACATCACTCCCCTCTTCTCTACGGTCCGTCCCGGACCGTTTAGCGTCGTCTTTTCTTTCCACGACTCGATTCCCCCAAGACCCGATGGTCCCTGGGCTTGGACGGATATCTTTGGTGGAAATCTAGCATGGCCTGTAAGCCTGTCCCTTCTAGCATCTCATAGGGCTCCCACGAGTTCTCCTCAGCTCCATAGCCTTCCCATGAAACCAGGTACTGGACAAAGCGCGACGGAAACTTCGCCTTTGTTCCACCATACCAGCGACTGTCCACAACAGCTTCGATGACGTAACTGGGCTCATTGTCCACGAGCTCTGGGGTAGGGATCTCCTTGATCCTACCCGATTCCGGATCCTCGCGATAGGGTTCCAGCAGCGTGACATTGAAAACCGGGTGGATGCTCCATCGGGTGGGCAATTGGAGTTCGTATGCTCGGGTACCCACCCGACGTTTGACCACGAAAGGGCCAAACATCCGGTGGTCCAGCTTCTCCATGGGACGCTTGGTGCGGATGTTCTTCCGGTTCAACATCACGCGGTCCGCTTTCTTAGCCCGCCCAGCAGCCACATCTTCCAAGGTAACATAGTCCGGGGATGGCAGCCGTTTCTGGTCATGCCATTTCCGCTGCCTTTCCTGTGCCCGTTTAATCGTTTCTCGAATCTGTTGCCAGGTTCCTTCCCATTCCTTAACCAAGAGTTCACTACTTGGGTGTATCCCTTGGTTGTCAGACACAACACCCGACCAGTTTGTTCGTGGGTTGAACCCATAGTTGATCTCAAATGGTGACAACCTGGTGGATTCTGATGTTGAGGTGTTATACGCATACTCCGCAAGGGGTAGCAGCGAGACCCAGTCATCCTGTTGATAGGAGCAGTAACTACGCAGGTACTGCTCCAGTGTCTGATTAACCCTCTCGGTTTGCCCATCAGTCTCTGGGTGGAATGCAGTCGAAACGTTTAGTTTCACTTGCAGCAAGTGCATCAGACTCATCCAGAACTTGGATGTGAATCGGCTATCTCGGTCGGAGATGATTGACTCTGGCAGTCCATGAAGGCGCCAAACCTCCTTCAGGAATATCAAGGCAAGCTCCTTGATAGGTACCTCAGTGGTCAGGGGTATGAAATGGGCCATTTTCGAAAACCTGTCTACTATGACCCAGATCTTGGTATACCCTTCGGACTCTGGCAGCGCGACAATGAAATCCATTGAAATTGCTGTCCAAGGCCGCATAGGAACATCGATAGGTTCCAGCAGCCCGAACTTCTTGTGCCTGATGGATTTATTTCTTTGGCATGCATCACATGTCCGCACATAGTCAGTGATGTGCTCATCCATCTTAGGCCAGTAGAAGTTAGCCCTCACCCTGCCAATGGTTTTGTAAGTCCCGAAGTGTCCCGCGATTCGGGAGTCATGTTCTGCCTTCATGATTGTCTGCTTCAGATTCTGACCCTTGGGAACATACCACCTGTTCTTGTACAGGAGTAAGCCCTTTTCCGTCGTGAAATGTCGGTCGACCTCTTTGTCACCTGCAGCTGTTGCCTTCAGGATCCTTAAGTACTCCTGGTCTTCGCTTATCGCTACCCGCAACTGATCCAAAAAGGACGACTTGAGCCGAAATCCCTGGCACACTTGCAACACCTGTGGTCGCAAGATGTCCCGTTCCTGGCTCCCGACCCACTGTCCGGGGCGAAAAAACGACTGTGGCGGAAAATCACTCCCCCCTTCAGGGCGGTAGTCCCTACGCCGCGACAAAGCATCCGCCTTCTCATTCAACCGTCCTTCTCGGTAAACCACCTTGAAGTTAAATGGTTGCAGGAATTCAGCCCAGCGGTGCTGCCTTCGGTTAAGGACCTTGGTACTATTAAAGTACTCCAAGTTCTTATGATCCGTATAGATCACCAATTGGTCCGTTACTGAGCGCAGCAGATGATCCCATTCCTTGAATGCCGCCACGATGGCAGTCATTTCCTTATCATGGACATCATAATTGATCTCTGCTGGGTGAAACTTCCTACTATGGTAGGCCACCGGATGCCATCTCTCATCCTCACATAACTGGGAGAGAACGGCTCCTAATGCAAAGTCACTAGCGTCGGTTTCTAGCCGTGTTGGCCGTTCAGGGTCAAAATGTGCTAGGATAGGTTTGGACGTGAACGCTTCCTTTAAATGATTGAAGGCCTGCTCACATGCAGGTGTCCATTCCCATCGGACATCCTTCTTTGTCAAGTCCGTGAGGGGTTTCGCTATCTTGCTGAACCCTTCTATGAACCGACGATAGAAGTTGGCAAAGCCCATAAAGCTTTGAACGTCGACGACGCATGTCGGAGGTGCCCAGTCTTTGATTGTCTGCACCTTTTCCGACAACATAGAGATCCCCATATCGGAGATCCTATATCCGAGGAATTCAACCTCCCGTTGGTGGAAACTGGACTTCTTCATACTTACACATAGTCTAGCTTTCCGCAATTTCTCCATTACACGCCTTACCATCGCGACGTGCTCTTCCATAGTTTCGGAGTAGATCAGGATGTCATCCATATACGCGATGACTCCTTCATCCATGAGATCTCGAAAGACCTCATTTATCATGCTCTGGAAAGTTGCCGGGGCATTACATAACCCAAACGGCATGACCGTGTATTCATACAGTCCATATCTGCACCGGAAGGCCGTCTTCCATTCCTCACCTTCTGCCATCCTCAGAAGATAGTAGCCGTTTTTCAAGTCCAACTTAGTGAACACAACGGCTTTTCCTAACCTATCTCGCAGTTCATTCATCAGCGGTAGAGGGTACTTGCTCTTCACCGTGATTTTGTTCAGCCCTCGGTAATCTATTACCAGTCTTAATGTACCATCTGGTTTTGGCACAAAGAGGATAGGGGCTGCTGCTGAGGAACTGGATCGCCGTAGCTTCCCCGTTCGCAGCATGTCATTGAGATATTCCCGGAGTGCCTTAAGCTCCTTTTCCGATAACGGATAGATAGGCCCAAACGGAGGTTGAGTCCCGGGTAGCAACTCGATCGTGTGGTCATACTTTGAGTGCTCCGGCAAGGCCTCAATCCGTTCTTGACTGAAGATGTCCCCGTAGTCCTTATACTCAGGGAGTAGCTTGACAGTAATGTCAGCACCTTCCTCATCGGAGAATTGTACAATTCCCAACAGGTACACATTACTAGGGTCTTCAGCTAGCAACTCTTCATCGGTCATGAACACTAACCGCCCCTGCTCTGCCAGGCAATTAGCCTTGCAGAAATCTGAGCGCCAGGTTAGTGATCCTGTCTTCCAATCTATGTCGGGATTATGGTCCTTCAACCAAGACATAGGTAGGTACCCGTCCACCTTGGTGTCGGGCATGTCCGCGACTTCAAACCGCATTTCGTTATGGTGGTCGCCTATTCTCATGTCCAATGATTTGGTATAGTGCAGACCTGACCCCGGAATGTGATTACCGCTTGCGTCGCTTATCGGCACATGTACCTTTCGTCGTACACATGGTGCCTGCGTTTGTTTAACCCATCGGCTACTAAGCACTGGCCCAGTAGCTCCACTGTCGAGTAGCAGGAGCGCCTCAGCGCTTACCTGTCTAGCTCCAATCTTCCAGTCTAGCCTTACCCTCAGGTGGATAGACTTGGTATGGCGAGGCAAGTTATCACGCTTCTGCCTCTTCACTTGTCTTAGGGACTTAGTCATCTTGGCTTACTAATTCTGATCTCTTGCCTTTCGACACAAGAGCGGCCACAACGGGTCGGTAAACGTTAAGGGATTGGGAATCGTTTTATCAATAGCTAGGGTGTTTACTATCACGCCAGCATGATTTCGGGTACTAAACCCTCCTCAGGTAAACTTGATCATAGTATCATTTATTCAATCAAGTCCAGCCTGAACTAATCCCGCTTGTACTAAACATAACAAATTTTCCCGAGGTGGGTAGAAGTCCGCTGTTGGACCGGTTCCAAGCGAAGCAACCTTGCTTCCCCAATGTCGAGCGTCTCCGCGAGCGAGATCTCTCCCAGCCTCAACCGAAAATAATATCCTATGACTTGTCCGTCCCAGTAAAGAAATCCTGAAAGAAATACAAATAACTAGAACAAAGGAAATAACCTGAAAACCCACAAAGGAGAGATCACCCTGTCCACCGCACACGGCCTTCAACATCTATCTGCCCACACCACCTGGGTGTAGTCAGCATCAGGGTCGTTCATGCAGTAGAGGGGTACTTACCCATCCCAGAAGCCACTTCCGGGGCTCCTTTTCATCCATCCCGCAGGGGTCTATGGATACAGGTTATTAAGGTTATACCTTTCGCAGAATGGGGTCTTACCTATTCTGAGCCGTCAGTATCAACCTCCATAATCTGAGGTGATGCCTGTCGGACTTCAAGTATCTTTGACGAGGTAGCCGGAGGTGGCGCTTCAATGCGCTTTAGTCGCTTGTCCGTACCTGAGGGCTCGCTTACCGGGGCTGACCGTTTCAACCCACGAGCCTGTTTGGACGAACTAACGACTGGGGACGTCGCGGTGCACTTTCTCCAAAAGTGACCCGTTTGTCCACACTTGGTGCACTGGTTGTGCTTTCTCCGACGTTCGGTCAAAGTCGACGGGATTTCCTTATGCGCCAGGGCATACTCAGAAGTCCCCGGCTTTGCCTGTTTCCCCGCATTGAAATTAGTAGGTTTGGCAGACCGCTGGTTCTGTCTGCCCGAACCTTTATCCTTCTTTTTAAACCTTCCGGAAGTTGAGGACCTATCCTCCTTCTTGTCCGTTGGTTGAGACCGTTGGACAGGGTGGATAACTCGGTTGCTGAACCGGGTGTTGTCTTCCAGTGTGTGTCCAACCTTCCGAAGAAGATCAAGGTAGTCGTTCAAGTCGGTAGGATGGGGCTCCTTCAGTGCCCACGCGTTCCTCACTTCTTGAGTAATGCCCGACCGTACCTTATCTCGTACCTGCACAGGGTCTGTATAGCTAAGCTTATACATATAGTCAATTATCTTGTCCAGGTACTCATCGATGTGATGTGGCTTCATCACTAGGTCTCGCCACTCAAGCAGGGATCGGTCTCGTTCCACTTGGTCACCGCCGAAACTCCGTTCAAGCCGTTCCCTGAATCCTTTCCACGTTCTTAACGGGTTACTGTTATTAACTGGAACTCCGGTACGCTTGGCTGCCTCCTTATTGATGTGGGAGTGCAGCCCAAGATACCATGTTCGGGCAGTATCTTCTAGAAGGGGGATCACCAGGTTCACCTTGTCCATATCGGTCAACCTGCACCCAGCAAAGTACTCGAACTTAACCTCTACCAGCGTCAAGAAGCTGGCGAGTTCGGTGACCTTTCCCTTAAACGCCGGAATGCCGCTCAGCTTTTCCGGCTTCTTCTGCCGTTGTCTAGATGATGGTCGTGCAGCCGCCCTACTCCGTAGTTCCCTTGACAGCTTCTTAGCACGGCGGTCCCACCGTCGTTTCTTCTCGTCGCTCCAGTCATCCTTGCGAGCGCCGAGAAAAGGGGTCAAGTCGGGGAGAGAATCGGCATCATCATCATCCGAGCTATCATGGTCAGAGTCCCCAGGATCTCCACCTGCTCCCGTAGTACCACCGACAGGTGGTCCATTTCCACCTCCACTACCCCCGGTATTTCCACCTGGGGTCTCGCGGGGTCTATCATACCCATCAAACCTTTCCTCCTGGCCATCCTGATTCCCATCCTCGGGGGGGTTAGCCCCTGATGGTACTGATGCCGGTGGTGGAACAGGTCGTTGCCCACTCTCAGGAGTTGGGTTCGGAGCCGCCTGAGTCATCGCCAGAAACGACTGAAGCTCTGGACAACTCAAAGGTTGCATTGGGGGCCCCGCGTGTCTCCATGACCCACAGTACCCACATGTTGGTCGTCCGTCTCCCTCCTTCTGTCTTCTTCGGTGCCTTACCGGGGTCCGTGGTCCCTTCCTGCACCCGTACGTGTGGTAATGAATCCACCCCATACGGGTTTCTTCCGACTTGCAGCCCGACAGACAGTACTCGTCTTGGCTGTCCGACTCACCACTAGTGATCGTGGGGAGGATGGAGGGAAGAGTTGGTTTTGAGGGGGCAGAAGGAATCACGGGTGCCCAAGGAACGGAACGAGCGGGTGTCCCAGGTCCGGGGATCGGAGTCCCTCGTGATGGAGCCATGGGTGCTCGCTCTTCCTGGCGCCTGACCTGTTCAAAGAATCCAGGTGAAGCCGCACGCAGCGGTCGGTACCCTGGGGTAGCCGATACTGTTGGCGGGAAAGCTGCGACAGGGAAGGTATCAGGAGGGGGCAATGAAACTGGTAAAGGTGTGGGTCTTGGGGCAGCAATAGGAGGTACGGGAGTTGCAACCGACGGTGTTGCAGGGGGGTTAATGGGAGCGGGGGTCGGCCGAGGAGTAGGGTCAGGTGTATCTGGTGCTGTGATACCCTTTGGCTTGGACGTCCTTTTCTTAACCCGACGCCCATCGGTTGGTCCAATCGCCGGACTTCCTGAACGACTGCGGGCGATCGAGGAGGGGACAGACAGCGAGCCTGTTGATGCTCTTGTGAAGGACGAGGTATAACTGTATCCTTCCCCCTTGAGGCTTTCCAACATCCGTATGCCCACGGGGCTTAGGTACGCCCTCCACTGTTCATCCCGGGCTCTCATAGCCAGTTCCATCCCGAAGTTCTCCAGCTTCGTGTGGACAAGTGGGAGTGGGGGCGCCGCCTCTATCATCAGTACGTCATTCTCAGCATCAATACTATAACCTCCCGCGAAGGCCCTTTCCAGCGCTGCCATACGATCCTTCAATGCCTTCTGGTCTCTTAACATTCGCAGGTATGCCTCCTGCTGTACCTTCATCCATTCCACCGCTGCCGTAGTAATCTGTTTACGGAACACCTGCTGCTGCTGGGCATTCCAGTTCTTCAGTTCCCGCTTCGCATCCTCAATCGACTTGGATACCTCCCGGACGATGTAAGGTTCGACGAACTCGCGGGAGAACTCGCTAAAGGGTACTCCTTGCGGTGGAGGAGGGAGCATGTTGTGGACGAGGGCGGCGTCTTGGAAGAACGAAAGCGCCGCAGCGCGAGGGTCTGTAATCATAAGATCAACACATTCATCAGGTAGTTGAATAGGGGCGGCCTCCAGGAGCAATTGGTGACCGTCCCATTCAATACCGCGGACGTCCGCGAACACCGAAGCACGAAATGTGTTGGCGGAGTTCTCGTCAAGGTCAAGGTCTGAATCCGAGTTGGATTCCATTCTAGGTCGACGTTCGATACTAGCCATTGCGCTTTCCACCCTGGGCTACTTGTTCGAGACAAGGTTACCAGTATTCACGCAAGGTCAGTGCCGAAGGTCGAAAAACAATTAATCAGGAGAGGAGTTAAGCGAGGAGCTCGCTTAACGATATACTGTAACGGGGGCACCCCTAGGAAGATGGATCCCAAGGTTGCGACCGCACCAAACAACTTCAAACTTATCGCCAAAAGTTCACACAGATGTAAGAGTAAAGTAGACGGTAAAACTTAATATCGTTAAGCCTGACGCTTCACTCAATTAAGGTCTCGAGAGGATTGATTGTTGGAGTAGGAGAGTTCTCGCATAGACTTTCAGGTAGTTTTATCTTATGCCAGAAACTCCCCCATCAGTTTACTCCAACTATTCGAGCACACCCTTCTCCGCTAAGGGCGGTCCGACACGTCTCCTGACACCCCCTTCGGGCATGTATGTGTCGACCCGCTCTAGTCGGCGTTCACCATATGTGCATATCGTTTCTGCGGCGCATTTCCATTCTGCCCGCCGGAGTGAAAACCTCTGCGCATCGGGGACTTGCCAGTGGCTAACTGTCAAGACCCCTTGCTGAACTAGACTATCTATGACACCCTTCCCATGCGCGTTGATTTCTTCTTGACGCCGGAAGCTACCGTGAGCGGTTTATCTATCTACTATTTACGAGTCTCGGGCTTCCGGTGTCTTCCGCAGGGTACGGTGGTCCAGGAGTGATCCAATGGGCGCTACCCACGACCACTACCTCGGATACACCTTACCTGCGGTAGGAATCATGCTTTTAGTGTCTCTGCACTTCCCTCTCAGAGCCTATGGCGTTGGGGACATCCTTGGGCGTGGTAGGTGCAAAACGTTCCCAGTCGTCCCGGCACCACCCGGGACTACCTTCGGGACCCCCACGGTTAACTCCCGTTAACTCCGTCAGTTTTGGTCCGTTTTACTCCGAACAACTTGGAGGAGGTACTCCACCTTCCACCCTATGCCCCCTTATATATCCTGCGAACAGCTTACGGTCGACCGGACGGCAGCAACGTATACGGTGTTGCAAGCGGGTCTCCAAAGATCCTTCTTTGCTAGACTGCACACAACTACGCAACCGTTTGCCCATGACGTCCGGGCCTCAAGGCGGGGCCGGAGGGGCATGATAGGAATAATGTCTTCAATTTACAGCTTCTTCGTAGCTGCGTAGCTCGCCCAATAGCATCTCCCGGAACCCCAGATTCCAGTATTATGCATGGCTTCGTGTGACAAACATTCCAGTCATTTTTCCCAAACTCCCCGAGGGACTTCGTATTGGCAGGTAGGGTAACTCAGGTCCTTGAACAGGGTAATCCAAGCCTCAAGGCAGGGTAACCCTGTTCTGAGGGTAGGGTAATCTTGTCCGGTGGACAAGTGGATTTTCTCCTGTTACCCTGTCTATCCCACTTCCGGGGATAGACACACTCGGCCTTTCTCTAGTTACCCAGCCTAGCTGTGTATTGGCCCTTCATAGGTCCCTAAGTACGCTGACACCAACCTTGGGCGTAGCCATGTACCTAAATACTTGTGTCCACTAAGTCTGCTCATCTCGGAGCCCGGGCCATCGGGTCTCCGTAGGTCAAGTACTCACTTGCCTGCCGGTTCCTACCAGTTCGCCTCCGAGCTACCTGTATGGGTGTAGGTTCCGGCCGCCATAGCTCACGTATGCTGGGTCGTTACAGTCAGAGAAGGTAAAAACAATTAGAAATTGGGCGGCTCCGACATACCTTATCGATGTTAAAGCTTTATAGGCTTCGCCTACTGGTCTTGTTGGTTCATAGACTGTTTCAGCAAGATAGCAAAACCTCTGACAGGCCCAACAAAGAAGGATATCTGATGGGAATGGACACCTGCTTGTGAGTAGGGCTTCAATCATTTGAAGGAAGCATTTACGTCTGAATCTATTCTAGTATGTTTTGACCCTGGATAGCCAACCTGGCTAGAAACTGATACTAGTGACTTTGCATTAGCAGCTGTCCTCTCCCAGTTCTGTGAGGACGAGAGGTGGCATCAGGTGGCCTATTATAGTTGGAAGTTTCACCCAGCAGAGATTAATTTTGATCTCAATAACTAGCAGATAACTGCTATCATCGTAGTATTCAAGCAAGGGGATCATTTGCTATGCTCGGTAATGGACCAATTGGCAATATATACAGATTATCAGAATCTGGACTACTTTTAATAGTACTAAGGTTCTTAACCTTAGAAAGCACCAATGGGTGGAGTTGCTGCAACCATTTAGCTTCAAGGTGGTTTATCAAGAAGGGTGGTTGAAGGAGAAGGCTGATGCTTTATGGGTGGCCTTGGCACTATGGCTATCAAGGGGAGAGTGCTTTTTCGTCACAGTCATTTTTTTGCCATGAACAATAGATTGTGAGACAGGAATGTGATATCTTGTGACCACAGGTGTTGCAAGTTTGGCAAGGCTTTCGGCTACAGTTTTCCCTTTTGGATCAACTACTGGTAGCAATAAAACAGGACCAGGAATACTTAAGAATACTACGGGCGAGAACTGCCAGTGACAAAGAGGTTGACTGACACTTCACGATGGAAAAGGGCCTACTCCTACATAAGAATAGGTGGTATGTCCCTGAGGGTGAGAATGCGCAGCAGACAATCGTAGAGTCTGAACATGACTCCAAAATTGTGCAACACTTTGGGACCTCCAAGAGCATTGGCAGGGTGAGGGCTAACTTCTATTGGCCTAAGATGAATGAGTACATCACAGACTACATGCAACCCTGTGATGCATGCGAAAGAAACAAGTCTATCAGGCACAGGAAGTTTGGTCAGTTGGAACCTATTGACATTCCTATAGGACTTTGGATAGAGACCTCAATAGATGTTATTGTGGTGCTCCCAGAGTCAGAAGGGCATACCAAGATCTGGATCATTCAGGATGGATTTTCGAAAATAGCATACTTCATACCTCTAACCACGGAGAGACCGATGAAGGAGCTTGCCTTAATATCACCGCTGGATGTTTGGTGCCTTTAAGGACTCCCAGAGTCAATGATCTCTGACCGACATAGCCAGTTCACATCCAAGTTCTGGATGAGTCTGATGCACTTGTTGCAAGTGAAACTAAATGTTTCGACTGCATTCCACCTAAAGACCGAGGGGCAAACCCTGTGAGTTAATCAGATACTGGAGGAGTACTTGGGTAGCTACTGATTCTACTAAGAGAATGGTTGGGTTTCACTAGTACCACTTGTGAAGTATGCATACAGTATCTCAACATTGGAATCTACCAGGTTGTTGGCATTTGAGATCAACTACAGGTTTAATCCACAGACAGACTGGGCAGGTATAGTGTCTGATAAACAAGGGATACACCCCAGCAGTCAGCTCTTGGTTAAGGAATAGAAAGAAGCCTGGAAAGAGGTTTGAGAAACAATTCAACAGGTACAGCAATGGCAACGGAAATGGCACAACCAGAAAAGGTTGTTATTGCTGGACTATATTACCAGGAAGAATGTGGCCTCTGGGTAAGCTAAGAAAAGAGATCAGTTGGTGTTGAATAGGCAGGATATCTGAACTATCTGCCCGATGGAGAAGCTAGACTACTGGGTGTTTCGCCCTTTTGTAGTCCAACGTCGGGTGGGTACCTGAGCATACAAGCTCCAATTACTGGCCAGATAGAGCATCCACCCGGTTTTCAATATCACAATGCTCGAACCAGATTTGAAGGATCTGAGATCAGGTAGGGTCAAGAATATCTCTACTCCGGAGCTTGTAGACAAGGCGCTAAGTTACATGATCAAAGCCGTAGTAGATGGTCGATTGTACAGTGGATTAAAGGTAAAATCTTTATTGTGCTTCATCCTGTACCTCATTTCATGGGAGGACTATGGAGCTGAGGAGAACCCATGGGAGCCCTATGAGATGCTAGAGGGGACACACTTAAAGGCCATTCCAGTGTTCTACCAAAGTTATCTGTCTTAGCTCCGGGACCATAGAGTCTTGGTGGAATTGAGTAATAGAAACTGGGGACGATGTAAACAGTCCAGGGATCGAGCTTAGAGAAGAGGGGAGTGGTGTAACAACCCAGCATACAAGGGCTATGGCAGACTGAACCTATACCCATACGGATGCCTATGTGGGAGACAGGTAGGAACAGAAGGGCAAGCAAGTGTTTAACCCAGGGAAGGCCAATGGTCTGGGTTCGATTAGTAACCATAAGACAAACACCATTCGGAGGTGTTAGCATAGTCAAGAATTGCCTGTGGACTAGTTACCCTGCTTGGCTGGGTAACCCGACTGGTGAAAGGAAGGGAAGTCTATCTCCACCATGGAAAGAGACGGGGTAATTGTCACGATCTGGGTAGAGGAGCACTAGCCAGGTGACGGCAGTAGGGAAAAGGTTTCACATATGATGTCGCTGGGACATCATACAGTTAAGTTATAATTCTTTCACGCACATGACCTCGTTAGCAGGTCAAGAGGCTCGTTTATGTTTAAGTTGGTTTTATACACATGACTTCGTTAGAAGGGCATGGGCCTCGTTTATGTTGATGCCATTTCGCACATAACGTACGGTTGACACCATGGGGAGAGTCTAGGCTGGTCAGTAAGGCTTACTGGGAAGGCAGACTCGTTTATGTTTCGCGCATGACCTGGTTCGTCGGTCATGTGGTTAGTTTATTTATATTGCGTTTGATTTATGTTTTCGCTCATGACGTCACTTAGAGGTCATGCGATGTTTTATGTTTGTGCACATGACTCATGGGAGTCATGTGATAGTTTTCGCACCTGACCTCGCTTGAGGATCAGGGCAGGGTTAGGGTTAGGGGACCAGGCCTATATAAAGGCCAGGTTTTCNATAGTTTTCGCACCTGACCTCGCTTGAGGATCAGGGCAGGGGTAGGGTTGCCGGAAGAGGCCTATATAAAGGCTGGGTTTTCACAGATGGGTTAGCTTTTCACACAACCATCTACTGTTATTTCCTATCTACTACTTTACAATCTTTACAATACAAACACCTTTACGCTCCAATCTTATCTCCTAGACGGATCCACTTTAGAGTCAAGAACCTATCCGCTACGCGGATCGTATTAACCTAAGCAAAGACCGATACTCCCGGCACTGGTGTGAAACAGGTTTTTACGTGAAAATACTAGGATAGGCCCTACAGACTCCAGGAGCTCTAGAACACAGTGCAGCGCAGTTCGGCAGAACCAACCAAGGTCATTACCGGTTGCGAGTAACACGAGTAGTGGGAAACAGTAATGGTAATAGGGTAAAGTTACGTGGACATCCGCAATAGGTTGCCCGACTCGGGCAGTATAGTTACCGTACCTTGGAACTCAGGTTACCCAGTCAAGGAATCTGAGTTACCCTACCTGGTAATACAAAGTGGCTCTGGGCGTTTGAGGGAAATGTCCGGAATGTTTGTTACATGAAGCCATGTATAATACTTGAATCTGAAGTTCTGGGTAATGCCATTGAGCAAGCTATGCCACTCTAGAGAAGCTGTAAATTTGAGCCATTATTCCTATCATACCCCTCTGGCCCCATTTTGAGGCCTAAACATTATGGGCAAATAGTTGTGTAGTTGTGCACAGTCTGGCAAAAGGGAGTCTTTGCAGACCAGGGTGCGACAGTGTATGCACTGCTCCTGTCCACTTGACCATAGGCTGTTCGCACTATATGTAAGGAGGCATAAGATAGAAGGTTGAGTACCTGCTCCAAATGTTTCAGAGTAAAAGGGAGCAACAATGACAGAGCTAATGGGAGTTAACCGTGAGGGTCCCAAAGGTAGTCCGTAGCGGTGCCCAGGCAACGGCGAGAGTTTTAAACCTAGCAAGCCCTAATGCGTCCTCAATACCATAGGCTCCGTAAGAGAAGTGTAGAGGCACTAAAAGGGAGATTCCTACTATGGGTAAGGTGGATCTGAGATGCTCGTCATGGGTATCACCCATTGGAGTACTACAAGACTAGTGTATCCTGCAGAAGACAGCGCAAGTCCAAAAGTCACAAATAGTAGATAGAGAAACCACTCATGGTAGCTTCACGGATCATGCAGGGACCAATCCATATGTGACAGGTGTTATGGACAGTCTGGTTCATCAGGTGTCTTGACTGTTAGCCACTTGCAAGGCCCCAATGTGGAGACATTTTCACCCCCTTAGGCAAAAGAGAGTGTCGCACAAATGATAACCACATGAGAGGAACACGAACTAGAGTGTATCAACTCATGCATGCCTGAAAGGGGTGCAAGGAACCGTGTCGGACCACCCTTAGCAGAGAAAGGTGTTCTCGAATAGTTGAAGTAAACCGATGGAAAAGTTTCTGGTATAAGATAAAACTACTTGAAATTACCTGTGAGAAGTCTTCTATTCCAACAATCAATTCTCTCAAGACCTTAATTAGGTGAGGTCTCAGGCTTAATGATATTAAGTTTTACCATTCACTTTACTTGACATTTGTATGAGCTTTTGACGATAACTTTAAAGATCTTCTGTGCAGTTGCAACTTTAGGATCCATCTTCTTAGAAGTGCCCTGTAATGACCCAGCATACAGGAGCTATGGCAAGCGGAACCTATACCCATACAGGTAGCCAGTAGGCGAACTGGTAGGAACCGGCAGGCAAGTAAGTACTTGACCTACGGAGAACCGATGGCCTGGACTCCGAGAATGGACAGAATTGGCAGGTCAGGGACTTAGGTACCTGGAAACACCTGGGAGCGGTGTCAGGATACTTAGGGACTTCTGAAAGGGCAGTTGCTCAGCTAGGCCGGGAGACTGGAGACAGGTCAGAAAGGTCTATCGACAGCGGCAGGATAGACAGGGTAACAGGGAAAAGTTATCTTGTCTGCTGGACCAGGTTACCCTACCCTCGGGATCAGGTTACCCTGCCTTGGGGCTTGGGTTACCCTGCCCAGAGTCCTGAGTTGCCCTACCTTCTAAGACAAGTCCCTCGGGGAGTTCAGGAAAATTGACTGGAATGTTTGTCATGCGAAGCCATGCATGATACCGGAACCTGGGGTTCCAGGGAATGCGATTGGGCGAGCTACGTAGCTTCGATAAAGCTGTAAATTGAAGACCTTATTCCTATCATACCCCTCCGGCCCCAGCCTGAGGCCCGGAGGTCATGAACAAACGGTTGTGTAGTTGGGTGCAATCCAGCCAGGAGGAATCTTGGCAGACATGCTGGCAAGACCGTATACATTGCTGCCGTCTGGTGGACCGTACGCTGTTCGCAGGATATATAAGGGGGCATAGGGTAGAAGCTGGAGTACCTCCTCCAAGTTATTCCGAGTAAAACGGACCAAAGCTGGCGGAGTTGCCGGGTGTTAACCGTGGGGGTCCCGCAGGTAGTCCCCGGTGGTGCCGGGGCAACTGGGAGAGTTTTACAACTACCAAGCCTGAACGCTCTCCCCACACTATAGGCTCTGAAAGGGAAGTGCAGAGACACTAAAAGCATGATTCCTGCTACAGGTGAGGTAGATCCGAGGTAGCGGTCATGGGTAGTGCCTATTGGATTACTCCCGGACTACCGTGCCCTGCGGAAGACACCGGAAGCCCGAGACCCATAAATAGGAAACAGATAAACCACTCATGGTAGCCTCCGCAGTGAAGTAGAGATCAATGCATATCGCAAGGGTGTCATAGATAGTCTAGTTCATGAGGTGCCTTGACTGTTAGCAACTGGCAAGACACCGATGCGCAGAAGATTTCACTCCGGCGGGCAAAATAGAAATGCACCGCAGAACCAATAACTGCATAAGGTGAACGCCGACTAGAGTCTGTCGACACATGCATGCCAGAAGGGTGTGCCAGGAGAGGTGTCGGACCACCCTTAGCGGAGAAGGGGGTGCTTGAATGATGGGAGTAAACTGATGGGGGAGTTTCTGGCATAAGATAAAACTACCTGAAAGTCTATGCAACAACTCTCCTACTCCAACAATAAATCCTCTCGAGACCTTAATTGGTTGAAGCGTCAGGCTTAACGATATTGAGTTTTACCGTTTACTTTACTCTTACATCTATGTGAATTTTGGCGATAAGTTTGAAGTTGTTCAGTGCGGTCGCAACCTTAGGATCCATCTTCCCAGGGGTGCCCCCATTACAGTACATCGTTAAGCAAGCTCCTCGCTTAACTCCTTGCCTGCTTAATTCTTTCCGACCTTCGGCACCCACCTTGCGTGAATACTGGTAACCTTGTCTAGAACAAGTAGCCCAGGGTGGAAAGCACAATGGCTAGTACCGACCTGCGAAACAGAATGGAATCTAACTCGGATTCACACCTTGACCTTGACCAGAACACTGCCAACACATTTTGTACGACAGTTTTTGCGTATATTCGCGTTATCGACTGGGATGGCTACCAGCTCGTCTTAGAGTCCACTTCTATTCAGTTACCTGCTGAATGTCTTGACCTCCTGATTACAGGCCCTGACGCCGTGGCACTTTCATTGTTCCAAGACCCGACCCGAGTCCACAACATGCTCCCTCCCCTACCATACGGAGTTCCCTCCAGCGAGTTCCCCCACGAATTTGTCGAACCTTACCTCATCCGGGCAGTAGCCAAGTCGATTGAGGAAGCGAAGCGGGAACTGAAGAACAGGGACAACCAGCAGGCACCGGTGTTCCAAATACAGATCACTACAGCAGTAGTGGAATGGATGAAGGTGCAGCAGGAGGCATACCTGCTGATGATAAGGGATCAGCAAGCATTGAAGACTCGGATGGCAGCCTTGGAAAAGGCTTTTGAGGGAGGGTATAGTATTGATACTGAGAATGATGTACTGATGTTAGAGGCCGCGCCCCCACTCCCTCTAGTCCATACCAAGCCCCACAATTTCGGCATGGAGTAGGCCAGGAGAGCCAGAGACAACCAGTAGAGGGCATACTTGAGCCCAATCAGTATACGGATGTTGGAAAGCCTGAAAGGTGAGGGCTACGGTTATACCTCCTCCTTCTTAAGAGCATCTACAGGCTCCCTGTCGGGCCCCTCCTCAATTGCCCGCAGTAGGTTGGGCCAACTGATAGACGTTGAGTAAGGAGCAGGACGTCCAAACAGAAGGGTATCATGGCACCACATACACCTGACCCTACTCCTCGTCCGATCCCGGCTCTAAACATTTCCCCTGCAACAACTTCAGTTGCAACTCCCGTACCTCCCATCGCCGCCCCAAGACCCACACCTCCGCCGGTTTCGTTGCCCGCTGCAGATACCTTCCCTGCCACCACATTCCCACCAGCAGTATTGGCTACCCCAGGGTTCCGGCCACTGCACGCAGCCTTACCTGGATTCTTGGAACAGGTGAGACGCCAGGAGGAGCGCACACCCATGGCTCTGTCACGAGGGATTCTAATCCATGGACCTGGGACACCTGCTTGCTACGTTCCTTGGGCACCGGTCATCCCCACGGTACACTTGAAGCCAAGTCTTCGCGCCGGTCTCCCCACCATGACAGGTGGCGATTCGGACAGCCAAGACGAGTTCTGTCTATCAGTCTGTAAGTCAGAAGAGACCCGGATGGTGTGGATTCATTACCACTCCTATGGGTGCAGGAAGGGACCCCGGACCCCAGTGAGGCACAGAAGGAGGCAGAAAGAAGGAGATGGACGACTGACATGTGGGTACTGTGGGTCATGTAGGCACGCTGGCCCCCCGATGCAATCCTTGAGTTGTCCAGAGTTGCAGTCTTTTCTGCGCATAACACGGACGGCGCCCAACCCAACCCCTGAAAGTGGGCGATGCCCTGTTCCACTGCCAGCATCAGGACCATCAGCGGCTAACCCCCCCAAGGAGGGTAACCAGGATGGCCTCGGGGAACGGCTTGATAGGTACGCTAGACCCTGGCAATCCCAAGGCAGGAACACCGCAGGTTGTGGGGATAGAAATGCCCCACCTGGGGGTGGTACGGTGGGAGCAGGCGGAGATCCAGGGGACTGTGACCATGACAGCTCGGAGGATAATGACGATGGCGATTCTCTCCCGGATTTGACCCCCTTCCTTGGTGCTCACAAGGATGACTGGAGCAATGAGAAGAAACGAGGGTGGGATCGCCAACCCAAGAGGCTTGTGAGAGCCCTGAGGGGAACTGGTTCAGCTTCTAGGCCAACACCAAGAAACCAGCAGAGGAGGCCGGAGAAGCGGAGTGGTATCCTTCCATTCAATGGCAAAGTTAAAGAACGCCTGAGCTTCTTGACCTTGGTAGAGGCCAAATTTGAATACTTTATGGATTGCAAGTTAACCGACATGGATAAGGTAAACTCAGTGATCCCTTTTCTTGAAGACTCCGCCTGGGCATGGTATCTGGGGTTACAGAGACACATCAACCCGGAAGCCGCCATGCCCAATGGAATCCCTGTCAACGACAGCAACCCCTTAAGGACAATGAAAGGGTTCCGACAATGGCTGGAACGAAGATTCGGCGGAGGCCAGGCCGAGCGAGATCGATCCCTTCTCGAGTGGGGAGACCTTGTGATGAAGCCCCATTACATCAATGAGTACCTGGATAAGATAATTGATTATATGTATAAGCTTAACTATACAGATCCAGTACAGGTATGAGAAAAGGATCAATCAAGCATCGCACAAGAGGTTCGGGATGCGTGGGCACTTAAGGAGCCCCATCCAACCGTCCTGAATGAGTACCTTGATCTTCTCCAGAAGGTTGGCCACAACCTGGAGGACAACAACCAGTTCAGTAACCGCGTCATCCACCCAGCCCCCCAGTCTCAACCCACTGAGAAGAAGGAGGATAGACCCTAGACATCAGGCAGGTTCAAGAAGAAGGATAAAGGTTCGTGCAGACTTAACCAGTGGTCTGCTAAACCTACTAATTTCTATGCTGGTATACAGGCAATGCCGGCGACTTCTGAGTATGCAATAGCGGATAACGAAATCGCATCGACTTTGACCGAATGTCGGAGAAAGCACAACCCGTGCACCAAATGTAGACAAAGTGATCGCTTCTGGAGTGAGTATAACGCCACGTCCCCAGTCGTTAGTTCATCCAAACAGGCTCATGGGTTGAAATAGTCAGTCCCGGTAAGCGAGCCCACAGGGACTGACAAGCAGCTGAAACACATTGGAACGCCACCTCCAGCTTCTGCGTCCAAGCTACTTGAAGTCCGCCAGGCATAACCTCAGATCATGGAGGTTGATACTGACGGATCGGAACAGGTAAGAACGCATTCTGTTTAAGGTGTAAGCTTATTAACCCATGGCTATAGACCCCTGAGGGATAGATGGTTGTGAGCCACGGAAGTGGCTTCGGAGATGGATAAGTACCCTTCTACCGCATAGACGACCCTGATACTGACAACACCCAGGTGTTGTGGGCCGGTAGATGTTGCGGGCCATGCGCGGTGGACTGGGCTATCTCTCCTTTGTTGAGTTTCTGGTTATTTCCTTTGTTCTGGTTATACGTATTTCTTTCAGGGGTCCCTTTGCTGAATGGGCAAGTCATAGGACATTATTTCGGCTGAGGCTGGGGGAGGTCCTGCTCGAGGAGACGCT
Source organism: Tuber magnatum (assembly GCA_003182015.1). Lineage (NCBI taxonomy): Eukaryota > Fungi > Ascomycota > Pezizomycetes > Pezizales > Tuberaceae > Tuber > Tuber magnatum. Next base: position 575,503 of record PYWC01000022.1, on the reverse strand, counting down.
CGACATTGGGGAAGCAAGGCTGCTTCACCTGGAACCGGTCTGACAGCGGACTTGTACCCACCTCAGGGAAAACATTCTTATGTTTAGTAGAAGCGGAATTGGTTCAGGCTGGACTTGATCAAATAAATAGTGCTATATCCAAGTTTGCCTAAGGAGGGTTCAGTACCCGAAATCATGCTGGCATGATGGTAGACAACCTAGTTATTGATAAAGAGACGAATCCCAATCCCTTAAGGTTTACCGACCCATTGTGGCTGCTCTTGTGTCGCAAGGCAAGAGACTAAAGAGAATTACTAAGCCACGATAACTATGTCATCAAGACCAGTGAAGAGGCAGAAGCGAGACAACTTGCCTCGTCAGACTAAGTCTATCCACCTGCGGGTTAAGTTAGACTAGAAGATAGGAGCTAGACAGGTTAGCGTGGAAGCGCTCCTGCTGCTCAATAGCGCAGCTACTGGGCCGGTGCTTGGTGGCCGATGGGTTAAGCAGACTCAGGCACCTTGTGTATGAGGAAAGGTACATGTACCGATAAGTGACACTAGCGGTAATTGCATTCCTGGGTCAGGTCTACACTACACCAAGTCATTCGAGATGAGGATAAGTGACCACCACATTGAGATGCGCTTGGAAGTCGCGGATATGCCCGACACTAAGTTGGATGGGTACCTACCTATGTCTTGGTTGAAGGACCATAATCCCGACATAGATTGGAAAACTGGATCAGTAACCTGGCGCTCAGATTTCTGCAAGGCTAACTGCCTGGCAGAGGAGAGGCAGCTAGTGGTCATGACCGATGAAGAGTTACTAGCCGAAGACCCTAGCAATGTGTACCTATTGGGAATTGTGCAATTCTCTGATGAGCAAGGTGCCGACATTACGCTTAAACTACTCTCCCAGTATAAGGACTACAGAGATATCTGTAGTCAACAATGGATTGAGGCGTTACCGGAGCACTCGAAGAATGACTATACGATCGAGTTGCTGCCCGTGACACAACCTCCGTTTGGGCCTATCTATCCGTTATTGGAAAAGGAACTTAAGGCACCCCGGGAATATCTCAATGACATACTGCGAACAGGAAAGCTGCGGCGATCCAGTTCCACAGGAGCAGCCTCTATGCTCTTCGTGCTAAAACCAGATAGTTCATTAAGACGGATAATAGATTACCGAGGGCTGAACAAAGTCACGGTAAAGAGCAAGTATCCTCTACCGTTGATGAACAAACTGCGAGATAGCTTAGGAAAAGCCGTTGTGTTTACCACGTTGGACTCAAAAAACAGGTACTACCTTCGGAGAATGGCAGAAGGTGAGGAGTGGAGGATGGCCTTCCGCTGGAGATATGGACTGTATGAATACACGGTCATGCCATTTGGGTTGTGTAATGCTCTGGCAACTTTCAAAATCATGATAAATGAGGTCTTTCAGGATCTCATGGACGAAGGAGTCATCGTGTACATGGATGACATCCTGGACTACTCCAAAACTATGGAAGAACACGTCGCGATGGTGAGACGTGTGATAGAGAAATTGCGGAAAGCTATACTATGTGTAAGTATGAAGAAGTCCAGTTTCCACCAACGGGAGGTAGAATTCCGCGTATACAAGATCTCCGATATAGGGATTGGTATATTGTCAGAGAAGGTGCAGACAATCAGGGATTGGGTACCTCCGATATGCATTGTCAACGTTCAAAGCTTTATGAGCTTTGCCAACTTCTATTGCCAGTTCATAGAAGGGTTTAGCAAGATAGCGAAACCTCTGACGGACTTGACAAAGAAGGGTGTCCAATGGGAATGGACACCTCCATGTTAGCAGGCCTTCAACCATTTGAAGAAAGCGTTCACGTTCGAACCTATCCTAGTACATTTTGATCCTGAACAGCCAACCCGGCTGGAAACCGACGGTAGTGACTTTGCATTAGGAGCCGTTCGCTCCCAGTTCTGTGAAGACGAGAGATGACATCCAGTGGCCTACCATAGTAGGAAGTTTGACCCACCGGAGATTAATTATGATGTCCATGACAAGGAAATAACGGCCATCGTGGCAGCGTTCAAGGAATGGGATCATTGCCTACGCTCGGTAACAGACCAGTTAGTGCTCTGTACGAATCATAAGAACTGGGAGTACCTCAATAGTACCAAGGTCATTAACCAAAGGCAGCACGGCTGGTCTGAGTTCCTGCAACCGTTTAACTTCAAGGTGGTTTACCGAAAAGGATGGTTGAATGAGAAGGGGGATGCTTTGTCGCAGCGTGGGGACTGCCGCCCTGAAGGGGGGGAGTGATTTTGCGCCAGAAGTCGTTTTTTCGCACCAGACAGTGGGTTGGGAGCCAGGAACAGGACATCTTGCGACCACAAGTGTTGCAAGTGTGCCAAGGATTTTTGGCTCCCGTCTTCCTTTTTAGATCAACTGCGGGTAGTGATAATCGAAGACCAGGATCACTTAAGAATCCTGAAGGCAACAGCTGCCGGTGACAAAGAGGTCAAGCGACATTTCATGGCGGAAAAGGGCTTACTCCTGTACCAGAACCGGTGGTATGTTCCCAAGGGTCAGGATTTGGCGCAGACAATCATGAAGGCAGAACACAAGCCCCGAATCGCGGGACACTTCAGGACTTACAAGACCATTGGCAGGGTTAGTGCTAACTTCTATTGGCCTAAGATGGATGAGCACATCACCAGCTACGTGCCGACACGTGATGTGTGCCAAAGAAATAAATCCGTCAGGCACAAGAAGGTCAGGCGGCGGGAACCTATTGATGTTCCTATGCGGCCGTGGACAGCGATTTCAATGGATTTCATTCTAGCGCTGCCATAGTCTGAAGGGTATACCAAGATCTGGGTCATAGTGGACCAATTCTCGAAAATGGCCCCTTTCATACTCCTGACCACAGAAGTACCTATCAAGCAGCTGGCCTTGATATTCCTGAAGGAAGTTTGGCGCCTGCATGGACACCCAGAGTCAATCATCTCCAATCGAGATAGCCAATTCACATCCAAGTTCTAGATGAGTCTAATGCACTGGTTGCAAGTGAAACTAATCGTTTCGACTGGATTCCACACTGGGACTGATGGGCAAACCGAGAGGGTTAATCAGACACTGAAGCTGTACTTGCCTAGTTACTGTTCCTACCAACAAGATGATAGGGTTTCGCTGTTACCCCTTCGGGAGTATGTGTACAACACCTGGACATCAGAATCCGCCAGGTTCTCACCATTTGAGAACAACCATGGGTTTAACCCAAGGACAAACTAGATGTGTGTCGTGTCTGATACTCCAGGAATACAACCTAGCGCTGAGCTCTTGGTCAAGGAATGGGAAGGAACCTGGGAAGTGATTCGAGAAGCGATTCAACAGGCACAAGAAAGGCAATGGAAATGGCATGACCAGAAAAGGTTACCATCACCAGACTATGATACCTGGAAGGGTATGACCGGTGGGCAGGCAAGGAAAGCGGACCGCGTGATGTTAAACTGAATAAACATCCGCACCAGGTGTCCGATGGAGAGGCTGGACCACCGGATGTTTGGCCCTTTTGTGGTCAAATGTGCAGTGGGTAACCGACCCTACGAACACCAACTGCCCCCCCGGTGGCGCATCCATTCAGTTTTCAATATCACGTTGCTCGAACACTACCGCGAGGATCCGGCAGCAGGTAGGGTCAAGGAACTCCCTACCCTGCAACTTGTAGACAAGGGGTCCAGTTACGTTATTCAAGCGGTTGTGGACAGCCGATGGTGGGGAGGAGCGAAGGCGAAGTTTCCGTCGTGCTTTGTTCAGTGCCTGGTTTCATGGGAAGCCTACGGGGCTCAGGAGAATTCATGAGAGCCCTATGAGATGCGAGAAGTGACAGGCTTACAGGCCATTCTGGATTTCCACCAAAGATATCCGTCCAAGCCCAGGGACTATGGGTCTTGGGGGAATCGAGTCGTAGGAATAAGAGACAACTCTAACGGTCGAGGACAGACTGTAGAGCAGAGGGGAGTGATGTAACAACCCGAAATACATGAGCTATGGTAAACGGAACCTATACCCGTACAGGTAGCCAGGAGACAAACTGGTAGGACCTGGCAGGCAAGTAAGTGCTTGACCTACGGAGACCCAATGGCCCTGGCTCCGAAAATGAACAGAATTGGCTGGTCGTGGACTTAGGTACCTGGATACACATGGGAGCAGTGCCAGCGTACTTAGGGACTTCTGAAGGGGCTGTTGCTCAGCTAGGCCGGGTAACTGGACACAGGTCAGGAAGGTCTATCGCCAGCGACAGGATAGACAGGGTAACAGGGAAAAGTTATCTTATCCGCTGGACAAGGTTACCCTACCCTCGGGATCAGGTTACCCTGCCTTGGTGCTTGGGTTACCCTGCCCAGAGTCCTGAGTTGCCCTACCTTTCAATACGAAGTCCCTTGGGGAGTTCGGGAAAAGTGACTGGAATGTTTGTCACGCGAAGCCACATATGATACTGGAATCGCAGGTTCCGGGGAATGCGATTGGGCACGCTACGTAACTTCGATGAAGCCGTAAATTGGAGACATTATTCCTATCATACCACTCCGGCGCCGGCTCGAGGCCCGGACGTCACGGGCAAACGGTTGTGCAATTGTGTGCAGTCTAGCAAAGAGGAATCTTGGCGGACATGCTTGCAACACCATATACGTCGCTGCCATCCGGTCGACTGTACGCTGTTTGCAGGATATATAAAGGGGAATTGGGTGGAAGGTGGAGTACCTCCTCCAAGTTGTTCTGAGTAAAACTGACCAAAGCTGACAGAGTTAACGGGTGTTAACCGTGGGGGTCCCAAAGGTAGTCCCGGGTGGTGCCGGGGCGACTGGGAGAGTTTTACACCTACCAAGCCCGAACGGGCTCCCAACGCTATAGGCTCTGAAAGGGAAGTGCAGAGACACTAAAAGCATGATTCCTACCACAGGTAAGGTAGATCCGAGGTAGTGGTCATGGGTAGTGCCCATTGGATCACTCCCAGACTACGGTGCCCTGCGGAAAACACCGGAAGCCCGAGACCCATAAATAGTAACTAGATAAACCGCTCATGGTAGCCTCCGGAGTCAAGTAGGGATCAATGCATATGGGAAGGGTGTCATAGATATTCTAGTTCATGAGGTGCCTTGACTGTTAGCCACTGGCAAGACTCCGATGCGCAGAGGTTTTCATTCCGGCGGGCAAAATGGAAATGCATTGCAGAAACTATAACTGCATTAGGTGAACGCCGACGAGAGTGTGTCGACACATGCATGCCCGCAGGGTGTGCCAGTAGATGTGTTGGACCACCCTTAGTGCAGAAGGGTGTGCTCGAATGGTTGGAGTAAACTGATGGGGGAGTTTCTAGCATAAGATAAAACTACCTGAAAGTCTATGCGAGAACTCTCCTACTCCCACAATAAATCCTCTTGAGACCTTAATTGAGTGAAGCATCAGGCTTAGTGATATTAAGTTTTGTGATTTACTTTACTCCTGCATCTGTGTGAACTTTTGGCGATAAGTTTGAAGTTGTTCGGTATGGTCGCAACCTTGGGATCCATCTTCCCCGGGGTGCCCCCGTTACATGCCCCTATGACAGTGGTCCAACCACCCTATCTCCGTGTTTACTTGTGGGTCGTAGTCGATACATGTTCATGGTCATAACCTTGTTTAGCCCATGGTAGTATATGCAATGTCTTAAGTAGCTATCTGGCATAGGTAAAAATAATATTGAAGTACCTACCTGTTACTTACATAGTGTTATCTTGTCTTAATAGGGTATCCTGTCCATGTATTCCCACAATGCCCATAGTTCCTTGGCAGATCATGCCTATATAGACCCTCATGGGGGCTTCTTACCTCCCGCTATTTGGATTCTATGCTCAAAGGTGTTATGACTTGGGACCCATCCTACTACCCAGTGCAGAAAGAGGTCAGTGTACTTACTGTAAGGTTTCCATAGTACTTTCATAACTACTGCCTCTGTGTCTTCTAGGGCCCACTGTCATGTAGATATATCTTGCTACAGGATCCATGGCTCTTCTCTCATAGCACTTGATATAAATTCCTTCATCTTCAAGTTCCTAGTGTTACTTGCATTGCTTAGCCTGGAATATCCACTGCTACACATAAGATGAACTCATATAGCCTAATGAATGTATCATGTAACTACAGGCAAAAGGCCATGTACTCAATCCCAGGGCCCGCCAGGGTATTTTGAGAAAGGGATGATTTCTGCCAATGCAACACCAGTACAAAACTTTCAATTACACCCTCACTGAAGATTGCCATCTGAGCAATTTTTACTGGATCCTCAAGGGAGGATTCTCAGCTTCCATAATAAGGTTGAACAACCTCATTCAGTTGGTTGATTGTGTATATAAAAACATGCAAAGATCTGTAACGATCCAACATACATGGGCTATGGCAGCTGGAACCTATGCCCATAAGGGTAGCCAGGAGGCGAACTGGTAGGAACCAGCAGGCAAGTAAGTACTTGACCTACGGAGACCCGATGGCCCGGGCTCCAAGAATGAACAGAAGTGTCTGGTAAGGGACTTAGGTACCTGAACACACTCGCAAGCGGTGTCAGCATACTTAGGGACTGCTGAAGGGGCAGTTGCTCAGCTAGGCGGGGTAACTGGAGACAGGTCAGAAATGTCTATTGCTGGCGACGGGATAGACAGGGTAACAGGGAAAGGTTATCTGGTCCGCTGGACCAGGTTACCCTACCCTGGGGCTTGGGTTGCCCTGCCCAAAGTCCTGGGCTCCCCTACCTTTCAAAATGAAGTCTCTCGAAGAGTTCAGGAAAATTGACTAGAATGTTTGTCACGCGAAGCCAGGCATGGTACTAGAATCTAGGGTTCCGGGGGATGCTATTGGGCGAGCTGCGTAGCTTCGAGGAAGCTGTAAATTGGAGACATTATTCCTATCATACCCCTCCGGCCCCGGCTTGAGGCCCGGACGTCATGGGCAAACGGTTGTGAAGTTGTGTGCAGTCTAGGGAAGAGGAATCTTCGCAGACCTGCTTCCAACACCATATACATCGCTGCCGTCCGGTCGACCGTAGGCTGTTCGCGGGATATATAAGGGGGCATAGGGTGCTAGGTGGAGTACCTCCTCCAAGTTGTTCAGAGTAAAACGGACCAAGACCGACTGAGTTAACGGGTGTTAACCGTGGGGGTCCCGAAGGAAGTCCCAGGTCGTACCGGGGTGACTAGGAGAGTTTTACACCTACCGAGCCCGAACGTGCTCCCAACGCTATAGGCTCTGAAAGGGAAGTGCAGAGACACTAAAAGCATGGTTCCTACCCCAGGTAACGTAGATCCGAGGTAGTGGTCATGGGTAGCGCCCATTGGATCACTCCCGGACGACTGTGCCCTGCGGAAGATACCGGAAGCCCGAGACCAGTAAATAGGAAATAGATAAACCGCTCACTGTAGCCTCCGGAGTCAAGTAGAGATCAATGCATATGGGAAAGGTGTCATAGATAGTCTAGTTCTTGAGGTGCCTTGACTGTTAGCCACTAGCAAGACTCTGGTGTGCAGAAGGTTTCACTGCGGCGGGCAAAATTGAAATGCACGGCAGAAATGATAACCGCATAAGGTGAACGCGGACTAGAGTGTGTTGACACATGCATGCCCAAAAGGTGTGCCAGGAGACGTGTCGGACCACCCTTAGTGGAGAAGGGTGTACTCGAATGGTTGGACTAAACTGATGGGGGAGTTTCTGGCATAAGATAAAACTACCTGACAGTCTATGCGAGAACTCTCCTACTCCAACAATGAATCCTCTTGAGACCTTAATTGAGTGAAGCATCAGGCTTAACAATATTAAGTTTTACCGTTTACTTTACTCTTACATTGGTGTGAACCTTTTGTGATAAGTTTGAAGTTGTTCGGTGTGGTTGCAACCTTGGGATCCATCTTCCAAGGGGTGCCCCCGTTACAGCATATCGTTAAGTGAGCTTCTCGCTTAACTCCTCTCCTGATTAATTCTTTTCCACCTTTGGCACTGACCTTGCGTGAATACTGGTAACCTTGTCTAGAACAAGAAGCCCTAGGTGGAAAGCACAATGGCTAGTACTGTAACGACCCAGCATACGTGAGCTATGGCAGCCGGAACCTACACCCATACAGGTAGCTCGGAGGCGAACTGGTAGGAACTGGCAGGTAAGTGAGTACTTGACCTATGGAGACCCGATGGCCCGGGCTCCGAGATGAGCAGACTTAGTGGACACAAGTATTTAGGTACATGGCTACGCCCAAGGTTGGTGTCAGCGTACTTAGGGACCTATGAAGGGCCAATACACAGCTAGGCTGGGTAACTAGAGAAAGGCCGAGTGTGTCTATCCCCGGAAGAGGGATAGATAGGGTAACAGGAGAAAATCCACTTGTCCACCGGACAAGATTACCCTACCCTCAGAACAGGGTTACCCTGCCTTGAGGCTTGGATTACCCTGTTCAAGGACCTGAGTTACCCTACCTGCCAATACGAAGTCCCTCGGGGAGTTTGGGAAAAATGACTGGAATGTTTGTCACACGAAGCCATGCATAATACTGGAATCTGGGGTTCCGGGAGATGCTATTGGGCGAGCTACGCAGCTACGAAGAAGCTGTAAATTGAAGACATTATTCCTATCATGCCCCTCCGGCCCCGCCTTGAGGCCCGGACGTCATGGGCAAACGGTTGTGTAGTTGTGTGCAGTCTAGCAAAGGAGGATCTTTGGAGACCCGCTTGCAACACCGTATACGTTGCTGCCGTCCGGTCGACCGTAAGCTGTTCGCAGGATATATAAGGGGGCATAGGGTGGAAGGTGGAGTACCTCCTCCAAGTTGTTCGGAGTAAAACGGACCAAAACTGACGGAGTTAACGGGAGTTAACCGTGGGGGTCCCGAAGGTAGTCCCGGGTGGTGCCGGGACGACTGGGAACGTTTTGCACCTACCACGCCCAAGGATGTCCCCAACGCCATAGGCTCTGAGAGGGAAGTGCAGAGACACTAAAAGCATGATTCCTACCGCAGGTAAGGTGTATCCGAGGTAGTGGTCGTGGGTAGCGCCCATTGGATCACTCCTGGACCACCGTACCCTGCGGAAGACACCGGAAGCCCGAGACTCGTAAATAGTAGATAGATAAACCGTTCACGGTAGCTTCCGGCATCAAGAAGAAATCAACGCGCATGGGAAGGGTGTCATAGATAGTCTAGTTCAGCAAGGGGTCTTGACAGTTAGCCACTGGCAAGTCCCCGATGCGCAGAGGTTTTCACTCCGGCGGGCAGAATGGAAATGCGCCGCAGAAACGATATGCACATATGGTGAACGCCGACTAGAGCGGGTCGACACATACATGCCCCAAGGGGGTGTCAGGAGACGTGTCGGACCGCCCTTAGCGGAGAAGGGTGTGCTCGAACAGTTGGAGTAAACTGATGGGGGAGTTTCTGGCATAAGATAAAACTACCTGAAAGTCTATGCGAGAACTCTCCTACTCCAACAATCAATCCTCTCGAGACCTTAATTGAGTGAAGCGTCAGGCTTAACGATATTAAGTTTTACCGTCTACTTTACTCTTACATCTGTGTGAACTTTTGCCGATAAGTTTGAAGTTGTTTGGTGCGGTCGCAACCTTGGGATCCATCTTCCTAGGGGTGCCCCCGTTACAAGTACCGAACTTCGAACTAGAATGGAATCCAACTCGGTTTCAGACCTTGACCTTGACGCGAACTCCACCAACACATTTTGTGCGTCGGTTTTCATGGATGTCCGCGGTATTGAATGGGACGGTCACCAATTGCTTCTCGAGGCCGCCCCTATTCTGTTACCTGATGAATGTGTTGATCTTATGATTACAGACCCTCGCGCCGCGACACTTTCGTTCTTTCAAGACTCCGCCCTCGTCCACAACATCTCCGTCCCCCGCCGCAAGGAGTACCATTTCGGGAGTTCTTCCACAAGTTTGTCGAACCTTACACCGTCTGGGAGGTATCCTAGTCAATTGAAAATGTGAAGCGGGAACTAAAGAACTGGAATGCCCAGAAGCGGCCAGTGTTCCGTAAACATATTACGAGGGCAGCGGTGGAATGGATGAAAGTATAGCAGCAGGCATACCTGCAAATGTTAACAGACCAGAAGGCATTGAAGGATCGTATGGCAGTGCTGGTAAGGGCCTTCGCAGGGGGTTATACCTTTGATGCTGAGAATGATGTACTGATGATAGAGGTGGTGGCCCCACTCACACTCATCCCCACGAAGCCGGAGAACCTCGGGATGGAACTGGCTATGAGAGCCGGGGATGAACACTGGAGGGCGTACCTAAGCCCCGCAGGTATACGGATGTTGGAAAGCCGCAAGGGTGAAGGCTACAGCTATACCTTGTCCTTCACAAGGGAATCAACATGGTCTCTGTTTGTCCCCTCCTCGCTCGCCCGCAGTGGTTCCGGAAGTCCCACGATTGGACCAGCCGATGGGCGTCGGGTTAAGAAAAGGACATCGAAGCCCAAGGGTATCACAGTACCAGATACACCTGACCCTACTCCTCGGCCCACCCCTGCTCCCATTAACCCTCCGGCAACACCGTCGGTTGCAACTCCTGTACCTCCTGTCGCTGTCCCAAGACCCACACTCTTACCCGTCTCGTTGCCCGGTCCTGATACCTTTCCTGCCACAGCCTTCCCGCCAGCAGTATCGGGTATCCCAGGGTTCCAACCACTACCCGCGGCATCAGCTGGACTTTCCGAACCGGTAAGGTGCCAGGAAGAGCGAGCACCCATGGCTGCATCACAGGGGACTCCGATCCCCACACCTGGGACACCTGCTCGCTCTGTTCCTTCGGCACCCCTGATTCCCTCTGCCCCTTGGAAACCAACTCCTCCTTCCATGCTCCCCACAATCATAAGTGGCGAATCGGACAGCCAAGATGAGTTTTGCCTGTCAGGCTACAAATCGGAAGAAACCCATATGGGGTGTATTAATTACCACACATGTGGGTGCAGGAAGGAACAATGGACCCCTGTAAGGCAACGAAGAAGGCACAAGGAACAAGATGTATGGCCAACATGTCGGTATTGGGGCTCATGGAGGCACCTTGGCCCCCCGATACAACCTCTGAGCTTCCCAGAGCTACAGGCAGGCCTTTCTGCGGATAACTCAGGTGGCGCCTAACCCAACTCCTGAGACTGGGCGACGCCCTGTTCCACCACCAGCATCAGTACCATCAGGGGCTAATCCCCCCAAAGATGGGAATCAGGATGGCCAGGAGGAACGGTTTGATGGGTATAATAGACCACAGGAGACACCAGGCGGAACTGCCAGAGATGATGGAGATGGAAATGTGCTTCCTAGAGGTAGTGCAACCAGAGCAGGAGGAGATCCAGGGGACCCCGACCACGACAGTTCGGATGATGATGATGCCGATTCTCTCCCTGATTTGACTCGCTTCCTCGGCGCTCACAAGGATGATTGGAGCGATGAGAACAAACGACGGTGGGACCACCATGCTAAGGAACTACAATGGGAATTCCCGTGCAGATCGACCTCACGGCCATCCTCCAGACAGCCGCAGAAGAAGCCTGAGAAGCTGCGAGGTATTCCGGCATTCAAGGGAAAGGTTACCTAACTTGCAAGCTTCCTAACGTTGGTGGAGGTCAAGTTCGAATACTTTGCAGGGTGCAGGTTGACTGATATAGACAAGGTAAACCTGGTGATCCCCCTCTTAGAAGATACCACCCGAACATGGTATCTAGGGTTGCACTCACACATCAACAAAGAGGCAGCCGAGGGTACTAGTGTTCCTGTTACCAACAGTAACCCGTTGAGAACGTGGAAAGGATTCCGGGAACAAGAGGAACGAAGTTTCGGCAGTAACCAAGCAGAACGAGACAGATCCCTTCTTGAGTGGCGAGACCTGCTGATGAAGCCACATCACCTTGATGAGTACCTGGAAAAGATAATTGACTACATGTATAAGCTTAGGTATACAGATCCAGTACAGGTACGAGACAAGGTACGGTCATGTATCACCCGGGAAGTTTGGAACGCGTAGGCACTCAAGGAGCCCCATCCAACCGACATGAATGACTACCTTGATCTTCTGTGGAAAGTTGGACACACGCTGGAAGACAACACCCAGTTCAGTAACAGGGTTATCCATCCTGTCCAACGGTCTCAGCCAACGGAGAGGAAGGACGATGGGTTATCGACTTTGGGGAGGTTTAAGAAGAAGGAAAAAGGTTTGGGCAGACAGAACCAAAGCTCTGCCAAACCTACTAATTACAATGTGGGGAAACAGGCAAAGCCACCGACTTCCAAGTATGCAATAGCTTATAAGGAAATCCCGTCGACTTTGACCGAACATCAGAGAAGGTACAATCAGTATGCCAAGTGTGGACAAAGTGGTCACTTCTGGAGGTAGTGTACCGCCACGTCCCCAGTCGTTAGTTCATCCAAACAGGCTCGTGTGTTGAAACGGTCAGCCCCGGTAAGCGAGCCCACAGAGACAGCCAAGCGGCTAAAGCGCATTGAAGCGCCACCTCCGGCTTCCTCGTCCAAGATACTTGAAGTCCGCCAGGCATTACCTCAGATCAGGGAGGTTGATACTGACGGATCGGAATCGGTAAGAACCCATTCTATTTAAGGTGTAACCTCATTAACCCATAGCCATAGACCCCTGAGGGAAAGATGGACATGAGCCATGGAGGTGGCTTCGGAGATGGGTAAGTAGCCTTCTACCGGATAGACGACCCTGATACTGACTACACCCAGGTGGTGTGGGCAGGTAGATGTTACAGGCCATGCGCGGTGGACTGGGCTATCTCTCCTTTGTTGGGTTTCTGGTCATTTCCTTTGTTCTGGTTATATGTATTTCTTTCAGGATTTCCTTTGCTGGATGGGCAAGTCATAGGACATGATTTCGGTTGAGGCTGGGGGAGGTCAAGCTCGACGAGACGCTCGGCATTGAGGAAGCAGGGCTCCTTCAGCCGGAACTGGTCCGACAGCAGACTTCTACCCACCTCGGGGGAAAAAGTTGGTATGTTTAGTACAAGTGGAATTGTTTCAGACTGGACTTGATCAAATAAACGGTAATATTTTCAAGTTTACCTGAAGAGGGTTCAGTACCCGAAATCATGCTGGTGTGATGGCAAACACGCTAGTTATTGATAAAAAGACGAATCCCAATCCCTTAAGGTTTGCCGACCCGTTGCGGCCGCTCTTGTGTCGAAAGGCAAGAGACTAAAGGGAATTACTAAGCCAAGATGACTAAGTCACCAAGACAAGCGAAGAGGCAGAAGCGTGACAACTTGCTTTTTCATACTAAGTCTATTCACCTTTGTGTTAAGTTTGACTGGAAGATAGGAGCTAGACAGGTTAGCGTGGAAGCACTCCTGCTACTCGATAGTGGAGCTACTGGGCCAGTGCTTAGTACCCGATGGGTTAAGCAGACCCTGGCACATTTTGTACGACGAAAGGTACGCGTGCCGATAAGCAACGCTAGTGGTAATCACATTCCTGGGTCAGGTCTACACTATACCAAGTCATTAGAGATGAGGATAGGTGACCACCACAATGAGATGCGCTGTGAAGTCACAGATATGCCCGACACCAATGTGGATGGGTACCTGCCTATGTCTTGGTTGAGAGACCATAACCCGGACATAGATTGGAAGACCGGATCACTAACCTGGCGCTCAGGTTTCTGCAAGGCTAACTGTCTGGCAGAGCAGGGACGGTTGGCATTCATGGCCGATGAAGAGTTACTAGCCGAAGACCCTAGTAATGTGTACCTATTGGGAATTGTGCAATTGTCCGATGAGGAAGGTGCTGACATTACGGTTAAGCTGCTCCCCCAGTATAAGGGTTATGGGGATATCTGCAGTGAAGAACGGATTGAGGCATTACCGGAGCACTCGAAGTATGACCATACGATCGAGTTGCAACCCGGGACTCAACCTCCGTTTGGCCCTATCTATCCATTATCGGAAAAGGACCTTAAGACACTCCTGGAATATCTCCATGACATGCTGCAAGCGGGAAAGCTACGGCAATCCAGTTCCTCAGCAGCAGCCCCTATCCTCTTCCTACCAAAACCAGATGGTACATTAAGACTGGTAATAGATTACCGAGGGCTGAACAAAATCACTGTGAAGAGCAAGTATCCTCTACCGTTGATGAACGAACTGCGCGATAGGTTAGGAAAAGCCGCTGTGTTCACCAAGTTGGACTTAAAGAACGGCTACTACCTTCCGAGGATGGCAGAAGGTGAGGAATGGAGGATGGCCTGCTGGTGCAGATATGAACTCTATGAATACACGGTCATGCCGTTTGGGTTGTGTAATGCCCCAGCAACTTTGCAAAGGATGATAAATGAGGTCTTTCAGGATCTCATGGATGAAGCAGTCATCGCGTACATGGATGACATCATGATCTACTGCAAAACTATGCAAGAGCGCGTCGCAATGGTGAGGTGTGTGATGGAGAAATTACGGAAAGCTATACTATGTGTAAGTATGAAGAAGTCCAGTTTCCACCAATGGGAGGTAGAATTCCGCGGATACAAGATCTCCGATATGGGGATCTCTATGTTGTCGGAGAAGGTGCAAACAATCAGGCGTTGGGCACCTCCGATGTGCGTCATCGACGTTCAAAGCTTTTTGGGCTTTGCCAACTTCTGTCGTCGGTTCATAGAATGGTTTAGCAAGATAGCGAAACCTCTGACGGACTTGACAAAGAAGGATGTTCGATGGGAATGGACACCTGCGTGTGAGCAGGCCTTCAACCATTTGAAGGAAGTGTTCACGTCCAAACCTATCCTAGCACATTTTGACCCTGAACGGCCAACCCGGCTGGAAACCAACGCTAGTGACTTTGCATTAGGAGCCGTTCTCTCCCAGTTCTGTGAAAATGAGAGATAGCATCCAGTGGCCTACCATAGAAGGAAGTTTCACCCAGGGGAGATTAATTATGGTGTCCATGACAAGAAAATGACCGCCATCGTGGTGGGATTCAAGGAATGGGATCATTTGCTATGCTCGGTAACGGACCGATTGGTGAGCTATATGGAGCATAAGAATTCGGAGTACTTAAATAGTACCAAGGTCCTTAACCGCAGCCAGCACCACTAGGCTGGGTTTCTCCAACCGGTTAGCTTCAAGGTGGTTTACCGAGAAGGACGGTTGAATGAGAAGGCAGATGCTTTGTCGTGGCGTAGGGACTATCGCCCGGAAGGGGGGCGTGATTTTCCGCCACAGTCATTTTTTCACCCCTGACAGTTTGTTGGGAGCCAGGAACTGGACATCTTGTGACCACAAGTGTTTCAGGTGTGCCAAGAATTTCAGCTCCAGTCTTCCTTTTTGGATCAACTGCGGGTAGCAATAACCGAAGATCAGGAGTACTTAAGAATCCTGAAGCCAACAGGTGCCGGTGACAAAGAGGTCGACCGACATTTCACGATGGAAAAGGGCTTACTCCTGTACCTGAACCAGTGGTATGTTCCCAAGGGTCAGGATCTGAAGTAGACAATCATGAACGCAGGACATGACTCCCGAATCGCAGGACACTTCAGGACTTACAAGACCATTGGCAGGGTTAGGGCTAACTTCTATTGGCCTAAGATGGATAAGCACATCACCGACTACGTGCGGACATGTAGTGCGTACCAAAGAAATAAATCCAGCAGGCACAAGAGGTTCAGGCTGCTGGAACCTATTGATATTCCTAGGTGGCTGTGGACAGCGATTTCAATGGATTTCATTGTAGCGCTGCCAGAGTCCGAAGGGTATACCAGGATCTGGGTCATAGTGGACAGATTCTCGACAATGGCGCATTTTATATCCCTGACCACGGAGGTACCAATCAAGGAGCTTGCCTTGATATTCGTGAAGGAAGTTCGGCACCTTCATGGACTCCCAGAGTCAACCATCTCTGATCAAGATAGCCGATTCACATGCAAGTTCCGGATGAGTCTAATGCACTTGTTGCAACTGAAACAAAACGGTTCGACTGCATTCCATCCTGAGACTGTTGGGCAGACAGAGAGGGTTAATCAGACACTAGAGCAGTACTTGGGTAGTTACTGTTCCTACCAACAAGATGATTGGGTTTCACTGTTATTCCTTGCGGAGTATGCGTACAACACCTCAACATCAGAATCCACCAGGTTGTCACCATTTGCGATCAACCTTGGGTTTAACCCCAGGACAAACTGGTCCGGTGTCATGTCTGACACTTAGTGAATATACCCTAGCAGTGAGCTCTTGGTCAAGGAATGGGAAGGAACCTGGGAAGAGATTCGAGAAACGATTCAACGGGCACAAGAAAGGCAATAGAAATGGCATAACCTGAAAAGGTTGCCATCACCAGACTATGTTACCTTGGAGGATGTGACCACTGGGCGGGCAAAGAAAGCGGACCCTGTAATGATGAACAGAAAGAATATCTCCACCAATCGTCCGATGGAGAAGCTGGACCAGCAGATGTTTGGCCCTTTTGTGGTCAAACGTGGAAGGGGTAAGTGAGCCTGCGAAGTCCAACTGCCTACCGGATAGAGCATCCAATCAGTTTTCAATGTCACGTTGCTCGAACCAGACCATGAGGATCCGGCAGCAGGTTGGGTCGAGGAAGTTGCTGCACCAGAACTTGTAGACCAGGAGCCCGGTTACATTGTTGCAGCTGTAGTGGACAGCCGATGGGACGGAGGAGCGAAGGCGAAGTTTCCGTCGCGCTTTGTCCAGTACCTGGTTTCAGGGGAAGGCTGCAGGATGGAGGAGAATTCGTGGGAGGCCTATGAGATGCGTTAAGGGACAGGCTTGCAGGCCATTCGGGATTTCAACTAAAGATATCCGTCCAAGCCCAGGGACTATAGGGTCTTGGGGCAATCGATTCGTGGAA
Source organism: Tuber magnatum (assembly GCA_003182015.1). Lineage (NCBI taxonomy): Eukaryota > Fungi > Ascomycota > Pezizomycetes > Pezizales > Tuberaceae > Tuber > Tuber magnatum. The sequence goes on along the minus strand of PYWC01000022.1, from coordinate 558,649 downwards.
ATAAGAGGCAACGCTAACGGTCTGGGACGGACCGTAGAGAAGAGGGGAGTGTTGTAACGACCCAACATACATGAGCTATGGCAGACGGAACCTATAGCGATACAGGTAGCCAGGAGGGGAACTGGTAGGAACCGGCAGTTAAGTAAGTACTTGACCTACGGAGACCCGATGGCCCGGGCTCCGAGAATGAACAGAAGTGGCTAGTCAGGGACTTAGGTACCTGAACACACCCACGAGCGGTGTCCGCGCACTTAGGGGTTCTGAAGGGGCAGTTGCTCAGCTAGACCACGTAACGGGAGACAGGTCAGTAATGTCTATCGCCATCGACAGGATAGACAGGGTAACAGGGAAAGGTTATCTGGTCTGCTGGACAAGGTTACCCTACCCTGGGGCTTGGGTTACCCTGCCCAAAGTCGTGAGTTACCCTACTTTTCAATACGAAGTCTCTGGCAGAGTTCAGGAAAATTGACTAGAATGTTTGTCACGCAAAGCCATGCATGATACTGGAATCTGGGGTTCTGGAGGATGCTATTGGGCGAGCTACGTAGCTTCGTGGTAGCTGTAAATTGGCGACATTATTCCCATCATACCCCTCCGGCCCCGGCTTGAGGCCCGGACGTCATAGGCAAACGGTTGTCTAGTTGTGTGCAGTCTAGCAAAGAGGAATTTTTGCAGACATGCTTCCAACACTGTATACATTGCTGCCCTCCGGTCGACCATAAGCTGTTCGGAACATATATACGGGAGCATAGGGTGGAAGGTCGAGTACCTCCTCCAAGTTGTTCGGAGTAAACCGGACCAAAACTGATGAAGTTAATGGGTGTTAACCGTGGGGGTCCCAAAGGTAGTCCTCGGTGGTGCTGGGGCAACTGGGAGAGTTTTACACCTACTCAGCCCGAACGCGCTCCCAACGCTATAGGCTCTGAAAGAGAAGTGCAGAGACCCTAAAAGCATGATTCCTACCACAGGTAAGATAGATCCGAGGTAGTGGTCATCGGTAGTGCCCATGGGATCACTCGCGGACTACCATGCCCTGCGGAAGACACCGGAAGCCCGAGACCCATAAATAGTAAATAGATAAACCGCTCACGGTAGCCTCCAGAGTCAAGTAGAGATCAATGCATATGTGAAGGGTATCATAGATAGTCTAGTTCATGTGGTGCCTTGACTGTTAGCCACTGGTAAGACACCGATGCGCAAAAGCTTTCACTCCGGTGGACAAAATTGAAATGCACCGCAGAAACGATAACTACATAAGGTGAACACGAACTAGAGTGTGTCGACACATGCATGCCTAAAAGCTGTGCCAGGAGACGTGTTGGACCACCCTTAGCCGAGAAGTGTGTGCTCGAAAGGTTGGAGTAAACTGATGGTGGAGTTTCTGGCATAAGATAAAACTACCTGAAAGTCTATACCAGAACTCTCCTACTCCAACAATAAATCCTCTCGAGACCTTAATTGAGTGAAGCATCAGGCTTAACGATATTAAGTTTTACCCTTTACTTTACTCTTATATTTTTTTGAACTTTTGGCGATAAGTTTGATGTTGTTCGGTGCGGTCGCAACCTTGGGATCCATCTTCCTAGGGGTGCCCCCGTTACAAGATTACTCAGCTATGCCAACTGATGGATGTCAACTGGGAGGTGTTTGGCTACTTCAATATCAGTTCCCAGCTGCTGCACAGGTAGCAAGACTGAAGAATAAGTCAGTTGGTGAAGGAATGCAGAGGAAATCCTACAGACATGATGATACCCAAGGGGCGATCATACCTCCATACCCAAAGATGGACAAAGTGGAGTCAGAAGAAGGTACACAAATGACCAGCCAACCTTGAAGGTACAAGATAATTATAGGTACTTGCTGCATTAGTTCAACAAGGGTAGATATTGCTCATACAACAGTTGATGGAAGAGGATAAAGAATCCAACTGCATTAATAAGTCTGTCCGCAGGGCTAATGACTCCATGTATGGAGGAACAGCCAGTAACCACTTGCTATGGTAAAATAGTTTGAGTAGCTAGGGATCAAAGCAGACCATATAAGAAGAGGGAGGAACACCCTCCCCACTGTCTACTGGATCCAGAGCCAAGCAGGATAATGGTTTTTAGGGTCTACAAAGTTCATATAGGGGAAAACAAAGGAAAGGTTGAGAGGATTAGATAGTCCGCAAACACTCGGACATGAAATCATAATGTCAAGGCCCCGCTCAGGCTTTTACAGACATCATCAGTGATGGAGAAAAGAGCATACCAATATATTCATTATATTATAAAACCTTATACTTCTATTCACCCAAGTGTGTTGTGAGCCTTTCCAGCATTCACTTTGTCAAGTATCAGAGCCTAGTCAAAACTGGCTTGTTCTTAGAGTTAGTTACCCACTAATACTATAATGATAAGTCTTCTACACAACTAAGACTCCCAACTGCTGTCTCAAATAAGCCTGGAGAACTGTCTATCTAACATCCTGCAATATATATTCCAAACTTGGCTATCCATGAACCCATATATAAAAGGGATCAAATTTAATCTCCGCATAAGTGAAGTCTTTGAGGACAAAAATGTTGCCTTCTGGTTCATCAATCACAGGATCAAGTGAGCTCTTGAAGCAGTTATACTCATAGAGAAGGAAGACAAGTTGTTACAATCTAGGATGCAGGAAGGGTCTTAGGATTCCAGGGACACTGATACATTGTATACAGAAAGATAGTAAAGACTGATAAGAGCATGGAGGTCAAGTGAGGATAGCCTATACTCACTACTACCCGCACTGCTGGAGTCAAGCAATGTTGTGCTACCTCTACAACTAGGTACTGCGCCTATACCTGGAGCCACCCAGGTACTATCCCTACCTAGAAGCCCATTACAAAGTGCACAGCAGAGGTAAAGGGGGCAACAATGGTGCTCTGGAACCCCAACCCCTTCAAGCACCACTGCCTTCGGTGCCTTTGCTGTATACATTGGAATACTGATTGGTTAGCTGAACTGCAGTTTAAACCAAACTTAGAACAACCAGATAGTCACTGATAGAACCCAGTCGGACAAGGGAAAGGAGACAGCAGACACTCTCATACAGGTAAGAGAATGACTACTGCAAGAGAAAAGACTGATGGAAGATAGGCTTGGGCTCAGGCAAAACGAGACTAGGAAACTGGAAAGGGAGGTGATTGCGGGGATCACTAGGTTTAAGGGGGTAATCGAAGACACATTCGCTCATATGCCTTAGTGGTCAGATTGGGAAGCAGCCATAATCAGACAGCTACACCAGAACCTAGGACGTACCATCCAAGAATCAGTAAGTAGGGGTCAAGAACTCTATGCAGGGCTAGATAAGCTGCAGAAGGAGCCAGAAGAGGAAAAGCGACCCTACGGGAGCCAAAATGTGCATCTGACAGGAGAGATAGGGACACTTGATAAGAAGCTAATGAGTAGGCTAAGAGATATAAATCAGGGTACAACACAGAGGTTCGCCCAGTAGGGAATAGAGATAGCTGCACTGATACAAGAAGCAGTGGGTGTGTACTCCAGGCGATCAACTAGCAATCGTAGAATAGGAAAGGAATGGTCAGGGCTGTCTCGAAGGGAGAAAAAGAAATGACTAGTCGAAGAAGCAGCAGAACCTGCACCTAGAACTGAGTATGCAGAAGAGAGAAGGGCATCTTCAGAGATGGCTGGAGGAGCTGGGGATCCAGACCCAGGAGGTGACAGGTTAGACAATGGTGGAGAATGACCTAGCTACCATATAGGTGCTATACAAGTGGGATGGCCAAAGTGGAATAGGACAGCTAAGAAACAGGAGGGACATAAAATCATTCTGCAACTGGCTGTAGAGTTGGCACAACAAACTGTACTGTATTAGAAGAACCCTGCTGACCCTCTCTCCATATATGAAGTGAAGTTCTACCAGGTTATCAAGACCTGACTGCATGCATGCCATGACTAATTTATGCAAAATCCCATGTTATGGATATAGGATAAAGGTAGGATCATCTGCACTCTGGGAAGGGCAAAGGGTACAGATGTGACACCCTTTAGCAACTGTTATGGGAAGAGCATGGAAAGATTTGAAGGGGATGCTACTTGTCCTGAGTTGCTAATGTAAGATCAATTGAGCAATTAAATAATCATGCAATTCTTACAGATTAACCAGGATTCAAAAGCTTTGGCGCAAGTAGGGAAAATCAAGTATAAGAAGGTGTAACAACCCAGCATACATGGGCTATGGCAGACTGAACCTACAACCATGCAGGCTGGCCTAAGGCAGACTGGTAGGAACAGTAGGCCAAGCAAGAGTTTGACCTATGAAAGCCAAATAGTCCAGGTTCCGGTATGAATAGTAAGGTACACTAGGCATGTAGGCACTTGAGCATACACCCTTGGAAGGTGTTAGCCTACTTAAGGATTTGCCATGGACAAGTTATCCAGCTTGGCTAGGTAACTGGGCAAAGGGGATAGAAGTCTATCTCTGTCATAGGAAGATACAGGGTAACAGTATAAAGTTACCCTGACCTCCAGAGTAGGTTACCCTACTCAGGAATCACAGTTACCCTACCTTGGGACTTGGGTTACCATGTCTAGGAACCTGAGTTACCCTACCTGGCAATACCAGATTGCTCAGGGTGTTCAGGGAAAATGATAGGAATGTTTGTCACAAGAAGCCATATATAATACCAGAATCTGAGGTTCTGGGAGATACTATTGGTCGAGCTGTGCAGCTCCAAAGAAGCTGTAAATTGGAGATATTATTCCTATCATACCCCTCCAGCCCCGCCTTGAGGCCTGGATGTCATGGGCAAACCGTCATATAACTCTGCGCAGTCTCGCAAAAGAGAACCATTGTAGACCTGGTTGCAACACAATATCCATCATGGCCATCCAGTCGGCCATAGGCTGTTCGCATGATATATAGGTAGGCATAGGGTAGAAGATGAACTACCTTCTTCAAGTTGTTTGGAGTAAAGTGGACCAAAACTAGTGGAGTTAACAGGAGTTAACTGTGGGGGTCCCGAAGGTAGTTATGGGTAGCACTGTGACAACCAGGAGAGTTTTATGCCTATTAAACCTGTGCTTGTCCCCAATGCTGTAGGCTCTGTAAGGAAAGTAGAGGAACTAAAAGCAGGTTTCGTACCACAGGTAATCTGGATCTGTGATAGTGGTCATGGGTAGCGCCCATTGCAGTACTACATGACCAGCATAGCCTGGGGAAGACACCAGAAGTCCTCGAGTTGTAAATAGCTGGTAGATAAACCACTCACAGTAGCTTTCAGGATCATGTAGGGATCAATGTATATAGGAAGAGTGTTATGGATAGTCCTGTTAATCAGGTGTCTTGACTATTAGCTACTGGGATGCCAGCAATGTGAGAAAGTTTTCACTCCACTTAGCAAAATGAATATGTACTGCAGAAACGATAACTGGGTGAGGTGAACGCCAGCTAGAACCTGTCAACATATACATGTTGGAAAGGTGTGCTAGGGGATGTGTTGAACTAGCCATAGTGGAGAAAGGTTTACTCAAATGGTTGGAGTAAACTAAGAGAGGAGGTTCTGGCATAAGATAAATCTACTTGAAATTCTATGTGAGAATTCTTCTATTCCGACAATCAATTCTCTCAAGACCTTAATTCAGTGAAGTGTCAGGCTTAATAATATTAAGTTTTACCGTTTACTTTATTCTTATACTTATGTAGACTTTTGGCACTAAGTTTGAAGTTGTTTAGTGCGGTCGCAACCTTGGAATCCATCTTCCTAGGGGTACCTACGTTAAAGCAGTGTATTGACAAGCACCTTCTCCAGATGGAAAACTTGAACCAAAATGCTAAGATTCCAGAGATCGCATGGGGGAAGATAGTCGAGAACTAACTACCGGAGGTGATAGTGAGATGGCTGTCTTATAACCAATGTGACACCAAAGCTGAATGGCCGGAGCACTTTCGAGTAGCTGAAAACTAGGAGGATGCCTGCCTTGATAGTAAAAGCCAATGATGAGACAATCCATCTAGCTTGTTGAGTTCTTCCTGTGCTCTAAAATGAAGATAGGAGGACAAAGGACATGAGCCAATATGGGGAAAGAAGGAAAGGCAATCTGGCAGAAAAGAGGAAATGGTTACAAGGAGTAACTTAGAATACGCCAACTCTTTCCTCCAAAGACCATACAGGGGAGATGAACTGGGATAGCATGGAACCAACTGAAAATGCTCTCCCAGTCAACAGGATGGTACCACCAGCAACAGTGAGTGGGTAAGCTGCAAGTTGCTAGGCAAGATAAAAGACAACTTGCTCACCTTAAATTGTACACAATAGCAGAGGTCAAACACCTAAGTCTGAGTTTGAAAGGTTGCCCCATCATTTATGCACTGGTGGCACAAATTGGTATGATTAAATGTTATTATTGAGGAAAAAGACAGCAAGAAAGGTGATGCATACACACTAGGGAGTGAGTTTGTCTAAGAAGGCCTGAATGGCCAAAATTGTTTAGGCACAATAACAAACATCTAAGATTATTGAATACCCCAAAAAAATGTCCTTAAAATGAAGACAGGGTAACTTTACCGTGAAACTAAAACAACACAAGACTCAAGTCCTAACTCCTACACACTACTAGTGCCTACAAGGTACAGCACACTTAAGAGTCCAAGATGAATAAGTACTGATTCATATGTTATTAGACTCAAGCTTGCAGATCTTTATTATATGAGATGCGCTAGTTCAAAGACCAGGAGTAGCAATAATTCAACCGGAAAACCCAGTTCATATAATCAGGTTTGATGACACATATTCCCAAAATATGGGAAGAATCTACACTGCCCCTATAGTACTAGAAATTAGGACTAATTGACATTGTTCAGAAATCACTTGCAAGGTTATAAGCAAGGGGATCCATAACCTTATTATACTATTTGGTTGATGGCATTGCCAACACCGCATATTATTCATAGAAGATGCCAGAAGATAGATATTCCAGGCAGATCAATGCAAGCAACACCTGGAACTGGAGGATAAAAAGATTTAGATCAAGTGGGACAAGATAGTAGCCTGGGACCATATTGTAAGATATATGGGCTAGATTGTGGGCCCAGAAGACCCAGAGGCACTAGTCATAGAAGCAGTACTAAAGCCCTACTGGGAGTATGCTAAACTCTTTCTGCCAAAGGCAGCAGAGTGGTTTCCAAGTCATAACATCTTTGATTATACAATCAAAATTATGGAAGGCAAGAAGCCTATGTCAGGGCCTATATACCTGTTATCAGAATAGGAGCTACAGGCATTACGAGAGCACCTTGACAAGATGCTACATGAAGGAAAGATAATGGCAAGTCAGTCACCCACAGGCACTCTAATAATATTTGTACCAAAGCCAGATGGATGGCTGAGACTGTACATAGACCACCATAGACTCAATAAGATTACGATTGCCAATAAGTATCCACTACCACTCATGAGTGAACTCAGTGATAGGGTAGTTAGATCCTGCATCCTCACCAAGTTGGACCTGAAAGGATGGGTACCACTTAATATGCATCAAAAAGGGAGATGAATTGAAGACCGCTATCTACACTTGGTATAGCAATTATGAGTACTGGGTAATGCCATTCAGGTAAGTAAATACTCCCACTACTATTCAAGACAAAATGCACATAGTTCTATGAAGCTGTCTTGATTTAGAAGTTGTTGTATATATAGATGTTGTCCTAATCTATTTTAAAAATAAGGAAGAACACCTTAAGCTTGTCAGGGAAGTACTAGCTGAGTTGCTGAAATACCAGCTAGTAGTATCTGTCACTAAATCAGTATTCTATACCAGGACAGTAGAATTTCGGGAATCCATAGTGAAGACAGATTGAATCACCATCAGGGATCAAAAGGCCAAAGCTATGAGACAATAGAAGCAACCTGAGTCTATAAAGAACACACAAATATTTATAGGATTTGCAAACTTCTATTGCAAATTTAGCAAGAATTTCATGGGGACTTGTAAGCCCATAATAGAATTGTTGAAACGTGACTCAAAGGGGCTCGCTTGAGAGACAGAGCAGCAGGAGGCTTTCAAATTCCTGAAAGAACAGTTCCCCACTGCTACTATTTTAGCGCAGTTCTATCTGAACTGAAATATATTGGTAGAAACAGATACTAGTAATTTTGTGTTAGGTCACACACCACCACAATACATTGAGAAGAGATTACACTCTATTGTATTTCACTTACAAAAGACTAACTTGCATGAACACAACTATAATATCTATAACAAAGAATAACCAGCTATGGTTGAAGCCTTCAAGAGTAGTATCACAACCTTGTAGGAATCAAGAAACTTATCATGGTATTTACTGATCATCAGAACCTTCAATACTTTCTCACGACCAAGGCCTGGAGTCCCAGACAAATCAGATAGGCAAAGAAGTTAGCAGATTTCAACTTCAAGATTGTATACTGGCCAGGGTTAAGTAATGGAAAATCGAACATATTAAGTAGAAGGTGAGAGTACTGTCCTGAGAGTGGAGCCGTGCAAAGTGCAAAGCTCTCAATCCTAAACCCCCAACATTTTAACCAAGTTATGGTTATAGTGGTAGGAATGGAGGAAGAAACTAGTCCAAGCCAGAAAACACTTGAACAAATGTGCACCTGGGCTATGATGTTACATTCCAAAGCTCAGATTCTGACTAGGGGCTTAAGTGAAGCAGCAGGACATGATATCTACATCCTGGAGGGGACAGTAAGACCTGCTGGCGGATAAGTAATAGTAGCTACAGGAATAGCCTTAGCATTATGTGTGGGAATCTAGAGACAGGTAGTACTCAGGAGGGGCCTTGTAGACTGTCATAGAATCAGGGTGGGTATAGAAGTCATAGACTAAGATTACCAGAGAGAATTAAAGGTGTTGCTATCCAATTTGAAGAACTAGGACTACCACGTCAGGAAAGAAAAACAAGGTACACAGCTCATAATAGAAAAGATTCATGATGAGGAGCTCTGAGAAGGGATAGAGCTACATGATACTGACAAATGAGAGGGGGGGTTCAGAAGCTTGGAGCCCAGTGTGGTTGAAGCCAAAACCAAGACCATTCAGCTAAAAGAGCAAAAATAGAAAAATCAATACTTTGACAAGTTCGATCAGGGGATGTACAATGTCCTAACAACAGAATGGACTATCCTCTCTAACATGGTGGTTATTAAAGCAACAGCACCAAGGTTCAACATCCAATTCTTAAGAGAGATAGTACTTAAAGGGATGGCGGATCAAAACTAGCAAATGAGAAGAGAGAAGTTGGAAGGGCTCCGGAATGAGGGAAAGGAAATTCCAAGACCTTGGAGTTTGCCAGACGGCCTTTTCTACTACAAAGGATGGCTATTTATTCTAAAGGATAAAGCTCTACAGACACTGATTGCTCAGAACAGCCATGACTCCAAGATGGCTGGACAATTTAGTCAGAAAAGATCAGTAGAAATCATAACACAGGACTTCTGCTGGGAGAGACTTGTGGAATGGATAAATTACTATATACGATCCAGTGTCAAGTGCGAATATAACAAGGTACCACAGTATGCAAAACATGGATTTCTGCAGCCTTTGGAAATACCATATACTGCATGGACCTCGATCTCAGCTAACTTTATAACCCAGTTACCAAAGTCAGAAGAGACCACTCAGGTCATAGTTATAGTCAACCGCTTTACTAAGATGGTCCACTTTAAGGGGCTCAAGAAAAATGCAAAGGCAAAGAACATAGCCCAGGTCTTCCTTTACAAGGTATGGAAGCTATATGGGCTACTAACCAAAATCAGCTTGGATATAGATAGGAAGTTCACAGGAGAATTCTTCTAAATATCTCTGCAAACTCTCTGAAATTAAGTAAAAAATAACAACCACATATCAGCCTCAATTAGACAGACAGATAGAAAGAATAAAACAAGTGCTAGAAGATTATCTCTGAAGTTGTATCAACTATAATACAGATGATTGGCATCAACTACTTTCACTAGTGGAACATACCTCCAATCATTCTGTTATGAGTACGCATGGGGTAACTCTATTTTACATAAACTATGAATACTACCTACAGACAGAATGAGTAAAGAAGTGAGAAGCTTGAAACCCAGGGGCCACCATCTATGTCCACTGAATGAAGGATATACATGGAGAGGTAATGGCCATATCGATGGCAACCAGAGAAGTAATAGAGTGATACTGTGACAAGGAAGCTATGACTCAGACTAACTTTCTAGTAGATAACTTGATCATACTAAATGGCAAGGGCATCTGTACCAAATGATCCTCCAAAAAGCTTAGCCCAAAATTGTGTAGGTTCTCCAAGATTCTCAAACCATGTGGCAACTAACTATTTAAGCTTGAAATCTCAGAACACTGGAAAATGTATCATATCTTCTATGTATTATGGTTAGATCTCTACCAAACCTCAGTTCGATCAGCTCAGGAACCGCTACTCAGGGTACCTGAGAAGATAGATGGTGACCTGAAGTGGGAGGTTGAAAAGGTAGTAAAAGGTGAGGTGATTTCTTAGACTCGCAGAGTTCACAGGCATACTATGAGAATCTGTGAACTGTAGTACTTTGTCAAGTGGCGGGATTGCTAAAAGGATTAGAACACCTGGGAGCTACCAGAATACACAGAGTATATGACTGAGTTGGTGGAAGGATTTCATAGAAACAACCTGCGGATACCATGAATATAGAAGAAGAATAACAAGAAAAGGTTTTCTTGGATGTGGCCAACTAAACATGCAAAGGTTTTTTATCCTATCTTGCCAAGTCCTTAATGGAATTTAATTTATACACTATTACGAAAATAGATGGTAGAACTTCAAGCTGAACTCTTAGAAAGAGGAGCTCATGTTGCATATAAGACAAACTGGTATACCATAATGGGCATGTCACGTAACCACAGCCAAAAGGTCACATGTTTGATCTAAGAGTCCATTGAAGTATTTGGAGAAAGAGGTAATCTCTACCAATGCCATACCAGCATAAAACCCTCAATTACACCACCACCAAAGGTCATCCAGCCAGGGATTTTCACTAGATCCTCAAGAGAGGGTTCTCAGCTATCCTAATAAGGTCGAACAAATCGATTCAGTTACTTGATTGTGGAGCTAAACATATGCAAAGATCACTTAACTGTCCCAACTAATGGATGCCAACTGGTGGGTGTTCCACTGCTCTAATAGGAGTCCCTAGCTACTACATGGACAACAAGACAAAAGAGAAAGTCTGTTGGTGAAAGGTAACAGGGAGGGTCCGTGCAAGGTTCAGGGCAAATAGTCCAAGGCACAGCATGGTAGGTGAGGCAACAGAGAGGGGCAAGTGTACAAATAAGACAGGTTTGTATCAAGGCTCAAGGGGTTCAAGAATAGGTTCTCAGGGATCAGGGTCAGGGTTCAGAGATTCTGGTAATGCAATAAAAAATCAAAGTTATAATTCCTAAGTAATAACCGGTTATCCTCCTATTTTGCTGTTGCTCATAGTCGGCAGAAGCAAGTATGATGCTAAAGCAAGTGTAACGTGATCTTTTTTTTTTCTTGGGTGATAGTTTATGACTATATACAACTAGTATAGACAATGATACAAAATTTTAAAATTTTAAGGAATACTAATAAAATCAGCATTTTTAATAATAGAATCTAGTGAAATAGTAGATAAATCAGAATCACTATCAGATTCATTATCAACCACATGACTGCTACTATGACCTCCTAAATCTTGTAGTGCTGGGTGGTTGCTCTTGACTTATTGTGTGTTAGTATTAATTTTTGTAGTTAAATGGAAGATATTATTTTTAATAATCAAACTGTACTTATAGTAGCAATCTCAGAACTGACTGATGGCTGTTCAAGCATATAGAGTGCTTGCAGCAAATCTGGAGGAGGTAGGAGTGATTCAAGATCATCAGAAGTAAGATTCTTTTCAGGATCAGGAATTGGAATCAAGAGCTCTGGTGGAAATGTTCCACCTTGAATTGTAATATTTTGAACTTGTTTTTTGCATTCTTTCTCCAACTTGTGTGCAGTAATTCCATAACAGGTCAGAGCAGCCTTGGCTTTATTTACCGCAATTTGAATATTCTTCTTTGCTCTTTTCATAGCAGCTGCCTTCTCCTACAGTAATTATTCCCCCTTTTTGAATAACTCTTTAAGAGGTACTTTTACAGACAGATTCCTCCTGATTTCTTTTCTAAACATTTTGATATATCTCTTTCTCAAGTTGTGCCTTAGCAAGAAGGATGTCAGTTCCTTTAGCCCATTGTGTAAATCGACTCTAAGATCTTGGACTAAACATAGCTGCTTTATCGACCCATTCTTGAATACCCTTTTGACTTTCGAAATAAGTTGAGGGTAAAGTAGAAGGTTCTAGTTCTCTATTTTTACCACTAGTAGTTTTAGGTAGATCTCCCTAGTTTCCAGCAACCATACTGGACTTTGAATTATAATAGCAGATCTTCTTTAAGGCTGTCTTATAAGAAAGTGAAAACATTCCTGATTCCTTGAATACACTTTTGATTGTGTGGGTCTGAAAGGTTTGACTGCGGATAGTGTCCAAATCTCTGAAGCAGGAGGAAATAGTATATTTGACATCTAGTGTATGTAATGCATTATTAATCGTCTTCTTATGATAGTGCTTCTAGGGACAAAATATACCCAGATCAAGAGGTTGAAGAACATGTGTCAGATGTGATGGAAATTCAAAAGGAATGATATGGTTCTCATAGCATTTTGTGATAAAGTCATTCTGACAGTGGGTAGAGTGACCATTAAGAAGGAGGATTTTCCAATGCCTATTAGGACCTGCTTCAACATGCTTGATGAAGTGATCAAGCCAAGAGAGTGCTATTTTTTCATTTGTATATCCTGTAGGAGACACCGCAATAATTTCTGCACTCTTTAAACTATCATGTACCCAATTCTCCATAATCTTTTCCCCAGGGCAAATGATAACTGGAGGAGGTGGAGGACTTCTATAAGCACAAATTGTCTTGATAATAGTAAGTGATTGATGATTCTCAGGACTTGAGGTATATAACTCCTTAACCTCTGCAGGAACAATTACAATCTCTCCTGCTAGACAACCAATTTCTACTCCTGATTTATCCATATTATATATATGCTTTACTCATTGATTTCAATACTTTTCTAAGGTCTGCTGATAGTTCTTAAAAAATTCATGTAAGTCTGTCTCTGTATGTATTGTAATCCTGACCCATGCTATTGGCTTGCTCTTAATAATATGCAGGCTTGCATTTCTTTTCAACTATCTTTGAAACCAGTCTTGGGAAAGGCGGGTTAAGATTTTCTTTCTATCGAAGATTGCAAATAGCTGCAAAAATGATAGATGGTGTTGCTGCTAGTCCCATCTCCTATTACTGATAACAAAACATATAAACCGTCTTCTCTTGAGCTGGTGTTAAGATAATATTCTTACCCCCATATTGGTTAAAGCTTCCACATCAATTTTGCTGCTGATTGCACTTTCATAATTGGCACATCCATATTGCTGATGCCTTTACCTTAAACATCTCTGCTGCTACACTTGCCTTTTTCCCCATATTGTGCTCCAACTATGCCACAGCTTGATTTAGTCTGTTTTTCATTTCCAGTTCCTCAGAAGCTTGAGTATTGGCAACCAGCATATTATCCGATAGCTGAATATTATCCATATTTGGAAATCTAACTAAATGTTAGAATGTAAAAAAGAAGGCTACAACTGAAGGGGGAAATAGCCTCAGGAGGGAGAATAATCACCAATAAATTGCTGAGTAGAAGTAGAATTTAAAGATTATAGTCAAACTGAGAAAGAATTTGATAGTAATGATATTATAGTAACTTGGACATAAACAGGTATTCAGGATAGAAGATCAAATAAGCTAGATCCATTTACAAAAATAAGAACAACTCAATACTATACTCAATATACTACCTTACAAAATTCTATTTGATTGTATCATAAGATATCACTCAAGAAAAA
>PYWC01000022.1:519826-540109 GCA_003182015.1 Tuber magnatum | reverse complement strand
GGGGGGCGTTTGGGTTATGCGTGTTGTATATATGAGATTCTGGCTTTTTTTTAAATTACCTGTAGAGATGCGTTCTCGTAAGTTTCTACGTAGGTATCGTTGACCGGCTTCTCGATAAGGTTGAGCGCAAGGACATTATGTCGAAAGTTTGGGTCTGGCAAGGATTCGCTTGTAGCATTATACTTTGGGAAAGCCTTAAAGCTTAATTATATTGTGCTACCGGTAGCTGATAACACCATACCAGCCACTCCTATCGCTCCCTATCGCTCCCTATCGCTCATGACCCCGTTGCACCACACTTTGCGGTAAACTACGGTACCCATATCGCATCACTCGAGGAACGTCGTCTGATGCATAGCGAGTTACCGGTAGGATCCTTTAGTACAGAGCTGCGGTAGGAGTCTCCCAAGATAAGATTCAACATTAGAAACGACTTAAGTATGGCCACGGCACTGCCGAGGGGATTGATACTGAACCATGGGACTGCACAATTTGGGGCGAGTTTCACAATTTGCTGGAGCGTTGTGGGAAGGTTGGGCGGGCGCTGTTATTTCTCGCACAAATTTACAGGAATCGTGCCCCTTGAACTCGGCTGATGAGCGAGCATCGAAATTCCACATCGGAGAGTTGTCGGGTTCACCAATTGTACCTGGCATTACGTGACTTCTCTCAAGCCTGCTCGAGGTCCCGGGGGTCGTCTTTTGCTTCCTTTGGCCTTTTGCGAGGACTTCGGCCCCCTCCCGCCATCCCTCCCTCCTCCTTCCTTCCTTCCTTCCTTGCGTTCTATCTGCCTCCCAGGGTCGCCGGCGTTGTTGGTACAGTACTCTTATCAAGTAAGGAAGCGCATAGGCGGACAATACCCTCTTTTTCCTCTGCAACAGTACTGTGTAAAGTGGGTGGATAGTTCGCCGTAAATTGTTAGAGGGATTATACCTTTGAGGTTTCGGGAACTGAGCTCGTGGAGTGGTAGCCTACTATTACTCTCCCCCGCTTGTGATACCAGTATCTCTTTCCCGCTTGTTGCCAGTCAATACCGATTCCTCTAGATTGTGCAGGGAATTGCACACCTTTGGCGTATTGCAACTAGGTGTGATATCGGTAAGTTATCACCGTTCTCTGCCCAGGTTGGGTTATGGTTTGTCCGGAACAATATATCATAATATTAATAATATTATTATGATAATTAAGTTTTAGCGATCAATTTCAAATAGTCGGCTCAGAGTTTTAGACCTATATGGGAGCTTTNGGGGGGGGGGGTGGGTTCTCGGTCCCCCATATAGGGTAGTAGGTCTTCTGTCGATACCGTAGGTATCATATCATAAGACAGTATAATTTTCATCAGAGGCCTACTTGTCATGTTCTGCTCTTTCCGCTTTGGCATACCATACTTGTGGGGTTCGGCTTCATCCCCCGCTCCCATTCAAGAAAGCCCCTGGTGAAGATATTATGACCTACTGCCGTACCCTCAGTCCACTCTTCTCCATTTACTTCAAGAAAATGAGGGGCCCCATAACACACTATAAATCCGTGAATCTCAACAAGGTGAAGAGAAAAGAAGAGAGAGAAATAAACCAGGACCTTAATATATTACACGCAACTTTCGGTTCCCCTAGCCAAGAGACGGGGGAAACCCTTCTTCTGACAACATTTGCTCATACGGTTACACTTTCAGGCATGTAGATACAATTCTTGGTGATGAACTCTTTTTACCCAGAAAACCGTGAGTTCATCCGAATCATCATCATTACATTCAGGTGAATTATGGTGCAAGGGGAGAAAAAAAGTCTCCGTTGAAAAAAACTGATCAGCAGCGGTCAATACAAATCTCCTCGAATGCACTCGAAAGTACTGTACTCGGGTATGATATATGGGGCACAAATGGAGCTTCCGCAAGCATCACAGAGACAGGCACCACTTTCCCAA
Organism: Tuber magnatum; assembly: GCA_003182015.1. Taxonomy (NCBI): domain Eukaryota; kingdom Fungi; phylum Ascomycota; class Pezizomycetes; order Pezizales; family Tuberaceae; genus Tuber; species Tuber magnatum. The sequence continues at coordinate 538,186 of PYWC01000022.1, read as the reverse complement.
GTTCTCAAATACCACCCCTTGGAAGATTTCCTCCAGCACTTTTTCCCATACTTGAATACCGGATTGACAGGGTACTCGGAGAGTACCAGTAGCTACCGGGAAATAGAGCAAGTTTGTCGATTATATCCACCGGGGTGGCGGTGGCAACCCTCGCAGAAAACGGAGGTTCCTTATCGCTAACTACCGTAGGGGAACTACTGTAGGACTTCATCTCTATTAAAACCCCCTTCCCCAGGAATTTGTCCTTTCACAACTGTGGTGTGAAACGGCTATTTAAAATCGCTCCCTTACCCATTCCACTCCCACAGCTTGCTTATTCGTGCCAGCCACGCGAGAGCCGTGGTAGAGCCCCTCCCCGCAATCAATGAGGGCACCATCTCGTGCTTCTACCGCGGCTGTTAATCGGACACTTACCCAACAACATCATGCAGAAGTTGCGGCTGCTACAGTGGGTTCTGGCGGTGGAGTAGTGGGATTGGTTGGCAATCCCGTTAGTATCCATAATACACACGCCCAATAGAATTCGGCGGGCAACTATGGGCAGTTGGAATGGGACATTTTTGGACTAATAACTGGTTGATGGCATTGGTCGGGCTATATCTCTCCTTCCCTTTTGCGGGAAAATATCACAAAAGATCAATCTGGAATAAGGGTTTCACAAAGATGCACAACCTGTGTATCTGGCCGAAGCAGCGATTCACTTCATTTCTGGACTTGGAGGAAATAACAATATGCCTCCGTCTCGTTGGGCATTGCCGATGCCGGTGAAGGTCGCAAATTTCATTACTGGGGTTTTTTCTTTCTTTCACGGATTCACTTATTCGCTAGGGGCTGAGAGGGTGTATATTGTCTAACTTATTTGCCGACTTTTAACGCAAGTTTAAGATCATGTCATGGTGTCCGTTGGGGACGTCTGTAATCGCGTTCACGACGACAGTACTAGAATGTGCCGGTATCATATCCCGTTCGATCATAACTGCCAGGTTATTCCTAATTCTAGTAAGTGACACTCGATGACGCCTTTCCCCAGAGGGGATTTTGACATAAAATACCGGCAGTACACTGCGCTCAGAATCTCGCAAAGCATATTGTGATCCTCACCCTGAATGTCGGCATTGATATCTATCCCTTCAATCCCCATTTCATTATCCATGGAATCAGGTGTGCCATTCTGCCGAAAGATCTTGTCGTAAAATTCTCTTTTGGATGGGCAAATTCGTGATCAGCTCAACCACGCTCTGATCTGCCTTTATTTTATTTTTTTCAAGACCTGCGCTCCCCAATCAATACGGGGCACTATACAACTTGTGAATCTCGCGTCGGAATGGTTGTGGGCAACGCACCGATTATTAGCCGGCGTTCGCGAAGACCTTCGGATGCGGTGAAGACCAGTTAAGACAGAACAGCAGTCCCTTGGAGCTAAGGGACTACTCCAACAGGAAGCTATCGTCCTGGATCCGCAGGAAGCCGAGAAATCCCTTCGCCATTAAGGATACCGTTATTGCAGACGACAAAACCCACAGGGCTGAGAGAGACCGAGAAGACGGGCTCGATGGGAGGCATTGCCCCCCGCGCTTATCTGGGAAAGTATTTGGTTGTCCAGAAGGACGCAGCGTTTGAAGTGCAGTAACTCTGCGCTTGGCAGCTATGGCGGTGGGAAGGTTAGTCTGACGGAAAATTTTGGTGGGACAGTGGATCCACCCTGGGGGATCTACCCCGGGGTCGCACAGACCANGCCCTATTCCCCAGCAACTTCCCAGCGGATAAAAAATGGCTGCCGATAAATGTTAGACAGAAAAGCGATAGATCCGCCTACCGTACGGTCTAGAAATGGTTAGAGGATAGGTGGTTACCTAATTTCTTTCTGCGGGGAGCTCGGAGAGCCCATATCCTGAATGGCTGCTTCTGGCTTGAGGCTTCCCGGGCTTTGGTACCCAGTTGAGGTTTCGGAGGGCTCATACTGCCCGAGAGAGTGCGTGCTTTGGGGGTATAGATGCGAGGACTCGGCTAGGAACAGTGCCTTCCTACGGCGCTCTTTGCAATTTAATTGAATGTTAAGCCGTCGAGGTCTAAATAACGGAGCTGGCGGGTGGGGCTCGTAGAAGCCGATTGGGATCCCGGAATGTGGAATGTTTAGTGTGGAAACGGCCGGATGACCAATTGCCTTACGGTTCTGCTGTACGTACGTCCTCTGTGGTGATCATGCCTAGGCACTGTACTATACACTACAAGGCACTCTTGGTTTTGCTCGAATTTAGTATCATACTCGTACGGCGGCAAACAGCCACCGCTCAAGATTGCGTTGTAGCGCGCAATCGATATCCCTGAAAAATTACCTACTGAATACTGGGCCCCGGATTCTTGAATTCTTCTAGCAAGACCCAGGTTGGGCGAGCTTAGGATAGATCATCCGGGGCTCAAAAACACCAACCATCGTCCGTATTCCAAAGCGTTCTAGATGGGTGAAAAAGTTGTATTCCTGCAAATAACTGTAAAGTTCGTTGGAAGTTGCCTCAGATCCCGTCACTCGGAGGGCTTTGTGCCCGGTATCAGTGGGATGTGATATTGGTTGCTGGGAACTGAGAGCGACACATAAGCGACTCTACTAGCCGAACCAGGGAATTTCCTAACAATCCGGTGATCGGCAAAAGCAAGCGACTCTGATCTTGGGTTTATCCTCTAGCGGGATAGCCCTCGGAGAGGATTAGGCTGTGGTTAAGGTACTATAGAGATCTACAGGGGCCATCACGAGCAATATGGAAGAGCTCTTGAGGTTTGAGGTATGATAGGGTGGGTAAATTAGATGGTGATGGACTGGCTATCATAACTCATTTCTCTGCAGGGTCGCCGGGTCGTTGGGCCGTAGGATTATACGCTAGCATAAGAGCGAAACATATCCGAATAGTCGAGCCCTCGTTATTACAGGCGCCAAGATGTCATTAGACGTACTGTTAGGGGCTTTTTGTTACATTCACACCCCAAACACAATGGTGGCATGGGTATAGTGACGCACCATATCCGGGCCGGGTATCCACCCAACCTACGTCCTGACTTGGCCTACTGTAGGGCCGCCGGGCCGTTGTAGTTTATGAGGGGTCTTATCCTCTCCGGTGACATCCCATGGCCGCTTAGAGCTTCTTCCCCTAGTGTTCCAAGGGCTATGTGCTTCTTGGGGTACTGGTTTTTGGGTAATGTTGTCTCCTGTTCCATTAGATGGTCTCTCAGTAGATTGCACAGTCTTCAAACCCCTCATCAACTCACAGGTGTCCCCCGAACAGGGAAATGTCACAGTGAGTTAACACCTTATAAATTTTTCAATTTCTCCACGATATTTGGGTATTTGAAGTCACCATATTTTTATGAAGAGGTGCGTGCGACTACCTGTCTGCTTGCAAGATGATCCGACAGGCGTAAGCTCCAGGAAAGTTTAGTTGGCCCACCGAGGGGGGGGGGNCCCCCCCTATGTGCGAAATGTCCAAAGCCCGTACAGGTATGATAACAAAGAGGGAAGGCATGTGTTGGGCCACCCGTTTTCCACCGTGCACCGCACATGGTGCATAATCCTTCCAGAAGCAGTAATCAACGGGCGCACCATCGCCTACCGTAACCATCCACACCAACGACGTTAACACAGACAACAACGCCATCAATACCGTACCACTGACTACAACCACAACCACAACCACCAACATGGCCACGATCGTTGTCACACCGTCGGGTAGCGCGCAACCCTCCGGCATAAAAGTCTGCACTCATTGCCACCGCAAGAGACCGATTGAGGACTTCGCTAAACCAGGAACAACTGAGTCGCTGAAGACATGCACCTCATGTCGCCAGGGCCGGGCCGCCGCAAGAGCCCGCGATGGGACGAAACGGAAGCGAAAAACTAGAAGCAGTAAGGATGTGAGTTCTGCCCTTTACTTTCTCTCCCCTCCCCCCCCAGCAGAACCAGCAGCTAAAGTGCCCTCAGCCTTCGCAGTCGCGTAGAAAGACTGAGCATTCGCCCGGTCGTGCCTCCTCTAGCGCTGGCTCAAAACAAGCTGTACGGCTGCAACATTCATCCTCATCATCGCCATTATCATCACCGCCATTGCAACCGTCGCCATCTCCCCCACCGTCGCCAAGCGCAAACCCGCGGGCCGCCCCGCCTCCTCCTACACCGCTCTCCGCATCCTCAGATTCTGGTCGCGTTAGGGTGGAAACTGTTAACTTTGCCGCAAGTTTATCACGATTGGCGCAGTTGGTATCTAGCGCCGCCGAGGTGCTAGGAGACGAGCGGTTGGTGGCGCTAGCGGAAGAAATACATCATGACTGGAAAGTGGACGAGATGGCGACCTTTGTCGATGGGTTTTTGAAAGGGGCGGCAGGGTCGAGCCAGGATCGGGCTTGGTGATTCCATTTCGTGGAGTGGGTGATGGCTTCGCTTTTGTCGGTTTATTCCTACTTGGGGGCGTTGTGGGAGCGTATGGGCTGAACAGGAACACTGCGAAACTGGTTTGGTGTGTTTCTCTTCTTTTTTTTTATTACTCTCACTTTTTCTTCCCTTTAGCCCCGAGGATAGAACCTCGAATTTCGTGCATAATACGTCGTTGAGCTGTTTTCTTTGCGTATTACATTTTGTTAGCAAGGGAAGGGAAAGCCTTACTTCTCTATGAACGGGCTAGTGTGTGTGTGTCGCAGAGTTCTTTATTCAATTCTCTTGGGGGTCATCTAGCACAACATCTTGACCTCGAAACACTCTCAAGTGACGGATGCGCCCTGGGACCGACAGTAAACCATCAACCTCCTGATAGTGTATTGTAAATATGGTGAACCTCAAAATAAAACTCCAATTTCGGAGGTGTATTAACACACTCGTATCCATTTGACAGGACATTGAGTATATACCCATCCAGATAATATAGAAAGCTCAACGCAGAACTCCCTATCCTAATCATCGCTGAAGGTTTACATATGCATATCCCTTGCGAGTTGTGCCGCAGGCCGCATGAAGAAAGCCCTAAAGCAAACTTCTGCAGCGCATTCCACGAACCTTTAGACTCTTTCACCGCCCATCACTCGGTTTCCCCAATGCCCTATAGAACTTTCAAGAGCGTTCCTCTTTTCCCCGGCCTCCTCTCCACACCCTTCCCTTCCGCCCTTCCTCCCACCACCTCTTCACAGCACAACACACAAAAAAAACCTCAGCTCTAGAGAATTTTTCCAATCTCTATTCTCTCAACATCATCCGGCCCCGAACCTTTCCCCACAGACACTAATTTCCCACCCACAAACAAAAACATCAAAATGGAAGGAAAAACCACTGCTAGCCCCAGCAGTTCCCCAACCAAGCTTTATGTCCCCCGTAGCCCTCTCCAAAGAGCCGCGATAACAATCAACGCCCTCGCCAACTCCGAATACTTGACCCACTTCCCCGTTGTTACCCCCGGTGACACCGCCTATGCCAGTCGGATTGTACAGGACCTCCCCTTGGGCGTTGGCTCGAATACGCACACCTTAGCATTCGCCATGTCGACCCCGATGTCCCTCGCCTCGTCGCCAGAGTTCACGTCGTACGCTGCCCTCCAGAATGAGGTTACGGCTGGAGCAATCCTGAAGCATTGGAGACTTGTTAAGGCTTCCAGGGAGCTGAATACGCCAACCCCGGTCACAAAAGGTGCCGGAGATTGTGGTGGGGTTTGGGATGCATTGGAGAAGTGTTGGGGCAAGAAAGTTGCTGAGGATGCTTGGTTTGACTATTTGAATAGTGGCGGAGAAGAAAAAGCTGGCGGGGGTGAAGGGGGCGCAGTAGGTGGGGAAAGTGGGGACCCGAGGGGAAGGCCCTGGAAGCGCACAAACCCTGACTTGATGCTCATTGATGGAGCGGTTGGTCAAAGTGGAGGAAGCGAACACCTGAGCGAAGGGGCCAGAGAACGCCCGACGCCCGCCACAGGAGCGGTTCGCAAGAGTGGAGGAAGAGAAGGCCCGAGAGTGGAGACCAGGAAACGTGCCTTCCCAGACCCAACCCCTACCCCTTCCGCCGGAGGCCCGGCGCCAGCGAGGCCACACAAAATGGGACGAACACTCAATTCTTTGGAGAACATCCGCGGGAGGCATACAGTGAGGCACCCCAGTTCTGCTCGTTCTGGAAGTTGCCCTGGGGATCATGGGGCCGGGCCAGAGCTGGAGCCCGGGCATGATATGTAGAGGGGTTTTGATCCCGTCTGTCTGTCTGGATAGAAAAAGTACTAGACCAGTTGATCGACGGATAAAACGTCATTTATTCACTCTTTTGTTCTCTTTTGTTCCCCTTTCAGAGCCTAGGCGGGGTTTCTAGTTTGGGCTGAGTTTTATTCCATGCATTCCGAGTGATTTGTGGTGTAGTGGAGTAATGTGTGGAAGGTGGGTTTTGATGTATTTAATGTTACCAGGAACCGCTCCGAGCCCAATCAAATCCTATAACCCCGGTTGCGGTTTCTTGGTGAAAGAACCTCATAGAGAACGAGTGGGCCTTATAATGCCGATTGACTGCCCCCTGTGATACGACTAGGTGGAGCGAGATATTAACACTACGTTCAATACTACAAGTAAGATACTCTTCTGCCTAATAGAAAGGATACATCATCCCGCTTTGAAGAGAGATTTAGTTTTCCAAACTTTTGATGCTTTTGTTGCAAATTAAGTGTATTAGTGGTTGGCTTTCTTTCCCCTAGCTTAACCTAATTCACTAACCTCAGGATTGATTGATTTTATTTCACTTCACTGTAGCTGTCAGAAGGGCAATGACTATCCCAATACAAGATATTTCCCAGGCCCTCAGCCGCCAACACAGTATGAATATTAGTATGACGTAAAAAATACTAAAGTCTTCTAGAGAAGACCCCTATAACCCACTCCTAATTGTTCATACAAGCATCTCGAGTGTCTCCCATCAAGATTAAAATACCTATTCTTCCAAACTTTCTCATTTGTGAGAGACTTTGGTAATTTTAGTGGAATTTGTCATGTAATAGCTTACTTGTTTCCATGCAGAACTACCATCATAAGTTATGGTACGACAGTTCCGCACCATTGAGGGATATGGGGTTGGAGATGGGAGGTGAAAAGCCAGCTCATGTCTCAACAGCTCTCGAGATACTCGAAGAGTTTGTGCGAGCTACGGGAAGAGGGATTATCTTCTCGGAGACTTCAGCCAGGTCCGCCAAATTGGACATCCCATCCAACGTCTTCCTCCTTATAACCTCCCGTTTTAACCATACCGTAGTTCCTCCGCAAAGGTCTTGGTGGAAATTTAATGGCCTTTTTTTTTTGCACCGAAACGAATGAATACTTTGGCCATTTGTAGTTGATGAACAAACACGCATTCTATCTAACTTTCCGGATTTCTACTATCATTATAACCTCTCCCTGCCCTCGTATACGAGTGGATCCCACTCGCTTCCGTTGGAAGGGCAAATTTTGTGCAGCTCCAAAGTTTTGCAGCAGGTCAAAAAGTGGCACTTCACATATCATACAAAAGCTGCCATGACAAGAGCACTGTCAACTTTGAAGACCTGTAATTTAACTACCCAGGGTGAACAAAGTTTGTGAGCTGCCTCTAGTGAAATCTTGAAAAAACACGAAACCAATTGGGTAGATTACGTGCATTATTCGGAGTAATTCTAGTCGCACGGCGTTGGGACTCGGTAGGCCGGGTATACACTGTATCCACACAATAATTTAAGATTATTGCGGGGCGGGGGCGAGTGATTTCTGGGTAACACACTGTGGAAATATTCGTATGGCCGCTATCAGGGCTTACAATGACCTCTCCCATCCGCCGGACACCCAGGAAATCCCAGTGGACCTCCACAAAGTCATCGCCGGTCATGTTTGGTTATCTGCCTTTGGATGTTCTCCATCTCCTGTTTTTATATTTCACTTCCACACCACCCGCTCACTGAAGAAATTTTCTCCCATTCGCATACAGGGTTTGATAGGACATCTTTGCGAGCGGTAAATCTGGTACCGGTTGGGAAGAGTATGGGGCTCGCGCGGAATTGCCCTGTTGTACACAGTGTTCTCTCCAAGTATAGCCGACCAGATTAGATATCTACATCGATATAGGTAAACTCCTCACTATAAATATCATATCGGTATTCTTATTTTTCACATGGAATCGTATCATCCCTAGCGCCTAGGGACTAGAGGAGTAACTTTCCACGAAAAGACCTTGCTCGAGTGGTTTCCCTCCGGTAAACCATTTGTTACTATTAAACGGAAAATGCTTCCTGATTAAATTGTTTACATCCCCCCTCATAAACCGCCCTACCAACAGACGCTTATTCGTCGTGAATTGGCTGCACCAGGGCCTGATCGCGGAAACGAGATAACTAAAAAGTTCGAGCCCTTCACATCAGTCGTCTCTCGGGGGGCTTGCTCAATGGTAATGCCTGGAACAAGCCAGGCGGGGCTGGGAATGGCTGTTTCCCCAATAGGTTGTAGAACCTATCGTAGGAGAACATCAAAACCAATGTGTCGCAGAGGATCGAATGCGCAATCATCACGAACGATTTTCTGGTGGTTGGTACCGTGGTCCCGGAAACAGAATACCAGTACCCCCCCCCCTTTCCCTCTAGACCTCCTAGGGATTCGTAGATCTACCTTTAGTCTACTGCCCGTGTGGACACCTGATTTTCGCAAGCAACAGGTTGGAAGTTAGTCACGCCAATCCTCTGCTTTCAGTAATCCAGCAGTAAAAGTTTGAGCGATCTACTGGACAAAAAGGCTTTATCCTATCCTTCGTATCGAAGCATCAAACAAGGGGCTAGCCCCGAGATTGTAACCACCCGGGCCTATTCCGACCCCCGTGGAAAGTTGATCCCTAGAAGTTAGGGGGCATCACACTTTGTGTTCTAAAAATGCGGTAACCTTACCATACCATACCACCGATACAGCATAGAAAATCACAGCTCTGCGGAAGGATACCGATACCGAAAAACGGAACCCGCGCTGTAAAATCTGATGCCAGATAATGGTGCCCCCCCATAGGAGCCCATGTTGCAGAAAGCACCGATGGATATAGCGCCCTCACAACTAGGGAATCTTTTGGAGTGCCAGCTCGCGGATATTGGAGTAGTNTCCCATCCAACGTCTTCCTCCTTATAACCTCCCGTTTTAACCATACCGTAGTTCCTCCGCAAAGGTCTTGGTGGAAATTTAATGGCCTTTTTTTTTTGCACCGAAACGAATGAATACTTTGGCCATTTGTAGTTGATGAACAAACACGCATTCTATCTAACTTTCCGGATTTCTACTATCATTATAACCTCTCCCTGCCCTCGTATACGAGTGGATCCCACTCGCTTCCGTTGGAAGGGCAAATTTTGTGCAGCTCCAAAGTTTTGCAGCAGGTCAAAAAGTGGCACTTCACATATCATACAAAAGCTGCCATGACAAGAGCACTGTCAACTTTGAAGACCTGTAATTTAACTACCCAGGGTGAACAAAGTTTGTGAGCTGCCTCTAGTGAAATCTTGAAAAAACACGAAACCAATTGGGTAGATTACGTGCATTATTCGGAGTAATTCTAGTCGCACGGCGTTGGGACTCGGTAGGCCGGGTATACACTGTATCCACACAATAATTTAAGATTATTGCGGGGCGGGGGCGAGTGATTTCTGGGTAACACACTGTGGAAATATTCGTATGGCCGCTATCAGGGCTTACAATGACCTCTCCCATCCGCCGGACACCCAGGAAATCCCAGTGGACCTCCACAAAGTCATCGCCGGTCATGTTTGGTTATCTGCCTTTGGATGTTCTCCATCTCCTGTTTTTATATTTCACTTCCACACCACCCGCTCACTGAAGAAATTTTCTCCCATTCGCATACAGGGTTTGATAGGACATCTTTGCGAGCGGTAAATCTGGTACCGGTTGGGAAGAGTATGGGGCTCGCGCGGAATTGCCCTGTTGTACACAGTGTTCTCTCCAAGTATAGCCGACCAGATTAGATATCTACATCGATATAGGTAAACTCCTCACTATAAATATCATATCGGTATTCTTATTTTTCACATGGAATCGTATCATCCCTAGCGCCTAGGGACTAGAGGAGTAACTTTCCACGAAAAGACCTTGCTCGAGTGGTTTCCCTCCGGTAAACCATTTGTTACTATTAAACGGAAAATGCTTCCTGATTAAATTGTTTACATCCCCCCTCATAAACCGCCCTACCAACAGACGCTTATTCGTCGTGAATTGGCTGCACCAGGGCCTGATCGCGGAAACGAGATAACTAAAAAGTTCGAGCCCTTCACATCAGTCGTCTCTCGGGGGGCTTGCTCAATGGTAATGCCTGGAACAAGCCAGGCGGGGCTGGGAATGGCTGTTTCCCCAATAGGTTGTAGAACCTATCGTAGGAGAACATCAAAACCAATGTGTCGCAGAGGATCGAATGCGCAATCATCACGAACGATTTTCTGGTGGTTGGTACCGTGGTCCCGGAAACAGAATACCAGTACCCCCCCCCCTTTCCCTCTAGACCTCCTAGGGATTCGTAGATCTACCTTTAGTCTACTGCCCGTGTGGACACCTGATTTTCGCAAGCAACAGGTTGGAAGTTAGTCACGCCAATCCTCTGCTTTCAGTAATCCAGCAGTAAAAGTTTGAGCGATCTACTGGACAAAAAGGCTTTATCCTATCCTTCGTATCGAAGCATCAAACAAGGGGCTAGCCCCGAGATTGTAACCACCCGGGCCTATTCCGACCCCCGTGGAAAGTTGATCCCTAGAAGTTAGGGGGCATCACACTTTGTGTTCTAAAAATGCGGTAACCTTACCATACCATACCACCGATACAGCATAGAAAATCACAGCTCTGCGGAAGGATACCGATACCGAAAAACGGAACCCGCGCTGTAAAATCTGATGCCAGATAATGGTGCCCCCCCATAGGAGCCCATGTTGCAGAAAGCACCGATGGATATAGCGCCCTCACAACTAGGGAATCTTTTGGAGTGCCAGCTCGCGGATATTGGAGTAGTGGCTGGATAAAAGACGCAAAAGATGAGGCTTAGGTGATATGTGAGGAGAATTGTGTGTGCGGGGACACTGCTGAGGAGGGGCCCAAGTTGCACCCAAGATATTCTTATCTTCAACGCATGAGGTTAACTTGGTATTTAAGCCCCCAAGTTGGGTTTTCTTTTCCTCCTCCTGCATCCCCAGTGAGACCTAAAGTGTTTTTTTTATGCTGATCCGGCTAGCGGCTTCTGGCAGGCTTGCTATAAGTCACCGTACCGTATCGTATTGCATGGTGTCGTGGGCCGTGTAAGCTTACCGTTCGAACCTCACAAGTATCGCGAGTGATAAAGCGTGACAAAGGGCCACAAGATAAAGCTATATCATATTTCAGAAAATGAATAACTTTGAAGAGATCCAGACCCCTCCATTTCCCCCTCGGTATTAACTTAATTTACATTTCCTCAGATACCACAGCTTGGACCACCAACCTCGGTTCGGAGCCTTTTTTTTTCTTTTCTTTTTTTTTTCTATCCTCCCGTCTTTTCATTTCCATTTACACTTCTCGCCTGGAGTGAGACGCAATTTATCTGCGCGGAGCTTCTCCCCCCTCTTCACTTTTGCTGATTACTCAAATCGAGGGCAAGGGCGTCTAGGGGAAAATGCACCCACTCCCATCCTAAACCTTCTCCCCTCCAAGTTCATCAGAGAGCGGATAAATTGGGGTATGATAGAGAATTGGCTGGAGAGCCCGCCACTCTCGTCTATTCATCCAGTCTTCCGCCAAAAATCCAATCCGCCGACAGGACAGTGCGCATACCGAGACAAATGTCCCCCCCCGAAAATCTCCCAAAAACGGTATAACATGGGTGTCTCTATTTCTGGTCCACCTACACATGAGGGGAAGCGAGGTTCCAAGACATGCCACTACTTGTATTACACTCACGCCTTAGCTATCGTACCCTACTCTACTTGTGCTCACTTTGCAGCGCAACGCTCTTACCGAGCCCCACCACCGCAGCAGAATAATAGACGAGGCGTGTGCCGACGTTCCAGGTGCCCAGCAGATCCGGTAAATCCCCTTCAGCTACTCCAGGGCTCCCAGCTCAACCAATAACCGTTCCGGAAGGGTTCAGGAGCACGAATAGCTCTCCCCTCTCGGACATTCTTGATCCAATCCGCAATCTCAAAGGCCGGGGTTTCCGAGTGAGTACCGATGATTACGCTAGCACTTATCTCGAGAATAACGTTGTTGCCAACTTTGCTTTCCTCCTTTTCAGCCGGCGTTTGATGGATTGTACAGTACAGGTGCTCTACAGTAGGGCGCTAGGCTCATATGGCATCACCGACATACAAGTTATGATACCGGCCAGTAGAATCTGAACATTTGTGTCTGAATTTAGTATGGGCGCTCAGATACGCACAGACAATTTGCCATACAAAGTTTTAATCCCTGTGTTCAGGTTCTTCTTGCCGGTACCTGTAACCTGTATACTTGTAGGATAATCTTGTGGGATAAGTGAGGAGAAAGTTTCCTATCCCGGCATAGGGGAACGGGACCGACTTCCGCCGATCGTGCAAGTGTGTGCGCCACTCCGCTTTCAGCTAGCCATGGGTGCTTCCGTGGGAATAAAGTTTCAATGGGGGGAGTCCTGTTCTTTGCATTGGGCATTGGGGTATGCAGTGTCACCCTTCCTCTGCAGCTTAATTTGTGGTCTGCAGACTTTCCCTCCCAACCTCTTTGCCGGAGAGTTTCCCCCTCCCCCCTCCTCCCTTTTCATGATATCCCTCGACATTTTCGACTCAGGAGTTGTGTATAAACCAGCGAATAGAAAATAGGGAGCGTACCTTGTACGGTACGCTCGCAGAACGCCACACCGAGGCTACCGCCCCAGAAATCTCCAGCCGAAAGCTGAGACAGCGATGCAGATCTCAGAAGCTGGCATCCGGGATTTGCACCGATAGGCCATAATACTCGTACTCGAGTACTACTCGTACGGTACAGTACCCCACTTTGCCCGATGCAGTGCCCCCTCCCAAAAACTGTCAGGTCCCTCGAAAAAGGTAGAAAATAAGAAAACAAAATACCACAGTTGAGGACAAAATAAAAGAAAACAAAAGGATCCCCAAGCGGGTCCGAGGACGGGTTCTCTGCTACTTTCGGGCGGACCAAGATAAGTAAGTCTGTATTTGGCAGAGATCTCCACCGCATGACTCGTCCGGTCCGGTTCTAAAGATCTTCAGCGGGGCTAGGATGCCGGAGGGGGAAGGAGATCGAGAATCTTGCTTTCGTAATCGTAATCTGAGGATCTGAATGATCTGATCCCTTGCCAAAACCGTACAACGACCGGTGGATAGAGGCATTTGACTGTGAGGAGTTTTCATATTAATAATCACGGAAGTGAATACAGTCGCGAGTATCGGTAGTCCCGGTTGAATTCTCGATGCCGCTACGGGCTGCGGGTTGTGTTTGGGTTCCGCGGCTTTAGCATCATCACCACTATTACCGTTACCACCATCATATAATACACTTTTGTACCCACTTGGAGCCTGTTTTCCTAACTCTATGGGTTTAGTTGGCTGCGCAGTGATTCCCTCCATCGCAGAACCGGATTGGGAAAGCAAAGAGAGGGAAAAAAGAAAGAAGGAATAAAAAGTAAATAGGTGGCTGGGGCAAAACAGTGCCGCACTCGAGTACTCGAGTGAACAAGCACCGGCGCCACAGAGAGGGAGAGAGGGAGATATGAAGTGCAGTTCCGACGTGCATCACACGATCGGATGAAACGCGCGATCGTTGCTTGACCCTTGAAAAGTGGAAACCTTTTTCTAACTGCTCTCTCTCTCTCTCGAAATACACGGCCGCGGTATCGACCGGAGAGTTCTTAGGTGCGTATGATACCGGTATTTGCCCGTTGAGAGGGGAAGCGATGGGGTGAAGGTCAAGAAACCTGGTATGACCCGATCTGTTTTCTGCTGCACCAGTACGGTAGCACTATAACGTAACACTGAGGTATCAAGGTCTCCAGGGAGATGCGATGGCAACCAGAGACACGCGCTGGCTTTTATGAAAACCGGGTCGTACCGCACTACGGTATTTGTAGCACATTGGACAAAATGGTAGTCTATTCTTCCAACTGCAGATAGTGCCAGACACCGAAAAACCGACACCTCCGCTAGTTCACGACTACTTATTAACCAGTCGCTCACTTTCCTCTCCGAGTTGGATTGTCTATATAAAGGAAAGGTCTACAAATATATTTACCTCACCAGGCGTAATGCCGCCGGGATGCTGCTCGGTACAGTACAGCTAGCTTGGCCCGTGTTAACTTGGCTGCTCACACACAAAAACATCAAACTTTCGAATTGCCTCTAGCATCACGGCAAGTGGAAATTCCTTTCAATCCTTCCGGATTTCTCCAGACAGTCATAGGGAAAATACCTTTACAGAACCTTTTGAGCATGGGGGCCGCGGTTGCCGAACCAGGGGGGTTCAAAGTTGGTCACATCTGGAGCTGGTTACGGGTTGATTTGCATTGTCCGGCACGGTACTAGCCCGATACTTGAAAATACAAGTACCGCCAATCCATTTGTAATATTATGACCACCTCAATCAACCTCCAAATCCCAACCTCCGACAAAACCTGATTCGTTGGCCACCAGCTAACGACGAATCATATCCTCCCCCTCTTCCAAAACGGATGATCATAAATACGCCACCAAGATTCCCAGCAAGGATCACTTCACTTCAAGCCCGAATTCGTACGGATGACGGAAACAGGAGGAATCCGAGCGTTTTCACGGGACTCGGCGTGAGGAAGGGGGTGAGGGGTTGAGTGAGACAGGAGGGCAGGATTGTACGGTACGGCGGCCCGACGCTATGTTCACCGAAAGCCCCCCGTCTACGAACGGATGCTTCTTCCGTTCTCCCCCTTCCTTCCCACCCTTTCTAATACCGGCATCCTGGCATGGATACCGGTAGTCTATGATGGAGTGGAGTAGTCTGCGAGCAAGATACGAGGGAGGTATGATAGCGATGCCCAGTTGGGCGTGCCTCGAGGAAGGTTTCGGGTTGGGGAAATCGCCGGCTTACCGTTACTGTTTGCCGGATTGATAGGATGATGCAGCCGGAAAAACCGGTATTGTGCTTGTTTTGTTCTAACGATGCTGGTATTTCCTTTCTCGTTTCTTGCTTATGTCCTTCGCTTGAGAAGAAACTGCCTTGCACGTCAAATAAAGGCAAGTCCACCAACAAAGCCCTAGGTGGTATATCGTAATAGCAACCGCGTCTACAGCGCCGGTGTTGTAGTATAATAGAGCACCACCCGGTGCGGTGCAATGGAAGGTAAAACTGCGGCGCATCCCTTCGTGGAAGCATCGCCTGATAAAATGATTGGTGAGTCAGTCGAGTGATCTTACATGACATCTCCTGCAATGCGTCCTTTGTGCGAAAGAAGTGCGGTGTCGGCTCCTGCAACAACAGCAATGGAAAAAGAAACAAGGATACCAAAAGACAGCCGGGGTGGCGAGTACCGTACCATACCGCACGATGCGGTTCATGGACAGCTTGCTGATATACGGAGGGGAGCACAGACCCCGCTCTATTTCCCACCATCACCTTCACCATCATCATCATCACCTCACTTTTCACCTCTGCCTGTTTTGCTCGCCTCCCCTCCTCTAATTCCCAGTTTGGCTCCCCTAGGGTAGCACGATGGCTTGAAGACCTACCGTAGTTTCCCACCCCGAACGTCAGCCAGCATGGGGAACATGAGGGAAATAGGTGAGCGGATGCAATTTCTTGCCTGGAATAGCAAAAAGGTTTGTCGCACTGCAGTTAGCTATTTTATTTCTCGTCCTTTTCGAGAGAGAGAGAAGAAGAAGAAGAAAAAATCATTACATTTTTAGTTTCCCGCTTTCTTGCTCTCGCAGGCTAACTTATTACTCTGAGGCATAATTAATACCACCCTCCCAACTTTCCATTTGCACTTTTCCCAATCCTGCAGTATCGTAAGTTATTGCGGTGCTGATTCAGGATGCCAGAAGTAAAGCATCGTGAGTGCAATCGGTTTTTTTTTCTCCCCATCTTCTCCTTATCATACTTTTGAAATAATGACAAAAAAAAAAAAAAAAAAGGGCCACTCTTCAGCCTCAGTAAGCAGCCCATTCCGGTCACGCATTGCTGTAGCGGTACCGCGAAAACGGACCCCACATCATCCTCTTCCCTTCCTTCCATTTTTCGAGTCCTTTTTTTTTTTTTTTTTGTGTTCGCAGGAAAAAGCCGAAGAAAAGAAGAGTGAAAAATGTCACCGGGGCCTCTTGTTATCATTGGCACCGGTACGATACCATCTCATAGTCATGCTCCACTGCGACCGCAATGAATTATGGACGGTTACAATTACACACCACAAGAGCGTACGGGCGTAATACAGCGACTAACTTAACGACGACGACAAATTCGAGTGTTTACCTGGAATGCTGGGTTCGTCAACTCGTTTGCGGGATGCGTGCATGCGTCCGTACTTTGTGTACTGCTTACAGACGTACAGTACGTGTGGAGTACCGGTACTTGTACCCCTACGTTTCGTTGTTGTTGTTTTTTTTTCTTTCTTCGTTTTGGGTGATCCGGGTGTTGCGATAGGGTTGGAGTGCGGAGCAGCACCGGAGAACAGCAGGGCAGAGAACCGGAGGAGATGGAGCTTCGCTTTTTTAGCAATAAGCAAGGCGGAAATGAAGCATGATACCGAAAGCTGTGCGGCGTCTTCCATGGAGATTTATTGGGGAAAGGATGATTATTAGTTGGATTAGTCAGGGAGGTATCGCAGTCTGCTGTTTCGCTATGGGAAACAAAAAAAAAAGTTAGGACGAAATTTTTTCTTCTTCTTTTCCACCGGTATGCTACGGCAAGGGATGGGTTGGGGACTATGCAGGGTGCATCAGCACAGAAATTGGCATATGACCAGCGGCGTTCGGAGTCCGGTTAGTTTTACGGCAGTAGCGGAAGGCTGAGGGGGTGGAGGCGTTGAAAGATATGTGATATCGCATTTCTCTCTCTCTCTTTTTCTTCCCAAGTATCATAAAAATAAAAAAAATAAAAAATAAAAACACTTCGGGGAGAGGGGGATAGTGGAGGGTGGCTGTCGAGAATACCCTATCAAATCGTATCGAGGGAGGAAAGGATCGCTGTATGGGACCGACCGTTTTTGGGCTAGGCAGATTTGCTAGGAGTACAGTATGATGCTTTCGATATCTGTGATCTTCGCATGCGTGGGCACTGTACTCGTACAGTACAGCACCGGTAGGAATTGTCCAATGACCACATTTCCGAAACGACTCTTCATCATGGATTCACGTAGTCTACTGTACGCTCTCGCCAAGATGGCCACTCTAGCTCCGTTTGACAGGGTGATACCGGTCGTCGAGTGTTTTGCGCGCTGCGAGTCATGTTTTACGACACATGATTTTGCAAAAGTGGAGGCTCCCCGTCTCGTTGTGATATTGTATCCATCGTACCATACTCGAGTAGTGACTCTTACCACGGATCCCAAGCGGGGGCCCTGGGGCGCTATGGAGCACGGTAGCGCGGTGCCGGGATGGTAAAAAGAGCGGAACCATCGCACTGCGGATAGGGAGAGCAGGAGGGGAGGGAGGTGTTGGAATGGTGAAAAGTGATATTCGGTCCCGGTGAGATTGGATAATATGTGATCTATGACGTATTATTGTTATTTTACCCTCGCGTATTATTATTTCGTCCAGTCTGCCTGGCCTACGTGCGATTTTAGTGTGCTTATGAGATTACTATTGTTATTATTATTATTATTATTATTATTATTATTATTATTATTATTTGGAGGTGGTGGTGAGGGAGGACCGGGGAGGGGGGAGAGAAAAAGGGAGAGAGAGAAATGAATACCGGTAAACCAAATGCCAGAAGCTGGTCCTTGCAGGTATGGATTAATTAATTAATTCTTTCTTGCTCTCTCTCTCTCCCCTGTACTACGAGTTCGTTTTTGTTTCATTTATCCCTACTGTGTTCTCTTGGTATTATCATACCCTACCGGTATAATATGTTTATTTGTCTCGTTTCTACTGTACGATATTTGGTATTTCTATTTTATTTTATTTTCACTTTTACTCTACTCCCTTAGGGTGTGTGATACCGTACTGTGCCGGTAAGTGATAGAGGCAACCTATGATACGCGGTACATATGCCGGGGCCACCGAATGTTAGGCTATGACGAAGATTACCGTACCGTATTTGTTTCCTCGTTCGTACTACTGACGTCCACCCACTCCAGTATTGGAAACCATCCCCATGGAGGGTATATTGTGCTCGTACAGTACCATTTAAACAATTGAAGAATTTGTGTGTGGAGAAGGGGGG
>PYWC01000022.1:475089-510281 GCA_003182015.1 Tuber magnatum | reverse complement strand
GCCTCCACCTCGCTGACTCAACGCGCTTGTCGCTTATTCACAAGCCAATGAAACCCCATACGGTAGGGTTACCGATAATGTGTTGATCACCCCGACCCGCCGCCAAGCACGACGCTTGGTCAAGTCATCCATCCCCTGACTAGGCAACGAAGGGGTGCCCCAGGATATGCTAGCCACTAAACGTAAATTAGTGTTGAGTCAGAGATTATGTGTGAACTTCGCCACGTGCACTGGTACCGTTTTTGGCTAATGTGGAAGCGGTTCACTATGTATCACTCGAGGGGCTGTTCAGGGGGAAGAGAAAAGTGGAAAGAGCTAGAATGGACAAGGTTAGTTTAGTTACCGTCAACGAAAAAATGAAGAAAAAAAAAACATAAAAAATCGATGAAATTCTCTACTGTAGCGCTGGGAGGAGTGTGTGTTTATACACGTAGTTTGGCGCTGGTATTGCGGGAGGGGGCGTGCCGAAAAAAGAAACTCGTCTCCAGCGGGCGTAAATTATCCTCTGTAAGGGGCCTTCCCGTGCCCCCACGGGAACAACGGACTTGCTAGATGGGTAACCGACGAGTGGGCTGCTAAACCTTCACCGGGAAAGCTTGTCCTCAAAGCCATGAAGCCATGTCATTAGGCTAGTGATTCAACTATTGTCATCGATCAGAGTTTTTTTTTTTTTTTTTTGCAAAAATTGCAACTATTGGGACCCGCACTGGCACATTACGATACTTGTACGAGTACAGCACAGTAGCGTTGCGAGCTGCACGCACGTTTTTGTACCGGGAACAATAAACACATGATTAAAACAAAAAAAAAAACAGCACGTTGTGCGCCGGATGGATGTGCGTAGACATTCCGAACTTGAGAAAGATTGCACTTCTGTTTTTTTTTTTTTTATAGAGACAGATGAATTACTGGGTATTAGGTTACACCCACCGCCACAACGAAGCCCTACTTACTCGAGTGCTACACGCTGCAGTTCCACAGACTTAGGACTACGGCACTGTCTAGTAACAGAAATTGCCTTATCTGGTCTAGAGCTTCCTTTGTGATACCTATGGGCGTTAGGTAGCAATGCGTGTGTGCCTCGCCCGTATTTGATCCCTCCCATCCCTCCCATCCCTCGATATAGTTTTCATGACCTGGTCATTGAAGGTCCACCCGGTTCGAACGCTCTTCTGGAAAAAAGTTCGGAGAAATATCGTTTGCCGGATATCACGGGCCTGGCTTCTCAGTGCGGGGGGATTGATAACACTAGTAGGCAGGAGTTACGGTTTAGGGCTCTATGGCAAGAGCTAGGAACCATATTCGATCGCAGGAATTCCCGAGAAACTTCCCTCACTTTGCTAGGCCATCCGGTGTCATGTAAACCTAGATTTGTGTTAAACGAAAGGGGGTTCAAGTCTCCAGTTCGAGTGACAAGGCTCAGTATAAGGCCCCTTAGGGGCTCACTTGGGCGCTCAAGGGACAGGGTCCGCAGGAAGTGAATACGGTAGGAGCGGAAGGTATGTATTGTCACAGGGGTATGCCAGAGCACGCAGAGAGACTCTGTGACCCCCCCATACCCTTACTCGTGCCGCAAAACCGTGAGGCGAGCAGTTCCAGTGGAGCACTCAAGCCGAATAGGATCACATGATTGCGAATACAAGCCCTAGTATGGCAGGCTGATGGAGAACCTCGGGGCTGTGTGAGAGCTAGCTTGTCGGAGCCGCTACTCGGCGCCCGTGTGGTGTCATACGAGCCATCAGTCTCGGAATGTCATACTTCTGATTATTATAACAAATATGACCTTGTGCTCGAGGAAGCTCGAATGGAGTAGTACGGCCCGTTAATATTTGCCCGCATCCCTCACTTCTAAAGTATGCTTGGATTAACGCTAAACAACGAATGGAGACTTTTATTATCTGACGGTAATACCGCCGCTACCATACTGCATATATATACACGGAATTCCTAGCACAATCCTACTCTCCCACAAGATCCCCTCCTCATCCACCTCCACCTAGCCATGTCCGGACCAAACCCAAGCTTAAACCAACAATACCCCACTAATCGATAGAAGTCCTCGGAACCAATTGCCCAAGATATACCAATGCTGAAGCGCGATCCCTCCAGAATGTAATGCGGGGAGATTCTAAGAAAAGGAGTGGGGTGAGATTTCCCGGGATGGCGGTGGTGCTGGAATGTCGAATAGTCTCTAGCGCTGGAATAGAGAAAGTTTTAAAATTCATAAAAGGAGATGCTAATCATCTCCCTCTTGGCTCTGAGGGTGTGGTGCCCACTCCAGTTCCTCCCACTCGTTCCAGTTTTTGCCTTTGAAGATGATCAACATGTACTGAAGCGTCCAGAGCGGGTAATTTCCTCCTCCCTGGTAAATTGATTGATTTCCTCCTCGGGCCCAAACGAACGTTACCATGTGGATGACTGCAGCATATATAAGCAGGTCCAGAACTCCCCGCACCCCCTATTCCACCTCCGCACCCAATATAGCTACCATGGCGCCCTAGATATCCTGCCGGATATCTCGGAGCGGCTCCGGAGGGCGGAGGGAAAACGAGCGAGTTCTTTGTCCAAGTTTAACGGTCCAAGCTAAAACGGGGAGATTCGGTGCATCAATTCCTTGGTATCCTATAGCTCCTCTGACCGTGGTGTTGTCTAGTATCTTGCTCGCGGATTTAGCGTGTTTGTGTAGGGCGAGGGATTGCTATTTAAATATATTATCTGAGCTTTTAGTCGGCACTATGGAATTTTTCTACAACTACCATTCATCCCGGTCGAATCCTTGCCAGCTCTCTAGTGACATAATGCTCGTGATAGAGCAGAACATCGTTATCCGAGTGTAGTACGGGCACATGTACCGCACTTGCACTCGAGTACGAGTATAGTACGGTAAATTACTATCCCGGGAAGTATGCACATCTCGCCAAGTTATTATTCCGAACAAATTAGACTCGTAGCTATAAAGCGACGATAGGGTAACTGAGAAAGTGCCTCTTCAATAGAGGTATAGTACTCGTACAGTTATGGTAATGGTACGTTTGCAAAACGGACTGCTATTGCATACAACCAAAATTCTGAGGCTTGGCCAATTTCTGTCTGCATGCAATATCAATCTGTTTTGCAACGTCACGACATTACGAGCACTGCACTGTACTCGAGTACTGTACAACCCGATATCCAACCTCCGATCGGCCGGCTTACCCCCACCCCAGGGTACCACACAATTAGTTCAAGAACCGCAACCAAGATTGCATAAACATGTACTCGCACAGCCAAGCAAATTGAACACCATGGTGATCCTAGATCCGCGAGCCAACCGGAGGCCAAGGGTATTGGGGATCCTTACCTGATTGGCCAGCCGATCAACTTCTACTCGTATTTCTTGAGCCCAACTCCAACTCTACTGCTCTGCTGCACGGTACGAATACATTTCTTCTTGGGCAGCGCCCAGCCGCTGATGCAGACCTCACGCCCTCGTCATAGTTAGTCTAAGTCAGCTTCCAAATCTAGGAGTGTCATCGCTTGTCGAGCGGGGGTCATTACTCCATCAGGTCGATTCAGACACGCAATGGATATGGGGTAACTTTCATCCGACCACCGCCAAGGAAGAAGCACAAAAATGCCGCGGGGGCATCCAAGAGCTAAATTAGTAACGGCCATGATGTGTTTCCCGTCGTCAATTGCTCTTTCCACCAGTGTTGGTCGGGGCATCGGTGATTAACACTACTCTACTTGTGATTGATTTGGGTTATGCCATTCACCACAACGCGTTATAACGTGCGGTATTCATGCCCTTCCCCGAGCACGGATGCCCGAGACTGACAGACTGAGGCCCACACACGCTCTCCAATACCCCCTCGCAGCGGCACCCCTTGGGGAACTACTCGTATGCTTTTCTCCGGCCTCAATTCCAGGCAATCGAGCGACATTCAAGATGGACCCCTAGGCACTATCACACCCGTCCCCGAGTAAAATTGGTACCAAACAGCACCAGAGAAATCGACGAGGATTGTCTATTCCTGGACGTGACCGCCCCCCACTCTGTAGCGGCAAGGCCAAGAATGTCCCCATGCTATTCTGGCTCGTACGCCGAGCCTCCTTGCTTACAGATTACTGATTGGAGTAGGATTTTCGGTGGTGTATATATTGGCAGCGCTAATGACCCATAGACTCGTCCTTGAATCATCGCCCGAGCTAGTGATATAGGTTGCGCGGAATCACCGATTGGGCGGAACTAGTCCTACCCTGCCGGAACCTCCTTCGCCCGTTCCGAAAAACAGCGTTCCGACGCTAGGACCCACAACCGGATGATTGGGCTCAAATGGGTGCGGGGATACAGTCACTGGAGGAGGGTCTTGGTGGGACGAAAGTTCACTACGGTATGCTGGAGATTCCGTTGTTTGCGGGGATATTGCGCGGTTGGTGTGCTGTGTGGGAGGGGCCGGTTCAAGAGGTCAAAGGAAAGTGTTTCACCAATACTTTTCCCTAGTGAGTGTGCTTGCACATCCCGCCCCTCGGCGGATGGAGAAACAGATAACAGTGACAAGGGTTTTAACTAGCGGGGAGAGTCTAATATATCCTACCGGTATTACTACAGTGCTAACGCTGGCCGTGGAAACGTCATCTTCAAACGTACGATCCCACCGCCCTCAGGGTTCTGCCCGATTATGGCTTACGCCAGCTCCGCAACAGCCTATGGAGTTTGAGTCACTTGCCGGATGTATGTATTCCTTCTCTGGGAAGCAACGATCGCCGTACTCTAACATAACGATATAGAATACCTTCGCGCAGCTCCCCTCTTCACCCTCCCAACAGGCCAACTCTGCCCTTCTCGCTGCAACCCGCTCTGGACTAGCTATGCCGGCCCAGTAGTGGACAGTCTAGTCTCAGACCTCCCAGCGCACCTCTTCCTCAACGGCCTCTTCCACAAGGGCGTCGAAACATTCGCTCCCGGCAACCTGGAAGAAGTCTCCCTATTCACCAACCGCTCGGGAACAAACTTCGAAGGCGCCATCCGCCATAACCCCCCGAGCATAACCCCCGACGTGCTGACGAGGATGGTGCCATTCCACCCCGCGCGCTCGTACAGCTCTGCCTTCCGGAAACTCGTCATGGCTAACTTAGTTCCGAGTCGCCGAAAAGGCGGTATTCATTCTTGACTAGCAAGCATCCCACTGGAGGCTCATGCTGTCAGTGCAGCAC
Organism: Tuber magnatum; assembly: GCA_003182015.1. Lineage (NCBI taxonomy): Eukaryota > Fungi > Ascomycota > Pezizomycetes > Pezizales > Tuberaceae > Tuber > Tuber magnatum. Next base: position 505,085 of record PYWC01000022.1, on the reverse strand, counting down.
TATTCGGCGCGCCATTGGGTGCTCCTTCGGCTGTGAGAAGTTTCCACAGGTTTGTCACGAGCTCTTCCATGTATGGAGACCCGAATGGACGAAATGGTGGTGTTGGCAATGGGGTAGTGTTCCCTGGGTATAGGACTGGGAAGAGGCTTGGGGTTTTGGGAGCTGGGGTTAAGCAGGTGGGAATTCAAAGAAGTGCACTGTACTGTATGTACTCGGCCACCACAGGGGTATCGCGCTCCACGATTTGATGTTATGATATGCCGTGTGCAGTACTGTTCTGCTAGCATATGCTCCTCGAGACCTCGAGGGAATCGATTTACTCCTTTTGGAACTAAATAACGCTCAGCTCGCGATCCGGAGACCCGGAATCCACCCCTTTGTATTTTCGATATGGCCAAAGATATTTGTCGATTCCTCTCTGGCTCTCATTTTCATGTTTTCATCCATTCATTCATTCCTTCGTTCGTTCATACTTTAGTTCTGCCCTACTTGCTAACTAACTATGCCTCGTTGACGGGCTTAGGGGTTAGGGCAAAGGGGAGAAAAGTACAGTATCATACATAATAGAGAGAAATACCGCAGACAGGTTTTATAGATATCATATCAGTATACAAGATTGATTATAAGCCATGAAACCCTAGCTACATCGCTAATCCTGGACCCTACTTTTTCTCGATTGTGTAATACTATGGGAGGCAGTTCATTCAGCCACCCTGTCTATATAAGAGAAGGCCTCCTCCCACCTTTTTCTCTCCTCTCATCAACAACCATCTTCTTCCACAACCACATCCATGAACACAATTCTCCATATCTCTTAATTTTTGTTTCTTTTATCCATTTTTTTGGTTACTCTGCTAACACCTATGGGAGTAATAGTATGAACAAGAGTTCAGAGTCTAACTCAAGATTTATGCCAATGGTATGATATTTATCTTCTTATACTCTCTTTTTTCTGTAATAAAGAATAGTTGATTTGGCTAATACTAGATAGATTTAAGACAGCAGATTATAAACTAAGCATTTTTAACAGAGAATAACCAACTATTATCAACTCTGGAGGACCTCAGAGAGGTAACCAATGATATAATTAATATGATATGATGAGTACTTTCAAGTTACCTAACTGTTGGTATTTGAATAAGATTTTTACTTATGGCTATTACTAGCACATAAGGTAGGACATACAGAAAGGATTACTAAATGCTAGTCAAATCCAATATTATACTCTAGCTATTGAGATAATTGGGCAAGAGTATAGTACAGAAAAGATTCCAGCTATTGTTTAATACCCAAAAGGGTAGAGATTAATTCAAAAGGCTAGTAGTGATATACAACTATTACAGCTTTCAATAGCTACTCCTCTTGCTTTACTGAACATGAGAGTTCTCTTACTTTTAAGATAAACTCTAGAAGACTAAAGTACCTGGAATGGGGTGGAGATACTTATTATAAAAGAACAATAACTTTCGAGACTGGAGTATAGAGTTAAAACTAAGTAAGTATTTTCCCTACTCTTGTTTATCTATTAGTATTTGTTCTTGTTTATTTTTACTATACTTGCTAGTAGAGAGATATGCATTTTTGTGATGGTTTGAGTTATAGTTATTACTATTATAAGTGGTTTTTTTTATTAATCTCTAAATGAGAAGCCTGTACTACTTTTACTACCAAGTATAATTTTTATTACTTGTGTGCTTAGTAGAACAGACTACAAAAATAACTAGTACCAAATTAATATATAAGTAGAACTACTTTAAATATAATCAAAAGTTCTTTATATTCATTTTACTCTTCTATTGAAAATGTTTTTAGAATACTGTAATCAGTATACTATATAGTACTCAAATATTATTACTTGTTTTTATAGTTTTTAGAACTACTTTCAGTACTATTTGATAGTCTAAAGATAGAAACATATTGTGTTCAAGATAGAGTAGCTGTATTAGATGGTAGCTAGGTTTAAGAATAAGTAAGTTTGACTAGAGCTCAATGCAAGATTTAGTAATTGTGAGAAAGGCTCACTGCATTGTGTATTGAAGAAAGATATATTGTTTGTCTCATATAATAAATATATTGATGAGATCTCTTCTTCATCACTAATAATATCTTAAGTGCTTGAGAGGTACTTCAATATTTATATTCCATGTTTGGGTATTGGTTGGCTATCTTATCCTTCCAGCGTATCTAGTATTTCCTCAGTGCAAACTTCATAAACTACACAAAACTTTTATCATGCTTGACTTTCACTTTGTTGGACATTTGATTGTTTCAGTAAGGGTGTTTCCACCTATTTCCCAATAGATTCCAAATTTCCATAATTATCTAAACCATTTTATAGTAGCAAGTGACTACTGACTCTTTTTCTGTATATGGAGTAATCAGCTCCAATAATAGACTTATCAATGCAGTTCAATTTCTTATCCTTTTGTGTCAGTATTTGCATGAGCTATTTATCTCTTATTGTGCCAATAGCGGATAAGTCAGTTCTCGCAACTGGTTGCCAGTCATGCAGCTCTTGCTAATTCTCCTAGTTAGGGCAGCTCCCTTTCATCAATGTTGACTCATTACTAGTAGACCTTTTCATGACTCCACCTTGTCATAGCTCTTGGGTACAGATGTATGATTATCTCTTGAGTATTGTCATCTCATTCAGATTTCATTTTTGTGTATATCTTCCTATCCAATTAATCAAATTACTTTGTCTGACTTTTATAGTACAGCCAAGGACTCCTTCCATTGGAGTGGACAGGGATCTCTCAGTCAGCATTCTCGGGGTGGCATAGTATGAGAGATTTTTCCAACGGTTTGTTCTGGAAGAAAGCATCTTCTTTTCGCAATATAATAGGGGTACCCTAAGGGAGATGGACTCAAAGGTTATGAACAGACTGAACAACTTTAAACTTATTGCTAAAAGTTTACACAAATATGAAAGTAAGGTAAATGGTAAAACTTAATATTGTCAAGCCAAACACTTCACTCAATTAAGATCTTGAGAGGATGTTGATTGAGTTGGGATAGGAGAGTTCTCGTATAGACTTAAGTTTTAGAATTTACATCTGAAATTCCCCTATCAGTTTACTCCAACCCCTCAAGTATACCTTGTTTCAATAAGGGTTATTTGGCACATCTTCCACATCCCTGTAAGCATGAATGTGTTGACATACTGTAGTTGGCTGTTAGGTGGTAGCTGACTCGAAGAACAAGCGAGTCTGTACTAAGGACCGATATGTGACGAAGTGATTCCTAGGAAGGCTCACTTAGAATTCTCAAGATAGAAGTAAATTTCGAAGTGTATCGCATAACGAATATATTGATAAGATCTCTTCTCCGTCACTGATGATGTTTGTAAAGTGTGGGAGGCAACTCGATATTTATATTCTGCATCTGGGTGTTCATGGCCTATCTATTCCTCCTCTTTTCCCTGTGTAAACTTCGGAGACCCTAAAAACCTTTATCCTGCTTGACTCTGAGTTCCTCGAATGGCGGGGAGGGTGTCCTATCCCTCTCCTCACAGTGTTCGATTAAATTGTAGTCACTCGAACCCTTTCACAATGGCGAGTGGCTACTGGTCCTATCTCGGCAGACAAAGTAATTAGCTCCGATGATAGACTTATCAATGAAGTCAAATTCCTCATCCATCTGCCACAACCTGCAGGAGACATACTTCTGTCTTATCACACCAATGGCATTTAGGCGTCGTTATGCTCTAGGTTGACCTTTCACGTGGTAGGCTGTCAGAGGGCTCCATCTTATCATGCATCTGGGTGTGGGGAAACGATCATCCCTTGGGCATTGTCCCATCGTGAGGATTTTCCTCGGCATTCCTCCAACAAGAGACTTGAAATTCGGTCTTACTACCAGCATGGCTGCCAGGGACTCCTATCAGAGTAGCCGACCTCCCCCTGGTTGGCATCCATCCATTGGCGCAGCTGCGGGATCTTTGCAAGCGTTTATCTACACAACCAACCAACTGATTTAGTTCGTTTGACCTTCTCAGGATAGCCGTAAGTTCTCTCTTGAAGACTTAGTGCAAACCCCACGGTCAGTGACCTTCATTGGTAGTGCAAATGAGGGTTTTGTGTCGGCATCGTATTGGTAGAACTTAATTCATGCTTCAAATACTCCGGCCAACTCTGGGATTGAACACGTGACCTTTTGCCAATGATCACTCGACATGCCTATTACGCTATGCCAGTTCATCTTATATATAATATTGGTAACCCCCTTATACAGTTTACTTTCTGTGGCACATCAAAGTCATGGCAGCCAGAGTGAAATCCTCTTTGCATCAGTGCCTCACCAGTGGCTAACTATCCAGATACCTGAAAGAACCTACTAATTTATGAACACCTTTCAATATATATTTCATCTGTGCAAGGCACTGTTGGTGCCTTTGGTCTATGCATTCTATCTACTTCTATTGACTCAAGGGTCTATGAAGACTCTTGCAGTAGAGTGTGCAGTATGGTGATCCAATAGGCACTACCCCCAACCACTATACCGGAAACCACCTCAGTTATGATAGGAATCATACTTTTAGTGTCCTCAAACTTCCCTCATAGAGGTTATGGTATAGTGGCATATTTAGAGTTAATAGGTATAAAACTCTTCCAATCATCTCCTGTACTACCTGGGACTACTCCTAAGACCTCTATTGTTAGCTACTGCTATCTCTGTCAATTTGGGTCTGCTGTACTCCAAACAACTTGGTGAAGGTACTTCACCTTCTCATTTATGCCTTCTTATATATTCTGCAAACAGCTTATAGTTGGGCAGATGGCCAGAATGCATATAGTATTATGGGTATATCTACAAAAGTTCCCTTTTGCTAGTTTGCTCACAACTATACAACCGTTTGCCCATGATATGCAGAACTCAAGGCGGTGCTGGAGGGGTAGGATAGAAGGAATGTCTCCAAGGAACATCTGCTTCAGAGTTGTGCAGCTTGACCAGTAGCATCTTAGAGAAGTCCAGATTTGGGGAGCACATCGAGTTTTGCATGACAAACAATTTGATTATTTATCTCAAAGTTCCTGAGAGACTTTATAGTATAAGGTAGGGTAACTTAGGGCCCTCAACAGGGTAACCTGACTGCCATGACAGGGTAACTAGAGTAGTAAGTTATGGCAATCCTACCTGAATATCAGTGTAACTTTACTCTGTTATCCTGTCTACTTCTTTAGTAAAGTTAGATACTTGTATCCTTTCTCTGATTACCCTGCCTGGTAGGGTAAATTGCCTATCTAAGGTCCCTGGGTATGTTGACATAGCCTATGCCCATGTACTAGATATCAAAGTATCTAAGTACCTAAGACCTTGCATATTTACAGAGGGACCCTGAATATATAGTATCTATGAGGCAAGTGGTTGCTTGCCTGCCTGTTCCTATGAGTTGACCACCTGGTTATCTATATGAGTATAGATTCAGGTTATCATAACGCCTGTATGCTGGGTCATTACATCCAATTACTCTGACAGATCCTAAGATCAAATATATGACCATTTGCTTATGATCACATGACTTGTCTATTATGCTATATGGGTTCATCTTATATATAACAAGCTGTTCCTTTGAAGTACTTTTAAAATATGTCTTAACCTGCTAAAATGCTATAAGCAATTCTAGAAATATAGAAATAGGTTAGTTCAAAGTAAAAAAAGTAATAAAAAAATAGGATTAAGTACTAGTTGTAATGACTCAGCACATATGAGTTGTGGCAACCTGAACCTACACCCATACAGGTGACGAAGAGGTCAACCAGTAGAAACAGACAGGAGAGTAATTACTTGCCTCATAGGTATCCAATGTTCAGGGTTCCCCTGTAAACAGGTGAGACCTTACGTACTTAGATACTTGTATACCTAGTATATAGGTATGGGCAATGTCAGCATACTTAGGGACCTTAGGTAGGCAAGTTACTTGACTAGGCTGAGTAACTGGAGAAAGGAGATAAGTGTCTAATCCTGCTGCAGGAGTAGGTCAGGTAACTAGGTAAAGTTACTCTGATATCCAGGTAGGATTACCCTATCTTGGGAGTCTAGTTACCCTGCCATAGAACTCAGATTACCTTGTCAAGGGCCCTGAGTTACCCTACCTTGCATCACAAAGTCTTTTAGACACTTGGGAAAGAATAACTAGAATGTTTGTCTTAGGAAACTACTCATAGTTCACGAATCTCAGCTTTTCTGAGATATGATTGGTTGAGCTATACAGCTTCAAAAAAGCTGTAACCTGGAGGTATTATTTGGATCATACCCTCTCAGCGCTGCCTTGAGTTCTGAGCTTTATAGGCAAATAGTTGTGTAGTTGTCTGCAAACTAGCAAAGAGAAACATTTACAGATATGCTCATAATACCGTATATACTCTGGCTGTTCGTCCAATAATAAGCTGTTCACAAGATATATAGAAAGGCATAGGTGAGAAGGTGAAGTACCTTCTCCAAGTTGTTTGAAGTAAAACAGATCAGAATTGATGGAGTTAGTGGAAACTAACAATTGAGATCTCTAGGGTAGTCCTGGTTGGTACAGGAGATGACTGGAAGAGTTTTACTCCTATCAAGCCTAAACATGCCCCTATGCTGTAGCCTTTATGAGAGAAGTTTTGAGACTACTAAAAGCATGATTCTTATTATGACTGAGGTGGTTTTGGTTATGGTGGTCATGGGTAGTGCCTATTGGATCACCACACTGAACATCCTACTTTGGCAGTTTCTGTAGATCCTTGGCTTGATAAAAGTAGACAGAATGTGTGGGCTAGAGGAGCCAACTGGGACTTGTATAGAAGAAATATATATGTGAAGGAGTTTGTAAAATGGTAGATTCTCCGAGGTGTCTTGATAGTTAGCCACTAGCAAGGCACTAGTATGAAGAAGTTTTTACTCCAGTGGTCATAATTGAGATACACTACAGAAATTGAACTATATAAGGAAATTACCACCTACAGTGTACTATCAATATATGCATGCCTACAGGGATGTAAAACAAGTGCTGAACAACTCTTATTGGAGAAGGATGTACTTGCAAAGTTGGAGTTAACTGATAGGAGAGTTTCTGGCATAAATTCTAACTTCTTAAATCTATGCGAAAACTGTGCTACTCCAATACAATCAATATCCTCTCAAGACCTTAATTGAGTGAGGTGTTTGGCTTAATGATATTAAGTTTTAAGGTTTACTTTACTCTTACATTTATATATAAACTTTGGTGGTAAGTGTGAAGTTGTTTGATACAGTTGCAATCTTTGGATCTATCTTCCTTGGGGTACTCCTGTTACACTAGTCTGATCAGAACTTGAAGAGACAAAAAATATGACCAAGTTGAAAGCTAAATGGTGAGTTGTAGTTACTATGTTTTGGGGTAGTTCAACTTGTAGTAATTTATAAATATTACTTAATATTAATCTATACTATTATAGTTCCAGAAGCCTAAACTCAGTACTAACTTTCTGGCAAAAATTGTGACGCTTTAGTCTGTAACACCAAGTGTAATGCCTCAAATTTATTATGTAAATTTTAGGTTTTAAAACCTATTACTTCAAGTTCAGTTATGTAAGCCAGACTTATATAAGATTCACTATAAGTATAGAAGAATATTATATAGAAAATTCATCTTTGTCATATGAGGACACTTTATAAAGCATTTAAGTTAATTAGGTAAAATGTATATTAATAAAACAAAAGTTTTATTTATTATATTGGTAAAGGAAACAAGTATGATATTATGATATTATATATCATACATGTAATGCAGAGTCAGCTATCCTGCTATGAGAAGAGTAATGAGTAAATACATGCTTTTTAAAATTATCTGACCTATAGACAAGATTATTTCTGTAGGCATCCATCATTCTAAATATGCATTGACAGTATTTCTATATTAATTTCTTTGATACTTGAGCTAAAGCTTCAGGTACTATTCTTACTAGTACAGGGTATGTGTACTAAGAATACTAGTATCATATTATACTATGTACAATAAACATGAATTGTCACCCAGATTTCCACATCTTATATGTTGACAAACTTTTAATGGCTAGAATGAAGTATTTTAGAAGTGTTACACTTGGCATTACATACCAAAGTATCACATTTTGTGAGAAAGTTAGTACAGAGTTTAGGCTTCCGGAACCATACTACTAGAACTTTGCCTATCAGAATACTAACTAGCTTATAAACTTTACACCAAAATATATTTAAAATACAGTACTAGAATCTGCTCTGAAATTCTAAATACAAGAAATATTGTTAGATAGCATCCAACTGTAAAAACAAGTGAGATAGACTAAGGCGGAGGTATTTAAAGACAGTGTATATTTAAAAAGGTACACATTGTGAATAGTAGAAGAGAATTCTGGTTTAAGTATAATAAATATATTAATAAAATCTCTTCTCTATTGCTGATAATATCTCAAAGCCCAAAAGGTACCTTGATATTTATATTCTGTAACTAAGTTATTATAGACTAAACTTATTTCATCTACCTTTTTTTATTTCTTTAGTACTTATTCCAAGGTTATAGCCAGGGGGCTGCAACTCCTAAAATTTCACTGGCTCAGTTCTTAGGGGCACTCATCCTGAGTGCCTGATAGCTTAATATTACTTGGCAGTTCAACATCACTTTTGTGGCTTTGTATCACCTTTGTGACTCAACATTACTTTTGTGGCTCAACATTACTAGTGGCGTAACTTTACTCATTGCTTTACATCACTTTTGTGGCTTGATATTGTCTGTAATTGTATGCATTTTGATACTTTCATGATATGATTTTATAACTAAATACAAAACACTAAACCAATAAACAAGACTTAGACTATATTATTCTCCTTTTCTGCAACTACATAATCTCCTAATGTGCTACCTATTCCTGTCTTCATATTATCGCGCCAGTGGGTTGAACCATCTAGGGATATCAAAATATGTATTCAAGCAGCTTTGACCTTCATTGGTAACTCTAGAGAGCTTGTCCCTAGTATCACAGCTAGTTTAGTAATAGAAGATATGGAAAATACACAAACAGCAGAACAAGTCAGAAATGCTAGATGTAGGGCGCAGAGTTGAAGATGGGAACAAAAGGGAGATGTATTTTATACTTCAGATGTATGGCAAATAATAAAATGCAAGGATGGTATAGAGGTAGAAAAAGCCAAAAGGCAACTACTACAGGCTTGAAATGCTCAAATATGTGCAGAGAAGGCTGGGTACAAACTATTGCTAGATGAAATGAAAAGATTTGTTAAACAAGGACACCTTGTTCAAGTATACAAAAAGAAAGTCTCTAAGATAATAATTGCTGGCGGTATGTTCCGGTATCCTACCCTCGTGCTTACTTGCGACAGGTAATGACTTCATTAAGATTTCGAACTGCCCTGCGCTGTGTCCTAGAGCTCCTCGAGTCTCTAGGCCCTATCTTAGTATTCCCACTAAGAATCAGTTTCTCACCAATGCCGAAGTATCGGTCTTTGTTCGGTTAACTGAATCCTCGTACCGGATAGGTTCTTGACTCTATGGTTGATCTGTCTAGCGGATAGGGTTGGAGCGTAAAGGATTTTGTATTGTAAAGTAGTAGATAGAAAATAATAGTAGATGGTTGCGTGAAGAGCTAACCCATCTGTGAAAACCCAGCCTTTATCTAGGCCTCTTCCCGCAACCCTAACCCAGCCCTGATTCTCAAGTGAGGTCAGGTGCGAAATCCATCACCTGACTCTATCGAGTCATGTGCACCAACATCAAACATCCAATGACCTCTAAGTGACGTCATGAGTGAAAACATAAATCAAGCGCAATGTAATTCCAACGCGTAAACAAACCACATGACCTTCTAACGAGGTCATGCGTGAAACATAAATGAGCCCCATGACCTACTAACGAGGTTATGTGCATAAAACCAATTTAATCATAAATGAGCCCCATGACCTTCTGAAGAGGTCATGTGCATGAAAGAATAACTTAACTAAAACCCTATAACTCCTAACTGGGAGTTATGTGAAACCTTTTCCATGCTTCCGTCACCTGGCTAGCGCTCCTCTAGCCAGATCGTGACATTAGCTCCCCTCTCCCTTACCCTGAGTCCCAGAGGATACGACTTATCCTCTTCTCCTTCTTCTTTCTTCAACCCTTGCGTTGTACCTCCTCATGCGTTGTTCGTGCCTGAACGCATTCTGGTATTCCGCAAGGATCCAATCCTCCACATCCCTTCTGATACTCCTTTCCCGGTCTGTCTTTTCCGGCTGTTCCTCCACCATCTTTTTCACTTCCTATAACCCGTCACCGGTTTTTCTTAGCCGGTCGACCGTCATTTGCAGCTACTCGATCATCCCCTATTGCTGCGTTATCGTGTTGTCCAGAGTGCGAATCGTCTCACGGAGGACGTCCTTGGGCTCAAAAGAGACTTTGTACCCCCCCCTCTTCCTCGGCTCCATCCTCGGAGCCTGTTGTTCTGCTCATTACTTTTGCTGCTGGTGGTAGGGGCAGAACCTGCACATGCAGTTCTACCAGTCGATTTTGGGATGTTTAGGCTGTGTCAGGGCCCTCTTTTCATCTCCTTCCCAAGTTTGTTTGTCCCAGGAATTTGCCCATTCCTGGTCACTGTCCGAGTCCCTGGTTCTGGTAGACTCTGTGGGCCACCACCATTATCTTTCTTTTACGTCGCGGTGTACAGTGCACTCGTCCTTGGCGCATGCTGTCCACATCATTTTTGCATGTTCTTTCTTTTGTTTCTCCCCCTCTTCCACTTCTTTCTGTGCCTGCTACACATTTCTTTCGAATTCTTCACGGTCCTCAACTGCCACCCAACTGTTTTCTTCCACTTTGGTGCGGATGGTCAGTTGCTGGTTTGCGCTGGTAGCGCTGGTGGAACTGGAGGACGAGATCTTTAGCATTGATAAAGTTCGTGGCTAGATACTACTCTTGATCATGTTCGGGGGAATAACCAGTCCACTTAGCATGATATTGGAGTTTACAGTAGTGTAAGCGGGAATCGATTATTTCTTCCAGTTCGCATTCATCTTCTCCATCTATGTGAATAGCCGCAGAGGGAAGTTTCTTTTGTGAGGGAAAAGAGTTTTCTTGGTAGAGTTCGAGAAGGCTGATGTGGAATGTTGGATGAGTCTGTTTCATCAAGACGGGGAGGACGAGTATATATGCTCGCAGTCCAACCCGTTCGATTACCATGAAGGGTCCAAGTTTCTTGCAATCCAGCTTCTTTGAAGGCCTTGTGGTCCAGATATTGCGTGGTATCAACCACACTATGTTGCCGACCGTGAGGTTCGGGTCCGGTTTCCGGTGCTTACAGCTTTTTTTTTTGACTCATTGGCGCTCGAGTCATTCTGTCTCCTAATATGTCGTGTACTCTTATCATATCGTCGGCCTGCGCTATCTTTCTGGGCACTTCATATTGTGCCAGGTTGAATAAAGGGTGGTATCCATAGTTCACAAAGAAGGGGGGGTGGTCTTTATCGTTTCTTGTCGCCCGTTGTTGTATGCGAATTCTGCCGTGGATGTAACGTGTTCTGGCCAGGCCCTAGTCACATAGCGGTACGATAGGAGCAGATGGCTTCGTGATCAACACGAAGCGAGCACTGCTAGCTAAAGGAGGCTTCAAACGGGATGTAATAGGAGATCAAAGAGGTAACCGTTCAACCAAGTATATTAAAGAATACTGTCAGTCGAAGTCTGCTGTTTCCATTGCTGGAATCAGCGGTCTTTAAATACAGCATATCGCTTATCTCCAGTATGAGCGATATTGCAAAACATAGTGTGTATCAACCGGTAGCACACGAAACAATACACGTATCAAATGATACTTATGAAACCAAACATAAAACAAGGTGTATATCAACCGATAGCACACGAAACACTACAAGTATCAAACGATACTGTGAAACCAAACATAAAACAATGTATGTATCAACCGATAGCACACGAAACACTACAAGTATCAAACGATACTGTGAAACCAAACATAAAACAATAGCAACCCGTACCGGTTACGCTTCCAAAATAAAATAACAATTTCATCAAAACAAAACAATCCAAGGAAATCCCTATGAACTCCTAATGGACGGTAGTCCCACTATTCTCCGGATAGGATCCATCCTCATCGTCATCGCTATCATGCAGCAATCTTAAGTCGTCCTGCAACATATATTCCGCACCTTCGAACCATCTTTCCAAGGACTCCCCGCATGGCGCTCCACGCACATAGCAACCAGACTCCCAATAATGTGGCAGGTCCACAAAGTTCCGAACTATCCAGTCCTCCCCTTCCTCCGTCTCGACATCGATCCGTCCGCAATCCTCGCAGCGATCGATGTAGAAAATCTTCCGGTATGCGTCTTCCAAAATGATTTCTCGGTAAAGTAGGTACCCCAAAATGAGGTCTCGTCCCTTGATGCTGACTTCTGCATAGGTCGACATTTCGGTTTTTCTTTCTTGCGTAAGGGTGAGTTTGTAATATGGTGAAGAGTTTTTGTAAGCGGTTAAAGGTTTGGAGGTTAGGTAGTATGGTCTGTTTTCTTCAGTGGTTTAGGGGGCTGGTGGATGGTATTTATGATTCAGTGGTGACCTTGCTTAGGTGTTTGCCTCGCTTAGGTGTTGGCCTCGCTTAGGTCTTCATGGGAAGGGGGTTGCTGCTTAATTTCGGTTTCTTCCGTCTCCATGCAACCATCACATTTTTCTCTGCTCAGGTAGCACCCGCTACCGAAACGGAAAACATCTGACACTGATTCTCCCCACATTCGTCCTGTCGATTCTGTTGTTATTTCTTAACATTTGTTGCAGATGTGTATGAATAGTCGGTGTGTAAGGTATCGTCTAGGGATAATATCACGGTTCACCAACAGTCCCATTAGCCGATAGCGCAGTCTCCAAGGTACTTGCTCATAGTTTGACATCGTAAGGCTGTTGGATGGAGTGTTCTTCTTTATCGTTATTGCCAGTACTCCGCCTGGGCTAGCCGGGCTAGGTATGCCGCTTCGTCTTCCATTACCCGATTCTCATCTCCACTGCTTTCGAAATCGCTTTCGTAGTAGGCAGACCAAAATCCGTCCTGTATCCCTTGGTCTGTGTCCGGGCGCAGGTGTTGGATTTCTGGTAGGGTTGGACTCCACGCCACCATCACATGGTTTATCGTAGGGGGTAGCTCGTCCTCTTTTTTGTTGTCTTCCCACCATTGATTAACTGCTTCCATCGCATTTTCCAATCCCTCAAGGGGTTCCCAGCTATTTTCTGTTTCCGGGTCCCCCACCCATTTCACTAGGAACTAGTCACGGTTATATCATCTTCTGTGGTCTCGTATGGTTTCCACTTCCCATTCCGGTTTCTCGTTTACCACGATTGGGTGTGGTTTTGCGTGGCTCCTGGCAGGAAAAGAGATATCATCGTTCGGGCGGTATTTTTTCACGGTGGACGCATGAAATGTCGCTTCTCGATTTCTGTATATTCTGCCATCTATTTCTACCGTGTAGTTTTGTATATGCTCATCGTATCCTATTATCTTGAAAGGTCCATACCAACGTGGTTGCAATTTCTTGCTGCATCCTGATTCTGTTGCGAATAAGCTTCTGTATACCAGTAACAAGTTTCCTTTCCCTATCGGTATATGGTGTCTGCGTCGTTTCGCTGCCGTTCTCGTGCTTCTAAACCGTGCCATTTTAATCGCATTGAATGCCGCATTCCGGATTGCTTGGTGTCTGTTTAGTAATTCGTCGCCCGCCGGTACTGCGGAGTTCTTGAAGTTTGCTAGGGGCAGTAGTGGGTAATTCTTTCCGAAAATGGCTTTATATGGTGACATGCCGAGAGTTTCTGACCATCCCGCATTCAGGTATGCTGCTGTCTCTGGTATGGCATCAAACCAATTGTTTTGTCTGGCGTTGACTAGGTTTCGGAGAGCTGTCTTTAATTCTCGAATTTTCCTTTCGACCTGTCCATTGGTTTCGTGATGGCCTGGTGCCGCCTTGATGTGTTCAATGCCTAACGATCGGCACTGTTGTCTCCACACATGTGATTCAAACCTTGGGTCCGCATCGCTCACTAGAGATGTTGGGTAGCCATGGGGTGTAAATATTTTGTTACGTAGCAGTTCCCAGGTTGCTATTGCTGTTACTTGCTTCGTTGTAGGTATAAGCCACGTGAATCCTGAAAACCTATCCATCGCAACCAGAATCGTATCGTATCCCCATGAGTTGTGGAAGGGTCCTGCAAAGTCAATGGCTATTGATTCGAAGATTTCTGATGGCAGGGCAATTGTTTGAGCCCTTCCTTCTGGCAATTTCGTAGGTTCCTTATTCACCTGGCATGTGTGGCACTGAGCTATGTACGCTCTAAAGTCTTTCCGCATTTCAGGCCAAAATAGGTACTCCGTTGCGTATCGTAAGTTTCGTTCGCTACTGTGGTGGCCCTTGTTGTGAATTTCGCTAATAACATATTCTCTTAATGTTGTGTTTCCGTATGCAGGACCTTTCGGGATATACAGGCAGTCTTCTCCGTATCTGGTTTTTGCGTATAGCATTCCGTTTGCAACCTTGTAAGAGGACAAGTCTCCGGTGGAGTCCATACTTTCATTTACCTTCTTCCAAATTGGTTCCTTTCGGTATGCTGCTACCATGTGCGCTCGGAACGTTCCGATCATTTCGTTGACTGTCTGTAAGGTGTCGCGTTCGTCTTCTATTTCGCTTCCTCTGGTTGTCTCAGGTAGGTCGTCCTCCTCGTTGTCTTCTAAAACATCGTAAAGTCCGCGTCGGTATTCTGTCATTGTCGGGGGCATTACCGAGACTATTGTCTCATTGGTAAGGCTTTCCAGCCGTTCCGCTCGCCTAATGGGTGTTGGGCTATCAGGTCCTGGCATTCGGAATGCCTCTATTGTTTCAGTTGTAAGGTTTTCTATCGGTTCTGGTTCCGTCATCTGGAATACCGGGGCCTCCGGGTTTAGCAGTGCCGGAATTGCATACGACCTAGGCGTTGGCTGGGCAAGGGTGGACGGTCCTTCTCCTGCACTCATTGGTCTTTCGCCAGTGGTTTGTTGCCATTCCCAGTCATTGATTTCGGGGGACTCCGGAGGGCTTGGGTCGATCTCCGTACTCGGAGGGCTCGGTCCATCACTAGATGGGTAAGGGGTCGATTTACCCCGTCGTCTAGGATGGTTGTTCGTAAATTTGATCTCAGTTTGGTGATATGGGCAATGATCCACGTAACAGTGTGAGTAATGAAGGGCGCTATGTTGGAGTTCTTCTGGTGGCGTACTGCGCAGAGTACATGCGTCACCCCAATCGTTTCCTGCAACAATCGAGCAGGGGCTTTCGGGAGGTACAGGGGCCTCGTTGGGGTACTCAGTATAGGAGTAAGGAGGGGAAGTAGGGGAGTACTCCTGCGTGGGCTCCATTGTGTTTGATTCTTGTTCGTAGACCGTGTTATCCGAGATGTCATCCGATTCCTTCGTATGATCATGGACATAGAGTGGATTCAAGTCTGGTTCTCCCTCATAAATTCGGGAAAGGGCGTCAGCTAAATAGTTCGTGCTTCCTGGTGCGTAGACTATCTTTGCGTCGTATTTTCCCAAGGCACTTAGCCATCTCACCTGCTTCCTGCTAGGGTTTTTGGCCGTTCGCAGGTGTGTTAAGGGTTGGTGGTCTGTAACTATCGTGAAGGGATTTCCCATCAGTACATTGTGGAACCGATTAAGCGCTTCCACTATCGCTAAGGCCTCTTTATCGGTGGTCCCATAATTCATCTGAGCGTTGGTGAATTTTCTGCTGTGTAGCGCGGCTGGTCGTGCCGTCTCATAAGTGGGTCCTTGTCCCACCCATGCTCCAACTCCTAAATCTGAGGCGTCCGTAACTAGCCAAATTGGTTCCTTCTCTCGTATATCTATTGGTCGCATGACTTGGTGGTCGAGTATCCGTTTCCGGACCATGTTGAATGCGGTCTGGTGGGTTGTTGTCCATACGAATTCGGCGTTTCCCGTTAAGTCGGTTAGTGGTGCCGTCAATGTAGCGTGGTGTGGAAGGAATTGGGCCACATAGTTTACTATTCCTAGGAATCGTTGCAATTCCTTCTTGTTTTTTGGCGTTTCCCATTCTGCAATGGACGATATTTTCTGAGGGGAAGCATGGATTCCCTCGTTGTCCACTATGTGTCCTAATACTTCCAGCTTATCTGCAAATAGTACTGATTTCTTTTTGCTCGCAAAGAATTTTGCCTTCCTGAGTCGCTCACATACTTGGCGTATGTGTTTCTCGTGTTCTTCTGATGTGTCTGAAAATATGAGGATATCATCAATGTATACCCATACAAAATGATGTAAATATTCGCTTAGGAGATCTTCCATTATTCGCATAAATGTTGCTGGTGCATTCATGTCTCCTTGGAGCATGACTTTGCTCACAAAGCCTCCGAATGGTGTTTTGAATGAGTTGAACTTAACACTGTCCTTGTCCACGCGTGTTTGGAAGTATGCATCGCTTAGGTCGATCTTACTCCTGAATTTTGCTCGTCCTATTCTGTTGAGGATCTGCTGTTGATTTGGAATTGAAGGGCTATCCATGACCGTGTTATCATTTCTTACTTTCAGATCCACCAGGGGGCGGATTCTCCCATCCGATTTGGGTTGTACAAACATAGGTGCCGCCCCGGGAACTTCCTGTCGTACAATTACTCCACTTCGTAATTTCTCGTTTATCCAGTTCATGAGTTTTTCCTTGTAGGCTTCTGGGATCGAGTATGTTGGTTGGTTTCGTAGGTCGGTTGGATCCTTTAGTCGAATGTGGTGGTTAATCTTACGCACTGGGGGTAGCGTTTCAGGGACCTTGTCCGGGAATACATCCCTGTATTCTTCCATCAATGTTTTTGAGGTGGCGTCTGACACAGCGGCTCGGATTTCCCCGCTTGTTGGTTTGCATAGCACTCGTAACCTGTCATCTGGGAATTCCACTGCTGTGTCCCCACACCTGATCAGAGCATTATGTCTTTTCAGGAAGGGCATTCCAATCAGGGCATCGTATTTCGCCAAGTTCCCTACCAACATCTGCTGATTTGTCCATTTCTTTTTTCCGATTCCTACGGTCAGTCCACATTTCTTGTGGCTTGAGGAGCGGGATCCTTTCATAGCCATGTTGACTGTTGTTGGTTGGGGCAGTGGTTCCGTTGGGATTCCATGGGTGGAGATAAAGGTGGCGCTAATTATGTCGCAGCCGATCGTTCCCGTGTCAAATAGCACCTTTGCTGGGTGGCCTTCTATGTGAATTGTTCCTTCCAGAGCGTCACGGGGTTTGATTGCCAGCGTCGGTTGTGTTCGTAGGCTTTCCATTTCAACCGAGTTAATTTCCACTTCGTCGTATTCAGTTGCTTCCATGTGATTCGTGCTTGTCTCTCGCTTAGCGGCCTTTCCTTTTCCTTTTTTCGAATAGCAATCCTTTGCGTAGTGCCCCTTTTTCCCGCATTCGTAACACGTGCCTTCCTCGCGTCGTTTCTGTTTCTTGTCTTTCTTGTCCTTGCGGTATGGTTTATCCTTCTTCGTATTGTCCCGCGATGATGCTTCCCGCGATGATGATCCTTTGCTATACCTTTGCTGTGGCACATGGGTTCGGTAAACTCCTGTTTCATACAGGATAGCATCCTTCCGTTCGGCCCGCTTTACTATCTTGTCAAAGGAATCATCATCCTCCTCCATGGGTTCTACCTCCTGACGTAGTCTGGGATGCATTGCTTCATACAATCTTTGTTTCAGCGTATACTGAGACACTGTTCCGGTAGGCAATCGTCCATGATACATTAAGAGATCCGTTGCGACCAGCGTTATTCTTTCTGTTTTGCCATTTCGTACTTGCTGGATATCCTTGAACCTTTTGTATAGTTCCTCCGTGTTCCGTGAGGATTGGAATCTTTCTCTTAAGTACTTTATCAGGGTTGTTCCTCGGATTTTTTCCCCACTCTGATAGTGGTTCATCGCTTGGTGGTATGCCTCCTCTGCCTTTCCGGTGCAGAAACTTCCAAAGTACGCTCCGCTTCCCTCCGTGGTTTTGTCCACTCCGTGTAGGGTAAGGTATTGTGAAGTGGTTATGACCCACCGGTCAAATACTTCAGGTTTTAGGTCGTCCTTTTCGCCCGAGAACGTCGGTGGCAGTGGGAGTTTGACTTTAGGTCCTGTTCGCCCGGCCCGGCGGATTCACCTTCAGACATATCGTGTTCGGATTCTTCGTTATCCGAGCTGTTGTCTGAGGAGCTATCTGGATCTTCGCTTGGGTTATCGTCCGGTGGCTGCCTTGCTACCGAGTGATCTGATCCTTCTTCTTCGTCCTCTTCCTTCTTAGGTCTCCCGATAGGTATGCTGTCTTTCTTCGGTGGTTGCGCCGGTCCCTTTCCTTTACTGGGGCTGGTGGGAAATAGCCCAGGAAGGGTGGTTGCTTCCTTCACTAATTCGTCAGTCGACTCACTGAAGGTCTGCTTGGCCAAGTCTCGCGCAAGTTGTCGTTCCGCTTCGTCGATCGCAAAATCGCTCTTTGGCCCTATCCGTTTCTTAGGTTGCCTTTTCTTGGTAAGGCCTTCTCGTGGGACCTGCTTCCCACTCCGAGTCTCTAATGACTCAATCGTGTCGTTTCGGCGGAGCCGAACTTCTCGTGGTTCTGCCGCTCCCCGATGCTAGCTTTGCTTATTGGACTTTTCGTAGGTTGATCAGACCAGGTCCCTGCAGGTTTCTTAACCACTTGCTGAGGTTAAAAAAATGTAACGTGTTCGGGCTAGGCCCTAGTCACGTATCGGTACGATAGGAGCAGATGGCTTCGTGGTCAACACGAAGCGAGCGCTGCTTGCTAAAGGAGGCTTCGAACGGGGTGTAATAGGAGATCAAAGAAGTAACCGTTCAACCAAGTATATTTAAGAATACTATCTGTCGAAGTCTGCTGTTTCCATCGCGGGAATCAGCGGTCTTTAAATACAGCATATCGCTTATCTCCAGTATGAGCGATATTGCAAAACATTGTGTGTATCAACCGATAGCACACGAAACAATACACGTATCAAATGATACTTATGAAACCAAACATAAAACAAGGTGTATATCAACCGATAGCACACGAAACACTACAAGTATCAAACGATACTGTGAAACCAAACATAAAACAATGTATGTATCAACCGATAGGACACGAAATACTACAAGTATGAAACGATACTGTGAAACCAAACATAAAACAATAGTAACCCGTACCGGTTACAGTGGACAGGAACTTTGTCCAATCATTTTGCTGATAGTTGACGTAGGCTCGCAGATACTGTTCCCATATCGCGTTCCTTCTTTCAGTCTGCCCATCTGTTTGCGGGTGGAAGGCCGTACTCACGTGTCGGCTGACACTTAATTGTCATGTGATTTCTTTCCATATGTCTGACGTGAAGAGTGATCCACTGTCGCAGGTAACATCCTTTGGTAGTCCGTGGAGTCACAAGACTTGGTCTTTAAACAGATTGAAGAATTGTGGTGTTGTCATATTCGTTCTGCATGGTATAAAGTGCGCTATTTTTGTAAGGTGGACGACAACGATGCATATGGCATCATAACCCTCTGATTCCGGTAATCCTGTGATGAAGTCCCTTGCGATAGATTGCCATGGTCTTCCAGGAGTTACGTGTGTTTTGAGCAGCCCATAGGGTGCGTGTTTAACCGTCTTCATCCGTTGACATGTGTCGCAATTTTTCACATATCGTTTAATATCGTCCTGCATCGAAGCCCAGTAGTAGGATCGTTGACCGAGCACTACCGTCTTGGTTGTTCCGCCGTGTCCTACTTGCGGGTTGTCATGATTTCTTCTTATCATTTCTGTTTTTCAGGCTTCCTCGTCTGGGATCCTTATCTTGTTATCATACCATAGATAACGGTCTTCCTCCCGATATAGCCCGAGTGCTATGTTTTTCATTTCTTTTAGGCCATCCTTCAAACCCTTCTTAATCTCCTTGATTTCGTCGTCATTGGCGGTGCTTTATTGTATCCATTCTTCGTATCCCTCCTCTTGTATTGTCCCCACCGTCATCTCGATTAGCAATTTGTATCCGCTATTCTCGTCTTCTTCCATCCAAAAATATTTCTCCTTTGGCAGGAGGATCCTTTCTCGTTGCCACCGTGTTTCTTCCTTGTCGGGGAAGTCTTCCATCCTTCGAGTCAATAGGTCCAGCTTCCCTCCTTCTTTGCTTGGCCGGTATTCGATTTGGAGATGGAATTGGCTTAATCCCTCGCTCCATCTGATCTGTCGTCCATTGAGTTCCTTGGTAGTGGTAAACGCTAGTAGGTTCTTGTGGTCCGTAATAATACAGATCCCATGTTGACTTCCTAGCATGTACTTTCTCCAATCCTTAATTGCTTGAACAATGGCTAACAATTCTTTGTCGTGAATGTCATAGTTTTGTTCTGCCTCTGACATTGTTTTTGATCGAGACGTGACCGGTCCCCATAATGCGTCCTCGCCCTGTTGGGAGAGGATACCGGAGCATACGTGGTTGGATGCGTCTGTCTCGATGATAATGGGTAAGGTAGGGTCGAAGTGCCATAACACCGGTGTCGTGGCAAGTCGCTTTCTCCTATCGTCGAATGCTTGTTGTTGTTTTTCTCCCCATTCCCATTTAATCTTTTTTCTCCTCGTGTCATAGAGGGGTTTAGCCATTCTGCTAAACCCTTCTATGAACTTTCGGTAAAAGTTACAAAAGCCTACGAAGCTTTGTACTCCTTTTGCACCCTGGGGTGCTTTCCATTCCTCGATAGCTGCTGTTTTGACTGGGTCAGCTCGTACTCCGTCAGGATTGACCATAAATCCTATGTATTCGATATCCTCTGTATGGAAGTCACATTTTCAAGGCTTTAGTTTGACCTTGGCTTCTGTCAAGGCTTGCAGCAGATTCCGTATGTCTCGGTGGAGTTGCTCTATGTTGTCCAAATAGATGAGAATACCGTCTAGATAGACGATACGACATATGTCCAGGTATTTGCTCAGCTTGCAGTTGATCCACTGTTGGAACATGGCTGGTGCATTGGATAATCCAAAGGGCATGACTAAATATTCGAATAATCCGTATCGTGTCGTGAAAGCCGTCTTCCACTCGTCTCCTTCGGCTATCCTTATGTTGTGATATGCGTCCTTGATGTCCAATTTCGTATAGTGCTTGGCCCATCCTAGTCGGTCCAGCGCTTCATCGATCAATGGTAGAGGGTATCTGTCCTTTTGTGATACCGCGTTCAGCCTCCGGAAATCTACGCAAAGTCTCACTTTCCCATCTTTCTTCTGGAGAAATAGGATGGGTGCCCCCGCCCAGGAGGACGATGGTCTGATCCATTGCCTTGCCAGGTTCTGTTGGAGGTATTTGCGCAGTGCTTTTAACTCTTCCTCCCTTAATGGGTAGAGTTTCATGAAGGGGGCTGCCTTTCCTTCCTCCAGTTTGATCTGATGATCTTCACTTTTGCGTGTGGGAAGACCCGTCCTTTCATTTTCTTTGAATATTTCAAAGTAGTCATGATATTCTTTTGGGACCAGTTGCCGCAGAGTTAACTACTTCTTCTTGGCTTTTTCCTTTACCGTTTGTCGTGTACTGATCGTTGACGCTTCTGCGATCGTTGGTCTGTCTTCTTCATCATCCCATTTGAGGATCCCTGTCTGTTCTCCCGTTCGGTAGAGTTGACTGAAGGCCTTTGCTGATATGCAAGATATGCTCAGGGGTTTCTCTTCGGTTTTCTTCATGGGAGCGTCCATGGGGGTTCCCCATCCCGTACTGCCAAATCCTTCCTCCCCTCTTTGGGTCTTGTCCAGGTCTCAGATCTCGCGGAGCTCCCTGGTATCGATGTTTTCGATAATCATCTCTGCTATGTAATCTCCTTTCTTGATCACATAGTCTTCTTCTTTCAGGTTTATTAATAGGACTTGAACCTCTCCCCTATAGTCTGCATCCACCACTCCTGCACCTGTAGTAATCCCATGTCAGGCGGCCATACTACTGCGTGGAGCGATGCGTGCATAGGTGCCCTCTGGTAGTCCTATTGCAATTCCTGTTGGTATTATCCTTTGTCCCCTTGCTGGGACTGTTGTATCCTGGGTACTGTACAGGTCGTGTCTTGCAGCCTTCTTTGATCCCCTCGTGGGTCTTTTTGCTTCTGGGTGTAACACCTGTACTCTTAGGCCTTCGTCGTGGGGCGTCTCTTCTTGTCGTTTCGTTTCCATGTGGAGGATCTGGGTCCTCAGGTTCTCTTGTATTGCTTTCTCTTCGGGTATTGTTTCAATCGTTGGGGAAGTTTCCAGGCACAACTGCGTGCAGAAGCTGCTATTGAAGTTGATTTGGCCTTTTTCCCAGTCGATATTGGGGTTGTGTCGTTTTAGCCATGGCGTTCCCAGTATAGTATTGTGCTTACGCAAATGCGCCACTTGGAGTGAGATTGCTTGGTGGTGTGCTCCTATTTCCATAACCGCCCATACGATATGGGTAATAGGTCCTGCTTTGCTTTTTTCCCCATTGACAACGAATATGTCTCCGGGTTTCTTGATCTTTTCTAGGGGTATTCCATGGACTGCACAGAAATCTCTGTCGATAAAGTCTTCGGTAGCTGCTGAATCTAGCATCGCATTTGTTTCCATTTCCTTGTCATTTGTACATAGTTTTATCTTCATCATGAGCGGTTCATTATCATAACTGTCCGTGCTGTTGATTTTTGCCTTGTTGTCTTTTGCTGTTGATATGTGTACGAGGCTGGTGGTTTTGCTTCGTCCGTTGTCCCTCAGACTACTCTTTGTGGGGGACCTTATTCGTTTAAAGTCTCAGGTCCCTCCGTAACCTCTGTCATTCCCAGTTCCTGAATCTTTGGCTCTTTCCGTCTGCAGTCCTTGATGAAGTGTCCCTTCAAGCTGCACCGGAGACACGCGTTCTCTTTTCCCCTTCTCTGGTATTACTGGTCCGAGAGGCGTTGGAATCTCCTGTTCCGTCTTCCTGCTGCGTCCAGGTCCATGGGATCCCCGCCTGTTGCTTGCTTCAGAGGTGCCATCAGACGGTATGTTCCATTATCGTTGCGTGCAATGGTTGACTTCCACAGGTCGTTCGTCCTATTCCGAAGGTGGTTGACCAGGTTGATCTTGTTTTCCTTCTCGATTGCCCACGTGGCGAAGTTTTCTGTCGTTGGGAATGGGTGGTCGGAGTCTTGCCAGTCCTTCTGGATTGCCCTGTTGCTTGCCCCGAGAAGGGTTCGCCATTCGGTGTTATTGTCATATTCGGCCTTGACAGCTATCATTCGCAACTTGTGCCAGAAGTCCGAGAAGTTATCCGTTTCTTGCCTCATCATATCTAGCTTCAGTCAGGCCATTTCCTTGCCGTTTAGGTCACTGAACTGGGTTCGTAGCATCTCCTTTAGTTCAACCCATGTCGTCCATACTCTTTCTCGACTTCGTTCCATGTATGGCATGATCTATTGGCCTGCAGCTCCCCTTAGTAGGCTTTCTGCGAAGACGACCTTTATCGCATCCTTGCCTTCTTCATACCTCTTGACATTGAACTACTGGTCCAACTGGCTCAAGAACTGTCTCAGTTCGGTGCGGTCCCCTGTGAACTTATCGGGTTCTGAGGCCTTGGGCCTTGATTCCGGTTGGGTATTGATCCTGGAGAGGAATCTGGTTAACTGTTCCTCTGTCATGAGGAGAGCATTAGTGGTATTGCCCTTCAGGGGTGCCGGGGTTGCTGCTGAGGCCATCCTTTCTGGTCGTGGAGTTCCGTCGCGGGAACTATCGGGAGGTAAGGTCTTTTCCGGGGTAACCGGGCTTGCCGCTCGTGATGGCTGTTCTGCTGGTTCTCCTAATGCTGTGTCTAGGTGTCCTAGATTTAAGTTTTCGTCAGCAGGATCGATCTCTCCTTCATTGTCTTCAGTGAATGTCGTATAACCCGTGGTTGCCGTCTTGTCGCCGTTGGGTGTCATAGGGGACGCAACCAAATGTTACAGTATCCTACCCTTGGGTTTACTCACGACTGGTAATGACTTCGTTTAAGCTTCCGAACTGTGCCGCGCTGTGTCCTAGAGCTCCTCGAGTCTCTAGGCCCTATCTTAGTATTCTCACTAAGAATCGCTTTCTCACCAATGCCGGAGTATCGGTCTTTGTTTGGTTAACTGAATCTGTATAGTGGATAGGTTCTTGACTCTATGGTTGATCTGACTAGTGGATAGGGTTGGAGGGTAAAGGATTTTGTATTGTAAAGTAGTAGATAGGAAATAATAGTAGATGCTTGCGTGAAGAGCTAACCCATCTGTGAAAACCCGGCCTTTATATAGGCCTCTTCCCGCAACCCTAACCTAGCCCTGATCATCAAGCGAGATCAGGTGCGAAATCCATCACTTGACTCTATCGAGTCATGTGCGCCAACATCAAACATCCCATGACCTCTAAGTGACGTCATGTGTGAAAATATAAAACTAATCGCAATATGATTCCAACGCGTAAACAAACCACATGACCTTCTAACCAGGTCACGCGAGAAACATAAATGACTCTGCCTTGCCGGTAAGCCTTACTGGCCAGTCTAGACTCTCCCCATGATGTTACTCCTACGTCATGTGCGAAATCCAATCAAACATAAATGAGCCCCATGACCTACTAACGTGGTCATGTGCGTAAAACCAATTTAATCCTAAATGAGCCCCACGACCTTCTAACGAGGTCATGTGTGGGAAAGAATAACTTAACTAAAACCCTATAACTCCTAACCGGGAGTTATGTGCAACCTTTTCCATGCTTCCGTCACCTGGCTAGTGCTCCTCTAGCCAGATTGTGACACTATGGCAGGTGACTCATAGGTATGAGTCACAGGGTTAGGCTTAGTATGAAGAGCAAGTTTAAAGCAGGTCGCTAGGACCCAGAAGGATGAGCTCCCCATACTATCTTCTTTGTACCTTCTTACCTATAACTTTATGGATCTACTGTTTAACTATACGGCTATATCCTAAGAATACTCTTGCGAACAAGTGATCAGATAGGGGCCTTGGGTGCTCAGCTATCCAACTCAGGAGAAGAAGTCAAGTCTCAAACATTTGAGGCCAAGGTATCACTCCCCATGTGCGAGATGCACTGACCAGTATGGATTGTTATATTTGATAGTATCAATTCAGAACACATCCAATGATATCACAAAATGAGGAGGTAGTAGCAGCAACCCCATAACAACAACAAGACAGATTACAATCATAATGAAATCACCCATCACCTGGAGCTCCCAGGACTAGGTGAGCAGCTAAAATGAGTAGCAAGTTTGCAAGGAATCAACAGGCACTCAAGGTCGCTGATACTGGAAGAATAATGGCAAGGCGAAACTGCATTATTGGACAATGAAACAGAAACTAGGATATCAGGAACAGTAGCAGGGATGGTAGTACTGCTGGTCCAACTGGGGAGAATGATGCAGGAACAACTCATGGCCTTCCAGGTGATGCTTCTGACAGGTAGACCTAATGCAGGAAGTACATCAAAGACCAAGGAGCTCGACATCTTTAAAGGAGAAAGGACCATGCTATGAGAGTTCCTCTTACAGCACACATGGTACTTTAGGGTCAAAGATTAGGGAGATGATCAGCATACTCCAAAGGTAGCATAGGCCAAATCACTATTCTGTGATATGGCTGGCCAATGGATAACCCCTATGTCAAAGAATTGAAAGATCAGGAACAGAAAACCTGAGAAAGTTTTAAGGAGGTTTTCCCAGAACAGTAGAAAGACATCGATATGAAGCTATCTACGTGAAATAAGCTGGAGAGCGTGCAATGGAAAGAGAAGAACATGACGGACTTTGAGAACGAATTCTAGTATCTTGTCATAGAGGCTGGATATGATGACAAAAATAGTCTGGCAGTCCCTGATCCAAGAATGTACCCCTGGGTACCAAGATGTATGAGCCAAGGCAGAAACCAAATTCAAAACCACAGCAGATATCACGTCATGGGCTATAGAAAGAGGATAGCGGCTGGATACGATCAAACATATTCAGGCAAGAAGGTTGATGATGAGTTAATACAATCAATAGTACAAAACCAAGAGAGAACATTGAGGATAGCACCACTTATGACAAGTCAAGGAGGTGACACAAGAGACTGGAGCGTGGTAGGAAGACTGAACCACCACTTCCTAGAACAAGAATATGAAAGCAGGGGAAAGGGCACAAGATGCTTAGCATGCAAAAGGAGTGGCCATAAGCTATGCAACTGAAAGCTGGTCAGGGATGGATGAAAATGGAACCCAGCCAGGGAAAACAAGCCCTAAGAGGCCAGGGCCACAGACACTAGATCCGACCAGGCTCTAAGAGATGAATCTTGACACAGAGAATGATTAAGACGAAAAAGACAACTATCTCTAGCAATAGGGAGTCGGAGGGACAGGACACGACTAAAACCCATTACTATAGCAAATTACCACATGACGTTATTGGCAGAACCCATAGAACATGAAGGAGATCACATCTTGGTTAAGATATTATTATACTAAGAAAGTGGAATAGTTAAAATACATGCCATGGTCAACTCAGGAGCGATAGAGAACTTTATCGACAATGGAATATGTGACAAATATGGCCTCACCAGCATTGGGGCCAAAAAACCAAGAGACATACATCTAGCAGAAGGAATGAAAAGCACCATGGAGCCAATAACCAATAAGGCACAAGTTCTTATAGACATTAGCAGCTGTATGGAAGTGGCAACAATTCAGGTAGCTAACCTACAAAGCCATGAGGAAGTACTAGAGATGCCATAGCTAAGATGACATAGCCGCTCAATTGGGTGGGAAAACAACAAAATAAAGTTTGTGAACATATGGTGCGTGACTGAATATCTGGACAGTTTACTAGTAATATATATAATCCCAGAAGTGGAAGCCCTGGAAGAGCACTTAATCACAATGTTCTCCAAGGTACAGACCAAGAAACAATGAAGTGTGTAGAGCAACCAAGTGGATCAATAGATCCGGGTCCAGTAGTTGACCAAAGAGGCAAAGGTGCCTACCAAGGGTTCAGTAGGAGTGGCAGGACACAACCTGTACTGCAATCAACAACAGGCAATACCTGCCAGAGAGAAGATGGCTATCAAGACAGGGATGGCCCTTGGACTACTATCAGGCATCTAGGGGCAAATTGCTCTACCTGGCGCTTTAGCAGTCGAGCATAGACTTATGACCAATGCAGGGGGAATGGATTGTGATTATACAGATAAGGTAAAAGAAGTCTTGGCAAACCTAACCAACAAAGAATACAGTGTGGAAAGGGGCAATAGGATCATGCAACTTATCATTGAGAAGATTCAATGATGATGATATCCAAGAGGTTGAGACTTTTGATGAAAGCACTGGAGGAAGGAAAAGATTTGGAAGCATAGATCAAATAACAAGCAAAGGGCGGAAATCCGCAAGGAGAGTTGATATCGTGAAAATTACAGTATATGTGTTCGGAAAGTTGTACCAATAGGGAGGAAATACAGGGATTCTGAGGTTATATAAAGGGGGCACTCTTAGAAGGATGAATTCCAAGATTGGGACCGCACTGAACAACGTCAAACTTATTGCCCAAGTTCACACCAATGTAAGAGCAAAGTAGACCATAAAACCAGATATTGTTAAGCCCGACGCTTCACTCAATTAAGATCTCGAGAGGATTGATTGTTGGAGTAGTAGAGTTCTCGTATAGATGTTCAAGTAGTTTTATCTGATACCAGAAACTCCCCTAGTAGTTTACTCCAACTATGTGAGCGTACCCTTCTCTGCTGAGGGTGGTGTGAGATGTCTCCTTGCACTCCTTTCAGGCATGCGTGTGTCAACACACTATAGTCAGCATTCACCTTGTGTGGTTATTGTTTCTGGTACGTATCTCTATTTTGTCCACAAGAGTAAAAGCATCTTCGTATCAGTGGCTTGCCAGTGGCTAACGGTCAAGACATCTGATAAACTGGGCTATCTATATATAATGGGGGCACCCTTAGGAAGATGGATCCCAAGGTTGCGACTGCACCGAGCAACTTCAAACTTATCGCCAAAAGTTCACAGCAATGTAAGAGCAAAGTAAAGGGTCAAACTTAATATCGTTAAGCCTAATGCTTCACTCAATTAAGGTCTTGGGAGGATTGATTGTTGGAGTAGGAGAGTTCTCGTATAGACTTTCAGGTAGTTTTATCTTATGCCAGAAACTCCCCTATCAGTTTACTCCAACCATTTGAGCGCACCCTTCTCCGCTAAGGGCGGTCCGACACATCTCCTGACACACCCTTTCGGCATGCATGTGTCAACACAACCCAGTCGGCGTTCAGCTTATGCAGTTATCGTTTCTGCGGCGCATTACCATTTTGCCCACCGGAGTGAAAACCTCTTCACAGCGGTGGCTTGCCAGTGGCTAACGGTCAAGATGCCGCATGAACTAGACTATCTATGACACCCTTCCCATGCCCATTGATTTCTACTTGGTCCCAGAAGCTACCGTGAGCGTTTTATCTATCGGCTATTTATGGTTCGTGGACTTCTGGTGTATTGTGCAGGACACTGTGGTCCGGGAGTGATCCAATAGGTGCTACCCATGACCACTACCTCGGATGCACCTCACCTGTGGTAGGAATCATCCTTTTTGTGTCTCTGCACTTCCCTTTCAGAGCCTATGGCGTTGGGGACACTTTTGGGCTGGCTAGGTGTAAAACTCTTCTGGTGGCCCAGGCACGACCCGGGACTACCTTCACGACCCCCACGGTTAACACCCGTTAACTCCGTCGGTCTTGGTCCGACTTACTCTGAACAACTTGGAGGAGGTACTCCACCTTCCACCCTATGCTCCCTTGTATATCCTGCGCGCAGCTTACGGTTGACCGGACGGCAGCAACGTATATGGTGTTGCTAGTGGGTCTGCAAAGATTCCACTTTGCAAGACTGCACACAACTGCGCAACCGTTTGCCCATGATGTCCGGGCCTTTAGGCGGGGCCGGAGGGGTATGATAGAAATAATGTCTCCAATTTACAGCCTCTTCAGAGCTGAGTAGCTCGCCCAACAGGATCTCCCGGCATCCCAGATTCCAGTATTATGCATGGTTTCACCTGACAAACATTCCAGTCATTTTTCCCACACTCCCCGACGGACTTGGTATTCAAAGATAGGGCAATGTAGGACCTTGGGCAGGGTAACCTGATCCTGAGGGTAGGGTAACCTGTCCGGTGGACAAGATAACTTTTCCCTCTTACCCTGTCTATCCTGTCGCTGGAGATAGACTTTTCCGATCTTCAGTTACCCTGCCTAGCGGAGGAACTGCCCCTTCAGAGGTCCCTAGGTACACTGACACGGCTGCTGCGTGTATCCAGGTACCTAAGTTGCTGCCCAATCAATTCTGTTTATTCCCCGCGCCCGTGCCATCGGGTCTCCATAGGCCAAGTACTTACTTGCCTGCCCATTCCTACCAGGTCGCCTCTTGGCTACCTGTATGGGTATACGTTCCGTCTGCCATACCTCATGTATGCTGGGTCGTTATACTATAATACCCCCCCCATATGCATTAATCTCATACGCAATCCTGGAAGTGACTCTGAGCAGTTTATATATCTACCATTTACCACTTACAGACTTCCTAGGTCTTTCAGAGGGTATGGTGATAGTATGGTACTGCAATGGGCACTACCCATGACCACTATCTCAGATCTATCATACATGTAGTAGGAATCATGCTTTTAGTGTCTTTCCACCTCCTTTACAGAGCCTATGGCGTTGGGTGCACTTTCGGGTTTGATAGGTATAAAACTCGCATCGTCATTAGAGTTTGTTACGCGTCCTCCTGGGCCCCGAAAAACATGGGTCCCGGGACCCGTTCCCCGCCCCGGGCTGCTCACCGGCCCCCGGCGAGGCGTTTTCGTAGTCTTTCCCCACTCTGTCACCAGCGAGGGGCCCCACTCTGTCACCAGCGAGGGGCCCCACTCTGTCACCAGCGAGGGGCCCCACTCTGTCACCAGCGAGGGGCCCCACTCTGTCACCAGCGAGGGGCCCCAC
>PYWC01000022.1:354372-453314 GCA_003182015.1 Tuber magnatum | reverse complement strand
GTGAAATGGGTGGGGTACCCGGAAACAGAAAATAGCTGGGAACCCCTTGAGGGATTGGAAAATGCGATGGAAGCAGTTAATCAATGGTGGGAAGACAACAAACCACAGGACGAGCTACCCCCTACGATAAACCACGTGATGGTGGCGTGGAGCCCAATCCTACCAGAAATCCAACACCTGCGCCCTGACACAGACCAAGGAATACAGGACGGATTCTGGTCAGCCCACTTCGAAAGCGATTTTAAAAGCAGGGAAGATGAGAATCGGGTAATGGAAGATGAGGCGGCATACCTAGCCCGGCTGGCCGAGGCAGAGTACTGGCAATAACGAAAGAAAACAACGTTCCATCCAACAGCCTTGCGAGGTCAAACTATGAGCAAGTACCTTGGAGACTGCGCGATCAGCTAATGGGATTGTTGGTGAACCGTGATATTATCCCTAGACGATACCTTACACACTGACTATTCATATATATCTGCAACAAATGTTTTGAAATAACATCAGAATCTTCTGTACGAATGTGGGGAGAATCAGTGTCAGATGTTTTCCGCCTTGGTAGTGGGTGCTACCTGAGCACAGAAAAATGTGATGGTTACATGGAGACGGAAGAAACCGAAATTAAGCAACAACCCCCTTCCTATAAAGACCTAAGTGAGGCCAAGACCTAAGTGAGGCCAACACCTAAGCGAGGTCACCACCGAAACATAAATACCACCCACCAGTCCCCTAAACCATCGAAGAAAACAGACTACCCTACCGAACCTCCCAACCTTTAACCTCTTACGAAATTCTTCACCATATTACAAACTTACCCTTACTCGAGAAAGAAAAGACCAAAAATGTCAAACTACGCAGAAGTCCGCATCAAGGGACGAGACCGCATTTTGGGGTACCTACTTTACTGAGAAATCATTCCAGAAAACGCATACAGGAAGATTTTTTACATCAATCACTGTAAGGATTGCGGACGAAGAGATGTCGAGACGGAGGAACGGGAGGACCGAATAGTTAGGAACTTGGTAGACCTGCCACATTACTGGGAGTCTGGTTGCTTTGTGCGCGGAGCGCCATGCGGAGATTGCCTGGAGAGATGGTTGGAAGGTGCAGAATGGATATTGCAGGACAATTTGAGATTGCTGCACGATAGCGATGACGATGAGGATGGATCCTATCCACAGAATAGTGGGACTACCGGCCGTTAGGAGTTCATTGGGATTTCCTTACCTTGTTTTGTTTTGGTGAAATTGTTATTTTATTTGGGGAGTGTAACTGGTACGGGTTACCATTGTTTTATGTTTGGTTTCACAGTGTCGGTTGATACTTGTATTGTTTCGTATGCTATCGGTTGATACACGCAGTGTTTTATGTTTGCCTTACAGTGTCGTTTGATACTTGTATTGTTTCGTGTNCAATTCTCGAAAATGGCCCCTTTCATACTCCTGACCACTGAGGTACCTATCTGTGAGCTTGCCTTGATATTCCTGAAGGAAGTTGGGGGTCTTCATGAACTCTCCGAGTCAATCATCTCCGACCGAGATAGCCGATACACATCCAAGTTCTGGATGAGTCTAATGCACTTGTTGCAAGTGAAACTAACTGTTTCGACTGCATTCCACCCTGAGACTGATGGTCAGACTGAGAGGGTTAATGAAAAACTGGAGCAGTACTTGCATAGTTACTGTTCCTAAAAACAAGATAATTGGGTGTCGCTGTTACCGCTTGCGGAGTATGCGTACAACACCTGGACATCAGAATCCACCAGGTTGTCACCTTTTGAGATCAACTACGGGTTTACCCCAAGGACAAACTGGGTGGGTATCATGTCCGATTACCAGGGAATACACCCTAGTAGTGAGCTCTTGGTTAAGGAATGGGAAGGAACGTGGACAGAGATTCAAGAAACGATCCAATGGGCACTGGCAAGGCAACAGAAATGGCATCACCAGACAAGGTTGCCATCACTGGATTACATCACCCTGGAGGATGTGGCTGCTGGGCGGGCAAAGAAAGCAGACCACGTGATGTTGAAACCAAAAAACATCCACACAAAGTGATCAATGGAGAAGCTCGACCACCGGATGTTTGGGCCTTTCGTGGTCAAATGTCTGGTGGGTAACCGAGCTTATGAACTCCAATTGCCCAATAGATAGAGCATCCACCCGGTTTTCAATGTCACATTACTCGAACCCTATCGCGAGGATCCGGAAGCAGGTAGGGTAAAGGAAGCCCCTACCGTGGAACTTATAGACAATGGGTGCAGTTACATTGTCGAAGCTGTTGTCAACAGCCGAAGTTACGGAGGAGCGAAGGCGAAGTTTCTGTCGCGCTTTGTCCAGTACCTGGTTTCATGGGAAGGCTTCGGGGTTAAGGAGAATTCATTGGAGCCCGATGAGATGCTAGAAGGGACAGCCTTGCAGGCCATTCGGGATATCCACCAAAGATATCCGTCCAAGCCCAGGGACCATAAGGTCTGGGGGGAATCGAGTCGCGGGAATAAGAGACGACGCTAACGGTCCGGGACGGACTCTAGAGAAGAGGGGAGTGATGTAACGAGCCAGCATACTTAGGGAGTTATAAAGAGGCAGTTGCCCAGCTAGGCCGGGTAACTGAAGACAGGTCAGAAAGGTCTATCACTGGCGACGGGATCGGCAGGGTAATAGGGAAAAGTTACCTTGTCCGCGGGACAAGGTTACCCAACCCTTGGGTCTTGGGTTACCCTGCCCAGAGTCCTGAGTTACCCTACCTTTCAATACGAAGTCCCTTGGGGAGTTCGGGAAAATTGACTGAAATGTTTGTCATGCGAAGCGATGCATAATACTGGAATCTGGGGTTCAGAGGGATGCTATTGGGCGAGCTACGTAGCTTCGAGGAAGCTGTAAATTGAAGACATTATTCCTATCATACCCCTCCGGCCCTGTCTTGAGGCCTTTACGTCATGGGCAAATGGTTGTGTAGTTGTGTGCAGTCTAGCAAAGAACAATCTTTGGAGACATGCTTGTAACACCGTATACGTCGCTGCCATCCGGTCGACCGTAAGCTGTTTGCAGGATATATAAAGGGGCATAGGGTGGAAGGTGGAGTACCTCCTCTAAGTTGTTCGGAGTAAAACGGACCAGAACTGATAGAGTTAATGGGGGTTAACCGTGGGGGTCCCGAAGGTAGTCCCGGGTGGTGCCGTGGCTACTGGGAGAGTTTTACACCTACCAAGCCCGAACGTGCTCCCAACACTATAGGCTCTGAAAGGGAAGTGCAGAGAGACTAAAAGCATGATTCCTACCACAGGAAAGGTAGATCCAAGATAGTGGTCATGGGCAGCGCCCATTGGATCATGCCCGGACTATCGCGCCCTGCGGGAGACACAAGAAGTCTGCGACCCGTAAAAGAGTAACTGGATAAACCGCTCACGGTAGCCTCCGGAGTAAAGTAGAGATCAATGCATATGGGAAGGGCGTCATAGATACTCTAGTTCATGAGGTGTCTTGACTGTTCGCCACTGGCAAGACACCGATGCACAGAAGCTTTCACTGCGGTGGGCAAAATGGAAATGCACCGCAGAAACGATAACCGCATAAGGTGAACGCCAACTAGAGTGTGTCGGCACATGCATGCCCGAAGGGTGTGCCAGGAGCCGTGTGGACCACCCTTAGTGGAGAAGCGTCTACTCGACTAGTTGGAGTACACTGATGGCGGAGTTTCTGGCATCAGATAAAACTACCTGAAAGTCTATGCGGGAACTCTCCTACTCCAACAATCAATCCTCTTGAGACCTTAATTGAGTGAAGCGTCAGGCTTAACGATATTAAGTTTTACTGTCTACTTTACTCTTACATCTGTGTGAACTTCTGGCGATAAGTTTGAAGTTGTTTGGTGCGGTCGCAACCTTGGGATCTATCTTCCTAGGGGTGCCCCCATTACAGTAGCTAATATAGGCACATGGGTATTGTTCCATAATTGCCTTTACTTGTTTAGTCTAGCCATTACTCTGGTGGTGGAATGTGGTTGGAAGCTTCTGGGATATGTGCAGGTGATCACAGACTGTTCCCCTGAACCATGAGGTAAAATGGGTACCCCGATCTGAGTTGATAGTAGTACGGAGACCATGGTGTTTCCATACATCATTTAGCTACAGTTTCGCCAATGTTGGGGTATTCATGGTTGTCCAGCAGGGGATCAGGTGGTGCATCTTACTTAGGCGATCTGCTGCAATCAAAATGGCATCATGGCTCTGACTTCAAGGTACACTGGTGACGAAGTCTATGGATACATGTTTCCCCGGCTTGTCAGAGACAGGAAGGGGGTTTAATATAATTAAGTTAGCAAGACGGGAGGTGTAGCTCTGCTGGCAAATGTTACAGTTTCTCACAAACTGGCCAATATCCTGATGTATGCCCACTAGTAGAATTGGGAGAAAACTAACTTAGTGGTTCTGGCCCTTCCTGGGTGTCCTGCAGTAGAAGGGTTATAAGCTTCGTGGATCAATCTCAGCCATTGTGTATCCCGCAGTAGGACATATAGGTAGGCACAAAACAGTAGCTAGTTCCCATCCACCTGGCACTCAGATAGTGAGATAAGGTGGGAGTGGCAGTCTCTCTAGTCCAGTATTCTCAGGATGTGTTTTGGGGTCAGGTCCACATCATAGACGTTTATTGAATAATCTTTCAGGGGAGATACTCCTGTTGAGTGTATAATGTTTGTCAGCAAACCTATAGTATAGGGCTTCTATACCATGTGTGTTTGGTATTCTCCCTGCTTCTCCCATTCTTCTTCAGTCAGACCTTTCATCAGAGTTGCGGCATCGACTTTTCCATTAAGCTTGCCAAGCCGGTACTTGATGTAGTAGTAGAATTGTACCAGCGCTTCTGACCGCAGAGCTTGTTTAAGATTCAAGAGGTAATTGTTAGTGGATTGTTTCAGGTTGGAATAGTCACTTAGAACTATAACCTTATAGGTGATAAGATGACACCTGTGGTGGATAATTTGACTGACAATAGCTATCAGTTTCTAGTTATAGATATCATAATTGCATTGGTCTAGAGCATGCTTTTAGGGGTAGAAGGATATAGGGTGGAGTACTGCATTCTCACTATCTTGGAAGATGGCACTGGTAGATACAAAGTCTAATGTGTCCACTACGATATTTACTTTGATACAAATGTCGAAACAGGTCAGGACAGTGGCAGTAGTGAATGCTGTTTTGTGCTTCTCAAAAGTATATTGGTCTTTGAGGATCTAGATAAATGTCTGATCCTTCTTGGTAGATGTGGTAAGAGGTTGAGTAAGGCAGGAATAGACAAGGATAAAGCCATGGTAGAAGTTCCCTAGTCCTAAGAAGGCATAGATATCATATACACATTCCTGTATAGGCAAGGGAATAATACTTTCCACCTTGATATTGTCCACATAAATCCTTGGAGTAGTGATGATCAATCCTAGGTATTCAACTTGGTTCTTAAAGGACTTGTACTTCACGAGTTTGACGTCTAACTCAGTATGGGCCAAGGCATTCAGAACCGAGGCAACACATTCAACATAGTTATCTTTGGTCTGGCTATAGATCAGAATATGATCTAGGTGTGGTTTACCAAGGTGGTCCAGGGATCGGTGTAGTGCATTATTAAAGTACTGTTGAAAGGTATCTCATGCATTAGTAAGGTCAAATAGCATAATCTTGGATTCGTAGATACTATATCAGGTCTGGAAAGCTGTAACGACCCAGCATACATGACCTATGGGAGCGGGAACCTACACCTATACAGGAAGCCAGGAGGCGAAAAGGGAGGAACCGGCAGGCAAGTAAGTACTTGACTGACGGAGACCCGATAGCCCAGGCTCTAAGATGAACAGAATTGGTTCGCCAGGTCCTTAGGTACCTGGGTACACCCGGGAGCGGTGTCAGCATACTTGGGGACCTCTGAAGGGGCAGTTACTCAGCTAAGCCAGGTAACTGGAGAAAGGTCAGAAGTGTCTATCTCCGGCAATGGGATAGACAGCGTAAGAGGGAAAAAGTTATCTTGTCCACTGGACAAGGTTACCCTACCCTCAGGATTGGGTTACCCTGCCATGGCGCTTGGGTTACCCTGCCCAAGGTCCTGAGTTACCCTACCTTTCAATACGAAGTCCGGCGGGGAGTTTGGGAAAAATGACCAGAATGTTAGTTATGTGAAGCCATGCATAATATAGGAATCTGGGGTTCCAGGAGATGGTATTGGGCGAGCTATGCAGCTCCGAAGAAGGTGTAAATTGGAGACATTATTCCTGTCATACCACTCCGGCCCCGCCTTGAGTCCCGGATGTCCTGGGGAAACGGTGGCGTAGGTTTGAGCATTCTCGATAAGAAGAGTCTCGGGAGATTGGCTTGCAACACCGTATATGTCCCTGTGGTCCCGCCGACCATAAGCTGTTTGCGGGATATATAAGGGGGCATAGGGTTTAAGGTGGAGTACCTCCTGCAGGTTATTCGGAGAAAAATAGACCAGAACTGACTGGGTTACCGGGTGTTGACCGTGGTGGTCCCGAATTTAGTCCTGGGTGATGCTGGGGCCCCCAGGAGAGCTTTACACCCACCAGGCCCGAAGGTGTCCCCAACACCAGAGGTGCTGAAAGGAAAGTGCAGAGTCACTAAAGGCATGATTCCTACCACAGGCATGGTAGATACAAGGTAGTGGTCATGGGTAGCGCCCATTAGATCACTTGTAGACTACCGTATCCTGCGGGAGACACCGGAAGCCCGAGAATTGTAAATAGTAGACAGACAAACCCCACACGGTAGCTTCTGAGGTCAAGTAGAAATCAATGCATATGGGAAGGGTGTCATAAATAATCTGGTTCATCAGGTGTCTTGACTGTTGGCCACTGGTAAGACACCGATGCGAAGAGGTTTTCACTCTGGTGCTGGAAATGGAAATGCACCGCAGAGACGGTAAACCACATAAGGTGAATGTCAACTGGAGTGGGTCGACGCAGGTGTACCGGAAGGGTGCTCCAGGAGACATGCCGAACCACCCTTAGTGGCGAAGGGTCTGCTCCAATAGTTGGGGTAAACTGATGGGGAAGTTTCGGGTGTAAGATAAAACTACGTGAAAAGTCTATGCAAGAACTCTCCTACTCCAACAAGCAATCCTCTCAAGATCGTAATTGAGTGAAGCATCAGGCTTAACCTTATTAAGTTTTACCATTTACTTTACTCTTACATGTTTGGGAACTTTTGGTGATAAGTTTGCAGTTCCTCGGTATGGTCACAACCTTGGGATCCATCTTGCTAGGGGAGGTCCCATTGCAGTATATCGTTAAGCAACCTCCTCACTTAACTCCTCTCCTAATCCATTCTTTTTCGAACTTCGCCACTGAGCTTGCCTGAATACGGGAAACCTTGTCTGCAACCAGTAGCCCTGGGTGGAAAGCGCAATGGCTGGGACTGAACTTTGAACACGAATGGAATCCAACTGGCATTCAGACCTTGACCTTGACGAGAACACCGCCAACACGTTTCGTGCATCAGTTTTTGCGGATGTTCGCGCTATTGACTGGGACGGCCACCAGCCACTCTTGGAGGCCACCCCTATTCAGTTACCGGATGAATGTCTTGATCTTATGATTACAGACCCTTGCCCTGCGGTGCTCTCGTTCTTTCAAGATTCTGCACTTGTTCACAACATGAGCCCTCCACCGCCAGGAGGTGTCCCATTCAGCCATTTCCCGCGTCTGTTTGTCGAACCTTACATCGTCCGCAAGGTATCCAAGTCAGTCGTCCAAGCTAAGTGAGAAATGAGAAACTGGTACACCCACTAGCGGCAGGTATTCTGTAAACAGATTACTATGGCAGTGGTGGAATGGATACAAGTGCAGCAGGAGGCATACCTGCATATGCCGAAAGACCTGAAGGCATTAAAGAATCAAATGGCAGGGTTGGAAAGGGCCCTTGGAGGAGGGTATGGTATTGATGGTAAGAATGGCATACTGATTGTAGAGGCCACGCCCCCACTTCCACTAGTCCATACCAAACCTGAGAATTTTGGGATAGAATTGGCCATGACAGACAAAAGAACAAGGGAGGGCATACCCAAGCCCCGTAGGGATACGCATGTTCGAAAGTCTTAAGGGCAAAGGCCACAGCTACACCTCCTCCTGCACGAGCGCATCAACAGCATCTCTATCCATCTCCCCCTCAATCTCCCGTAGTCGCTCTAGGAGTCCGGCGATTGGACCAACCAGCAGGCGTCTTGTCAAGAAACGGACATTGAAGCCGCAGGGTGTTACAGGACCAGATATGCCTGACCCTACTGCTTGTCCGACCCCTGCACCTATTATTCCTCTAGCAACACTGGCAGTTGCAACTCCTGTATCTCCCACTGCCACCCCAAGACCCACACCTCTACCAGTCTCGGTGCCCACTCCAGATACCTTTCCTGTCACTGCATTCCCATCTGCAGGGTCAGCCACCCCAGGGTTCCGGCCTTTGCGAGCTGCATCACCTGGACTTTTTGAACAGGTACGGGGCCAGTAAGAGCGAGCAAGCAGGGCTCCAGCACGGGGAACTGCAATCCCCAGACCCGCGACACCCGCTCTCTCCCTTCCTTTGGCACCAGGGCTTCCCTTTGCCCTATCGAAACCAGCTCTTCCATCGGTGGTTTCCCACGTTCACAAGGGGTGAGTCAAACAGCCAAGATGAGTTCTGTCTGTCGGGCTGCAAATCGGAAGAGACCAGTATGGGGTGGATTTATTTCCACACATTTGGGTACAGGAAGGAACAAGGGACCCCGGCAAGGTGCAGAAGAGGCCAGAAGGAAGGAGATGGACGACCAACATGTGGGTATTGTGGGTCCTCGAGGCACGTTGGCCCCCCAATGCAACCCCTGACCTGTCCCCAGCTTCCGGTATTTCTGCGGATAGCTCAGGTGGCTTCTAACCCAACTGTGGAGAGTGGGCGACACCCGGTTCCACCACCGGCATCAGTGCCATCAGGGCTAACCACCCCGAGGATAGGAATCAGGATGGCCAGGAGTAACGGTTTGATGGGCATGACAGACAACGGGAAACCCCAGCTGGAAACGCCAGGGGTTGTGGAGATGGAAATATGCCACCTGGCGGTGGTAGGGCAGGAGCGGAAGCAGGTCCAGGGACTTTGACCATGACTGTGCTGATGATGAGCATGCCGATTGTCTCCCTGATTTGACCCCCTCTCCCGGCACTCGCAAGGATGATTGCAGTGACAAGAAGAAACAAGGGTAGGACGACCATGCTAAGAAGCTACACTGTGAATTCCGGAGCAGATCAACCTCAAGGCCATCCTCCAGAGAGCGGCAGAAGAAGCCGGAACAGCTGAGCGGCATTCTGGCATTCAAGGGAAAGGTCACTGAACTTGCCAGCTTCCTGACGTTAGTGGTGGTTAAGTTCGAGTATTTAGCCAGGTGCAGGTTGACTGATATGGACCAGGTAAACCCTGTGATCCCCCTTCTAGAATACACTGCCCGAACATGGTATCTCAGGCTGCACTCCCACATGAACACAGAGACAGCCAAACGTACTGGGGTTCCTGTTAACAATACTAAGCCGTTGCGAACGTGGAAAGGATTCGGGGAATGGCTTGAATGAAGTATTGGCGATGATCAAGCGGGACGAGACCGATTCCTTCTTGAGTCGCAAAATCTAGTGATGCAGCCACATGATATCGATGGGTACCTGGACCAAATAATCGACTACATGTATAAGCTTAGCTATACAAACCCCATTCAGGTACGAGATAAGGTTTGCTTGGGTATTACCCAAGAGGTTCGGATTGTGTGGGCATTTAAGTAGCTCCATCCAACTAACTGGAATGACTGCCTTGCACTTCTTCCGAAAGTTGGACACACATTGGAACACGATACACGGTTCATTAACCTTGTTATCCACCCCATCCAACGGTCTCAGTCAACCGATAAGAACGATGATAGGTCATCGACTTCTGGCAGGTTTAGGAAGAAGGAAAAAGGTTTGGGCAGACTGAATGGGAGGGCTGCCAAACCTACTAATTTCAATGCGGCGAAACAGACAAAGCCAGGGACTTCTGAGTATGCAATAGCGCATAAGGAAATCCTGTCGACTTTGATCAAATGTTGGAGAAAGCACAACCAGTGTACCAAGTGTGGACAAACAGGTCACTTCTGGAGAAAGTATACTGCCGCGTCCCCAGGCCTTAGTTCGTCCAAATAGGCTCATAGATTTAAATGGTCAGCCCCGCTAAGCCAGCCCTCGGGTACGGAGAAGTGGCTAAAGGGCATTGAAGCGCTACCACCGGCTTCCGTATCGAAGATACTTGAAGTCCAGCTGGCATCACCTCAGATCACGGAGGTGGATACAAGCGGCTTGGAATAGCTAAGAACCTATTCTGTTTAAGGTATAACTGTACTAACTGTATCCATAGACCCAGGAGGGATGGATGGAAGGAACCCCGGAAGTGGCTTCTGGGATGAGTAAGTACCCCACTACGGTAGGAACGAGCCTGGTACTGACTACACTCTGGGCATGTGAGCAGGTAGATGTTACTGGCCCTACGCGGTGGAATGGGTTGTCTTTCCTTTGTTGGGTTTCCAGTTATTTCCTTTGTTCTAGTTATACCTATTTCTTTCAGGATTTTCTTAGCAGGATGGGCAAGTCATAGGACATTATTTCGGTTCAGGTCCGGTGAGGTCTTGCTGAAGGAAGGGTTCAACATTGGGGAAGAAGGGATGCTTCGCTTGGAACCAGTCCATCAGCGGACCCCTGCCCACCTCGAGAAAAATTGTTATATTAGGTATAAGCAGAATTGGTGTAGGCTGGACTTGATTAAATAAACAGAGTTGTTTCCAAGTTTACCTGCGGAGGGTTTATTACCTGAAATCAGGGGGTCATGATAGTAAACACCCTAGCTATTGATAAAACGAATCCAAATCTCTTAATGTTTACTGACCAGTTGTAGCTGCTCTTGTATTGCAAGGCAAGACATCAACATTGGTAAGCCAAGATGACGAAGTCCCTAAAACACACGAAGCGGCAGAAGCGTGACAACTTGCCACATCATACCAAGTCTGTCTGCCTGTGGGTAAAGTTAGACTGGAAGATTGGAGCTAGACAGGTAAGTGCAGAAGTGCTCCTGCAACTCAATAGTGGAGCTACGGGGCCGGTGCTTAGTAGCCAGTGGGGTAAGCGGAGTCAGGCATCTTGTGTACGGTGAAAGCTACAGGTACCAAGAAGCGATGCAAGCGGTAATTACATTCCCGGGTCAGGTCAGCACT
Source organism: Tuber magnatum (assembly GCA_003182015.1). Taxonomy (NCBI): domain Eukaryota; kingdom Fungi; phylum Ascomycota; class Pezizomycetes; order Pezizales; family Tuberaceae; genus Tuber; species Tuber magnatum. The sequence continues at coordinate 442,062 of PYWC01000022.1, read as the reverse complement.
ATACCAAATCACTGGAAATGAGCATGGGCGACCACCATAATGAGATGCGCTTTGAAGTGGTGGACATGCCCGACACAGAGGTGGATGGGTACCTCCCTATGTCTTGGTTGAAGGCCCATGACCACGACATAGATTGGAAGATAAGATCACTAACCTGGCGCTCAGATTTCTGCAAGGCTAATTGCTTAGCAGAACAGGGGCGGTTAGTGCACATGACCGATGAAGGGTTACTAGATGAAGACCCTAGTAATGTGTACCTATTGGGAATTGTGCAATTCCCAGATGAGGAAAGTGCCAACATTATGCTTCAGCTACTCCACGAGTATAAGCACTGCGGGGATATCTTCAGTCAAGAACGAATTGAGGCGCTGCCGGAGTCCTCACAGTATGACCACACAATCGAGCTACCAGCAGAGAGTCAATCTCCGTTACAGCCTATCCACCTGTTATCCAAAAAGGATTTTAAGGCACTCTGGGACTATCGCAATGAAATGCGTGGGGCAGGAAAGCTGCAGTGATCCAGTTCCTTGGCAGCAGCCCCTCTCCTCTTCATACCAAAACTGGATAGTATAATGTGTAATGGGGGTACCCCTAGGAAGATAGATCCCAGGGTTGCAACCGTACCAAACAACTTCAACTTATCGCCAAAACTTCACAGAGATGTAAGCGTAAAGTAAATGGTAAAACTTAATATCATTAAGCCTAACGCTTCACGCAATCAAGGTCTCGAGAAGATTGTTTGTTGAAGTAGGAGAGTTCTCATATAGACTTTCAGGTATTTTTGTCTGATGCCAGAAACTCCCCCATCAGTTTACTCTAACTATTGTGGCACACCCTTCTCTGCTAAGGGCGGTCCGACACGTCTCCTGACACACCCTTTGGGCATGCAAGTGTCGACACACTCTAGTCGGCGTTCACCTTATGCGGTTATAGCTTCTGCGGCGCATTTCCATTTAGCCCGCCAGAGTAAAAGCTTCTCCACATCGGTTTCTTGCCAGTAGCTAACAGTCAAGACGCCGCATGAAGTTAGACTATCCATAACACAGTTCCCATTTGCATTAATTTCTACTTAGCCCTGGAAGCTCCCGGGAGCATTTTATCTAGCTACTGATTACTGTTGCTGTACTTCCGGTGTCCTCCGTAGGAGACATTGGTCCGGGAGTAATCGAATGGGCACTACCCATGACCACTACCTCGGATACACCTCATCTGTGGTAGAAATCATGCTTTTGGTGTCAATGTACTTCCCTTTCAGAGCCTATGATGTCGGGGACACTTTCCGGCTGGGTAGGTGTAAAATTCTCGCGGTCACTCTGGCACCACCCGGAACTACCTTCGGGACCCCCATGGTTAACCCTTGTTAACTCCATCAGTTTTGGTCTGCTTTACTGCGAACAACTTTGGCGGAGGTAGTCCACCTTCCGCCCTATGCTCCCTTATATATCCTGGGAACAGCTTACAGTCGACTGGACAGCAGCAACATATACGCTGTTGCAAGCAGGTCTCCCAAGATTCCACTTTGCGAGACTGCACACAACTACGCAGCCATTTGCCCATGATGTCCAGGCCTCAAGGCGGGGCCGGAGGGGTATGATAGGAATAATGTCTCCAATTTGCAGCCTCTTCGGAGCTGTGTGGCTCGCCCAATAGCATCTCCCGGAACTCCAGATTCCAGTATCATGCCTGGTTTTGTGTGACAAACATTGCGGTCATTTTTCCCAAACTCGACAAGGGACTTCGTATTGAAAGGTAGGGTAACTCAGGACCTTGGGCAGGGTAACCCAAGCCCCATGGTAGGGTAACCTGTCCGGTGGACAACATAACTTTTCCCTGTTATCCTGTCTATCCTGTCGCCGGAGATAGACACTTTTGACCTTTCTCCAGTTACCCTGCCCAGTTGAGTAACCACCCCTTCAGAGGTCCCTAAGGACGCTGCCACCGCTCCCGGGTGTATCCAGGTATCTAAGTCCCTGACCAGCCAATCCTGTTCATTCTCGGAGCCCTGGCTATTGGGTCTCCGTAGGTCAAGTACTTACTTGCCTGCCAGTTCCTACTAGTCCACCTCCTGGCTCCCTGTAGAGGTATAGGTTCCGTGTGCCATAGCTCATGTATGTTGGGTCGTTACATCACTCCCGTCTTCTCTACAGTCCATCCTGGACCACTCGCGTCGTCTCTTACTCTCCCGACTTGCTTCCCCCAAGACCCTATGGTCCCTGGGTTTGGACAGATATCTTTCATGGAAATCCAACATGGCCTGTAGGCCTGTCCCTTCTAGCCACGCATAGGGCAACCATGCATTTTCCTCGGCCCCGTAGCCTTCCCATGAAATCAGGTATTGGACAAAGCGGGACGGAAACCCCACCTGGGCTCCTCCGTACCATCGACTGTCCACAACTGCTTCGATGACATACCTTGGCTCGTTGTCCACAGGTTCCTGGGTAGGGGCTTCATTGACCCTACCTGCTTCCGGATCCTCCCGTTAGGGTTCGAGCAACGTGACATTGAAAACCGCGTGGATGCCCCCTCTAGTGGGCAGTTGGAGTTCGTAGGCCCTGTTACCCAGCCGACGTTTGACCACGAAAGGCCCAAACATCCGGTGGTCCAGCTTCTCCACTGGACACTTCGTGCGGATATTCTTTCAGTTCAACATCACGTGGCCCACTTTCTTTGCCCGCCCAGCACCCACAACCTCCAGAGTAACATAGTCCGGTGATGTCAATGTTTTCTGGTTAGGCCATTTCCGTAGCCTTTGCTGTACCAGTTGAATCCTTTCGCGAAACGCTGCCCAGGTTCCTTCTCATGACTTAATCAGGAGCTCACTACTAGAGTGTATTCCTTGATTATCAGACACAATACCGGACCAGTTTGTCCGCGGGTTAAATCGATAATTGATCTCAAAAGGTGACAACCTGGTGGATTCAGATGTCCAGGTGTTGTACGCATACCCCACAAGGAGTAACTGCGAAACCCAATCATCTTGTTGGTAGGAACAGTAACTGCGCAAGTACTGCTCCAGTGTCTGATTAACCCTCTCGGTTTGCCCATAAGTCTCAGGGTCAAATGCAGACGAAACGGTTAGTCTCATTTGCAACAAGTGTATTAGACTCACCCAGAACTTGGATTGGAATCGGCTATCCGAATCGGAGATGATGGACTCTGGGAGTCCATGAGGGCGCCAAACTTCCTTGTCAAACATCAAGGCCAGCTCCTTGATTGGTACCTCTGTGGTCCGGGGTATGAAATGGGCCATTTTCGAGAATCTGTCCACTATAACCCAGATCTTAGTATACCCTTCGGACTCTGGCAGTTCTACAATGAAGTCCCTTGAAATCGCTACCCACGGCCGCATAGGAACATCAACAGGTTCCAGCGGCCCGAACTTCCTGTGCCTGATAGACTTATTTCTTTGGCACACATCACATGTCCGCACGTAGTCGGTGATGTGCTCATCCATCTTAGGTCCATGGAAGTTAGCCCTAACCCGGCCAAGGATTTTGTACGTCCCGAAGTGCCCCCACGGTTCTGGAGTCATGTTCTGCCTTCATGATCGTCTGCTTCAGATTCTGACCCTTGGGAACATACCGCCTCTTCCTTTTACAGGAGTAAGCCCTTTCGCGCCATGAAATGTCGGTCGACCTCTTTGTCGCCGGCAGCTGTTGCCTTCAGGATTCTTAAGTACTCCTGGTCTTCGGTTATCGCTACCCGTAGTTGATCCAAAAAGGAAGACTGGAGCCAAAATCCTTGGCACACCTGGAACACTTGTGGTTGTAAGATGTCACATTCCTGGCTCCCAACCGACACTCGGGGGCGAAAAAACGCCTGTGACGGAAAATCACTCCCCCCTTCAGGGCGGTAGTCCCTACAACGCGACGAAGCATCTGCCTTCTCATTCAACCGTCCTTCTCTGCAAACCACCTTGAATTTAAACAGTTGCAGGAACCTAGCCCGGCGGTGCTGCCTTCGGTTAAGGACCTTGGTACTATTCAAGTACCTCAAATTCTTGTGATCCATATAGATCACCAACTGGTCCATTACTGAGCGTAGCTAATGATCCCATTCCTTGAACGCCGCCACAATGGCACTCATTTCCTTGTCATAGACATCATAATTAATATCCGCTGGGTGAAACTTCCTACTATGGTAGGCCACTGGATGCTATCTTTCATCTTCACAGTACTGGGAGAGGACGGCTCCTAATGCGAAGTCACTAGTGTCGGTTTCCAGCCAGGTTGGCCGGTCAGTGTCAAAATGTTCTACGATACGTTAGGATGTGAACGCTTCCTTCAAATGGTTGAACCCGGGCTCACACACAAGTGTCTATTTCCATCGGACATCCTTCTTCGTCAAGTCCGTCAGAGGTTTCGCTATGTGGCTGCAACCTTCTATGAACCGACGATAGAAGTTGGCAAAGCCCATAACGCTTTGAATGTCAACGACGCATGTTGGAGGTGCCCAATCCCTGATTGTCTGCACCTTCGCCGCCAACATATAGATCCCCATATCAGAGATCTTGTATCCACGTAATTCAACCTCCCGGGGGTGGAAACTGGACTTCTTTATGCTTACATATAGTCTGGCTGTCCGCAGTTTCTCCATCACATGTCTTACTATTGCGACGTGTTCTTACACAGTTTTGTAGTAGGTCCGGATTTCATCCATGTACGCGATGACTTCTTCTCCCATGAGATCCCAAAAGACATCATTTGTCATGCTTTGGAAAGTTGCCGGCACATTACACAACCCAAATGGCATGACCGTGTATTCATACAGTCCATATCTGCACTGGAAGGCCGTCTTCCATTCCTTACCTTCTGCCATCCTCCGAAGGTAGTAGCCATTCTTCAAGTCCAACAACTGAACACAGCGGCTTTTCCTAACCTATCTCGCAGTTCCTTCGTCAACGGTAGAGGATGCTGGCTCTTTGCCCTGATTTCGTTCAGCCCTCCATCATCTATTACTGGTCTTAACGTACCATGTGGTTTTGGCACAAAGAGGATAGGGGCTGCTGCCGAGGGACTGGATCGGCGTAGGTCTCCCGCTCATAGCATGTCATCGAGATATTCACGGAGTGCCTTAAGCTCCTTTGCTGATAATGGATAGATAGGCCCAAATGGAGGTTGAGTTCCGTGTTGTAACACGATCGTATGATCATACTTCGCGTGCTCCGGGAGTGCCTCAATCTATTCTTGACTGAAGATATCCCCATAGTCATTATACACGGGGAGTACCTTAACCGTAATGTCGGCATCTTCATCCTCGGAGAATTGAACAATTCCCCATAGGTACATATTACTAGGGTCTTCGGCTAGTAACTCTTCATTGGTCATGAACCCTAACAGCCCCCGCTCTGCCTGGCAGTTAGCCTTACAGAAATCTGAGTGTCAGGTTAGTGATCCAGGTTTCCAATCTATGTCAGGGTTATGGTCTCTCAACCAAGACATAGGTAGGTACCCATCCACCTTAGTGTTGGGCATATCCGCAACTTCAAAGCGCATCTGCTTGTGGTGGTCACATATCCTCATCTCTGATCACTTGGTATAGTGTAGACCTGACGCAGGAATATGATTACTGCTGGCATCGCTTATCGGCACCTGTACCTTTCGTCGTACACAAGGTGCCTGAGTCTGCTTAACCCATCGGTTACTGAGCACCGGCCCAGTAGCTCCACTATCATGTACCAGGAGCGCTTCCGCACTTACCTGTCTAGCATCTATCTTCCAGTCTAACTTGACCCGCTGGTGGATAGACTTGGTATGACGAGCCAAGTTGTCACTCTTCTGCCTCTTCATTTGTCTTGGTGACTTAGTCGTCTGGGCTTAGTAACTGCGTTTAGTCTCTTGCCTGTCCACACAAGAGCGGCCACAACGGGTCGGCAAACATTAAGGGATTGGGATTTGTCTTTTATCAATAACTAGGGTGTTTACTATCACGCCAGCATGATTCCGGGTACTAAACCCTCCTCACGTAAACTTGAAAATAGCACTGTTTATTTGATCAAGTCCAGCCTGAACCAATTCTGCTTGCACTAAACATAACAATTTTCCGCGGAGTGGGCAGAAGTCCGCTATCGGACCGGTTCCAAGCGAAGCAGCCATGCTTCCCCAATGTCGAGCGTCTGCTTTAGCAAGACCTCACCTAGCCTGAACCGAAATAATATCCTTGGACTTGCCCATCCAGCTAAGGAAATCCTGAAAGAAATACGTATAACTAGAACAAAAGAAACAACCAGAAACCCAACAAAGGAGAGATAACCCAGCCCACGGCACATGGCCCGTAATATCTACCTGCCCACACCACTTGTGTGTAGTCAGTATCGGGGTCGTTTGTGCCGTAGAAGGGTAGTTACCCATCTCCGGAGGCATCCCTGTCGCTCATGTCCATCCATTCCTCAGAGGTCTATGGCCATGGGTTAATAAGGTTACACCTTAAACAGAATGGGTTCTTACCTATTCCGAGCCTTCAGTATCAACCTCCATGATCTGAGGTAATGCCTGGTGGACTTCAAGTATCTTTGACGAGGGTGCCAGAGGTGGCGCTTCAATAAGCTTTAGCCGCTTGTCTGTCCCTGTGGGCTCGCTTACTGGGGCTAACCCTTTCAACCCATGAGCCTGTTTGGGTGCACTGACGACTGGGGACCTGGCGGTACACTTCCTCCAGAAGTGACCACTTTGTCCACACTTGGTGCACTGGTTGTGCTTTCTCCGACATTCGGTCAAAGTCGACGGGATTTCCTTATGCGCTATTGTAGACTCAGAAGTTGCCGGCTTAGCCTGTTTCCCCGCATTGAAATTAGTAGGTTTGGCAGNCGACCATACTGAACAACTTTAAGCTATCGCCAAAAGTTCCTGGGACCATTGGACAGGTTGGAGAACCCGGTTACTGAACCGGGTGTTGTCCTCAAGCGTGTGTCCAACTTTCCCCAGAAAATCAAGGTAGTCATTCAAGTCGGTTGGATGGGACTCCTTGAGTGCCTATGCGTTCCAAACTTCTTGGGTAATACCTGACCGTACCTTGCCTCGTACCTGTCCTGGATCTGTATAGCGAGGGTTATACACGTCATCAATTATCTTGTCCAGGTACTCATCAATGTGATGTGGCTTCATCACCAGGTCTCCCCACTGGGGAAGGGATCGGTCTTGTTCCGCTTGGTCACCGCCGAAACTTCGTTCCAGTGGTTCCCGGAATCCTTTGCCCGTTCTCAACGGGTTCCGGTTGTTAACAGAAACGCTGGTACCCTTGGCTCCCTTTTTGTTGATGTCTGAGTGCAGCCCGAGATACCATGTTCGGGCGGTATCTTCTAAGAGGAGGATTACCAGGTTTACCTTGTCCATATCGGTCAACCTGCACCCCGCAAAGTATGCAAACTTGGCCTCCACCAATGTGAGGAAGCTTGCAAGTGTGGTAACCTTTCCCTTAAACGCTGGAATACCGCTCAACCTTTCCGGCTTCTTCTGCCGCTGTCAGGATGATGGCCGTGAGGTTGATCTGCTCCAGAATTCCCATTGTAGCTTCTTAGCACGGCGGTCCCACTGTTGTTTCTTCTCGTTACTCCAATCGTTCTTGTGAGCGCCGAGGAAGTGAGTCAAATCAGGGAGAGAATCGGCATCATCATCATCCGAACAGTCATGGTCAGAGTCCCCGGGATCTCCTCCCGCTCTAGTTGCACCACCTTCAGGAGGCGCATTTCCACCTCCACCATGGCCGGCGTTTCCACCTGGTGTCTCCCGTGGTCTATCACACCCATGAAACCATTCCTCCTGGCGATCCTGATTCGCATCCTCAGGGGGGTTAGCCCCTGATGGTACTGATGCCGCTGGTGGAACAGGACGTTGCCCACTCTCAGGAGTTGGGTTAGGCGCCACCTGAGTTATCCGCAAAAGTCCCTGTAGCTCTGGGCAGCTCAGGGGTTGCATCGGGGGGCCAACGTGCCTCCATGAGCCACAATACCCACATGTTGGCCAACCACCTCCTTCTATCTGCCTTCTGCGATGCCTTACGGGGGTCCGTTGTTCCTTCCTGCACCCATATGTATGGTAGTGAATCCACCCCATCCGGGTTTCTTGCGATTTGTAGCCTGACAGGCAAAATTCGCCTGGGCCGTCCGACTCACCGCTCGTGATCGTGGGGAGCATGGAGGGAGGAGTTGGTTTCAAGGGAGCAGAGGGAATCACGCCTTCCTAAGGAACGGCATGAGCCGGTGTCCCAGGTCCGGGGATCGGAGTCCCTCATGATGGAGCCATGGGTACTCACTCTTCCTGCTGCCTCACCTGTTCGAAAAATCCAGCTGATGCCACGTGTAGTGTTCAGAACCCTGGGATGGCTGATATTGCTGGCGGAAAGGCTGTGGCAGGCAAGGTATCAGGAGCGGGTAACAAGATGGGTAAAGAAGTGGGTCTTGGGGCAGCGATATGAGGTACGGGAGTTGCAACCGATGGTGTTGCAGGAGGGTTAATGGGAGCAGGGGTTGCCCGAGGCGTAGGGTCAGGTGTATCTGGTGCCGTGACACCCTTTGGCTTCGACATCCTTTTCTTAACACGACGCCCCTCGGTTGGTCCAATCATTGGACTTCCTGAACGACTGGGGGTGAACGAGGAGGGGATAGACAGAGAGCCTGTTGATGCTCTGGTGAAGGATGAGGTACAGCCATAGCCTTCACCCTTGAGGCTTTCCAACATTCGTATACCTACGCGGCTTAGGTACGCCTTCCTCTGTTCATCCCCGGCTCTCATAGCCAGTTCCATCCCAATGTTCTCACGCTTCGTGTGGACAAGTGGGAGTGGGGGCGCCGACTCTATCATCAGTATGTCATTTTCAGCATCAATACTATATCCTCCTGTGAAGGTCCTTTCCAGCGCTGCGATACGATCGTTCAATGCCTTCTGGTCTCTTAACATTCACAGGTATGCCTCCTGCTGTACCTTCATCCATTCCACCGCTGCTGTGGTAATCTGTTTATGGAACTCCTGCTGCTGCTGGCCATTCCAGTTCTTCAGTTCCTGCTTCGGGTCCTCCATCGAGTTGGATACCTCCCAGACCATGTAAGGTTCGACAAACCTGCAGGAGAACTCGCTAAATGGTACCCCGTGCAGCGGAGGAGAGAGCTTGATCTGGAGAAGGGCGGAATCTTGGAAGAACAAAAGCCCCGCAGCACGAGGGTCTGTAATCATAAGATCAACACATTTATCAGGTAACTGAATAGGGGCAGCCTCAAGAAGCAATTGGTAACCGTCCTATGCAATACCGCAGACATCCGTGAAAACCGACGCAGGAAATGTTTTGGCGGAGTTCTCGTCAAGGTCAAGGTCTGAATCTCAGTGGGATTCTATTCTAGGGAGACATTCGGGCCTAGCCATTGGGCTTTCCACCCGGAGCTACTTGTTCTAGACAAGGTTACCAGTATTCATGCAAGGTCAGTGCCAAAGGTCGGAAACAATTAATCGGGAGAGCAGTTAAGCGAGGAGCTCGCTTAACGATATACTGTAACGGGGGCACCCCTAGGAAGATGGATCCCAAGGTTGCGACCATACTGAACAACTTTAAGCTATCGCCAAAAGTTCACACAGATGCAAGAGTAAAGTAAACGGTAAAACTTAATATCATTAAGCCTGACGCTTGCCTCAATTAAGGTCTTGAGAGGGTTTATTGTTGGAGTAGGAGAGTTCTCGCATAGACTTTCAGGTAGTTTTATCTTATGCCAGAAACTGCCCCATCAGTTTACTCCCACTATTCGTGCACAGCCTTCTCCACTAAGGGCAGTCTGACACGTCTCCTGACACACGCATTGGGCATGCAAGTGTCGACACACTCTAGTCGCCGTTCACCTTATAGGGTCATAGCTTCTGCGGCCGATTACCATTTAGCCCGCCGGAGTGAAAACTTCTCTGTATCGGCCTCTTGCCAGTAGCTAACTGTCAAGACGCTGTATGAACTTAGACTATCTATAACACACTTCTGATTGTGCGTTAATTTCTACTTAGCCCCGAAAGCTACCGTGATCGTTTTATCTATCTACTGGTTACGGTTCCTGGACTTCCCGTGTCTTCCGCAGAACACAGTGGTCCGGGAGTCGTCCAATGGGCGCTACCGATGACCACTATCTCAGATACACCTCACCTGTAGGAGAAATCATGCTTTTGGTCTCTATGTACTTCCCTTTTCGGAGCCTATGACATTGGGGACACTTGCGGGCTTGGTAGGTGTAAAGTTCTCTCGGTCGCCCTGGCACCACCCAGGACTACCTTTGGGACCCCCACGGTTAATACTCGTCAACTCCATCAGTTTTGGTCTGCTTTAGTGCGAACAACTTGGGAGGAGGTACTCCCACTTCCGCCCTATGCCCCCTTATATATCCGGCGAACAGCTTACGGTCCACCAGACGGCAGCAACGTATACAGTGTTGTAAGCAGGTCTCCCAAGATTCCACTTTGCTAGACAGCACACAACTACGCAGCTGTTTGCCTATGACGTCCGGGCCTCAAGGCGGGGCCAGAGGGGTATGATAGGAATAATCTCTCCAATTTGCAGCCTCTTCGGAGCTGTGTGGCTCACCCAATAGCATCTCCCAGAACCCTAGATTCCAGTATTATGCATGGTTTCGCGTGACAAACATTCCGGTAATTTTTCCTGAACTCTACCAGGGACTTCGTATTGAAAGGTAGGGTAACTCAGGACCTTGGGCAGGGTAACCCAAGCCGCATGGTAGAGTAACCTGTCCGGTGGACAAGTTACCCTTTCCCTGTTACCCTGTCTTTCCCGTGGCCTGAGATAGAGACTTCTGACCTTTCTCCAGTTACCCTGCCTAGCTGAGTAACCACCCCTCCAGAGGTCCGTAAGTACGCTGACACCGCTCGCGGGTGTCTCCAGGTATCTAAGTCCCTGACCAGCCAATCCTGTTCATTCTCGGAGCCCTGGCCATCAGGTCTCCATAGGTCAAGTACTTACTTGCCTGCCGGTTCCTGCCAGTTCGCCCCCTGGCTCCCTGTAATGCTATAGGTTCCGTCTGCCATAGCTCATCTATGCTGGGTCGTTATATAACGAGAGTGGTAATAGATTACCGAGGTCTGACCAAAATCACGGTCCAGAGTAAGTATCCTCTACGATTGATAAATGAACTGCGAGATAGGTTAGGAAAAGCTGCTGTGTTCACCAAGTTCGACTTGAAGAATGGCTACTACCTTCTGAGGATGGCAGAAGGTGAGGAATGGAAGCTGGCCTTCCAGTACAGGTATGGACTGTATGAATACACGCTCATGGTATTTGGGTTATGTAATGCCTCAGCAACGTTCCAGAGCATGATGAATGGGGTCTTCGAAGACCTCATGGATGAAGGAGTCATCCCATACCTGGATGACAACCTGATCTACTCCGAAATCAGGGAAGGGCATGTCGCGATGGTGGGACATGTGATGGAGAAATTGCGGAAAGCCAGACCATGCGTAAGCATGCCGAAGTCTAGTTTCCACTAGCAGGAAGTTGAATTCCGCAGGTAGAAGAACTCTCACATGGGGATCTCCATGTTGTCAGAGAAGGTACAAACAATCAGGGATTGGGCACCTCCACCTTATATCGCTCACATTCAAAGCTTTATGGACTTTGCTAACTTCTATCGTCGTTTTATAGAAGGTTTCAGCAAAATAGAGAAACCTCTCCCGGACTTGACAAAGAAGGATGTCCAATGGAAATGGACACCGGCTTCTGCGCAGGCCTTCAAGCATTTGAAGTAGGCGTTTAGGTCCAAACCCATCCTAGCACATTTTGACAGTGAATGGCCAACCCAGCTGGAAACCAATCCTGGTGACTTTGCACTAAGAGCCGTCCCCTCCCAGTTCTGAGATGATAAGACGGGACATCCAGTGGCCTATCATAGTTAGAAGTTCCATCCACTGGAGATTAATTACGATATCCATCACAAGGAAATAACTGCTATCATGGGGCAATTCAAGGCATGGGACCATCTGCTACGCTCGGTAATGGACTAGTTGGTGATCTATACAGATCATAAGAATTTAGACTGCTTTAATAGTAGCAAGGTCCTCCACCATAGGCAGCACTGCTGGGCTGACTTCCGGCAACCATTTAACTTCAAGATAGTTTGCCGTGAAGGCCTGTTGAAGGAGAAGGCAGATGCTTTCTCGGGGTGTAGGGACTACCGCCCTGAAGGGGGGAGTGGTTTCCACCAGAGTAATTTTTTTGGCCTGGACAGTGGGTTGGGAGCGAGGAATGGAACATCTGGCGACCACGGGTGTTGCAGGTGTGCCAAGGATTGCGGCTCCAGTCATCCCTTTTGGATCAACTGCGGGTAGCGATAAGGGAAGACGAGGAATACTTAAGAATTCTAATGTGAATGACTGCTGGTGACAAAAAGGTTGACTGGCATTTTACGGCAGAAAAGGGCTTACTCCTATACAAGAACTGGTGGTATGTTCCCAAGGGCCAGAATCTGAAGAAGACAATGGTGCAGCCTGAACATGACACAGGAGTCGCGGGACTCCTCGGGACTTACAAAACTATTGGCAGGGTTAGGGCTAACTTCGATTAGTCTAAGATGGACAAGTAGATCACAGACTAGGGCAGAATGTATGATGCGTGTCAAAGAAATAAGTCCGTCAGGTATAAGAAGTTTGGTCCGCTGGAACCCATTGATGTTCCTATGTGGCCTTGCACTACGACTTCAATGGATGCCATTGTAGCGCTGCCAGAGTCCGCAGGGTATACGAAGATCTAGGTCATTATGGACGGATTCTCGAAAATGGCACACTTCATACCACTAACCACTGAGGTACTAATCAAGGAGCTTGCCATGATATTCCTGAAGGAAGTTTGGCATCTTTATAGACTGGCGGGGTCAATCATCTGCGACCGAGATAGCAGATTCACATCCAAGTTCTGGATGAGTCTGATGCACTTGTTGTAAGTAAAACCAAACGTTTCCCCTGCCATCCAACCTGAGACTGCTGGGCCAACCGAGAGGGTTAATCAGACACTGGAGTACTGCTTGGGTAGTTACTGTTCCTACTAACAGGATAATTGGGTTTCGCTACCACCCCTTGCCGAGTATGCGTACAACACTTCAACATCAGAATCCACCATGGTTGTCATCGTTTGAGATCAATTATGGGTTTAACCCAAGGACAAACTGGTCCTGTGTCATGTCAGATAATCAAGCAATACACCCTAGCATTGAGCTGTTGGTTAAGGAATGGGAAGGAACCTGGCAAGGGGTTCGAGAAACGATTCAATGGGCACAGAAAAGGCCACGGAAATCGCATGCCCAGAAAAGGTTGCCCTCACCGGACTATCTCACCTTGCAGGTTGCGGCCACTGGGTGGGCAAAGAAAGCGGACAGTGTGATGTTTAACCGCAAGAACATGCGCACAAAGTGTCCAATAGAGAAGCTTGACCAGCAGATGTTTGGACCTTTCCTGGTCAAACACGGAGTGGGTAACTGAGCCTGCCAACCTCCACTGCCCACAGGATGGAGCATCCATCTCGTTTTCAATTTCATATTGCTCAAAGCATACCGGGAGGATCCGGGATCCGGCAGGGTCAACGTGGTCCCTAGCACGGAACCTGTGGACAATGAGCCAAGTTACGTTATCGAAGCTGTTGTAGACAGTGGATGGTACGATGGAGCAAAGAGGAAGTTCCCATCGCACTTGGTCCAGTACCTGGTGTCATGGGAAGGCTATGGAGCTCAGGGGAACTCATGGGAGCCCTATGAGATACTAGAAGTGACAGGCTTACAGGCCATTCTGGACTTCCACCAAAGATATCCATCCAAGCCCAGGGACTGGAGGGTGTTGGGGCAACTGAGTTGGGAAAATAAGAGACAATGCTAATGGTCCAGGACAGACCGTGGAGAAGAGGGGAGAGATGTAACAACCCAGCATACATGAGCTATGGCAGCCGGAACCTACACCCATACAGGAAGCCAGCAGACCAAACGGTTCAACCAGCAGGCATTTAAGCACTTGACCTATGGAGACCCGATGGCCCCGGCTCTGAGATGACCAGAATTGAGTGGCCACGTACTTAGGTACCTGGGTACACACGGGAGCAGTGTCAGTGTACTTAAGGACCTCTGAAGTGGCCGTTCCTCAGCTAAGTCGAGTAACTGGAGAAAGGTCAGAAGTGTCTATCTCTGGCGATAGGATAGACAGGGTAACAGGGAAAAGTTCTCTTGTCTACCGGACAAGGTTACCCTACCCTCAGGATCAAGTTACCCTGCCATGGGGCTTATGTTACCCTGCCTAAAGTCCTGAGTGACTCTACCTTTTAATGCGAAGTCCTGCAGGGAGTTTGGGAAAAATGACCAGAAGGTTTGTCACGCAAAGCCATACATAATACTGGAATCTGGGGTTCCAGGTGATGCTATTGGGTCAGCTATGCAGCTCCGACGAGGCTGCAAATTGGGACATTGTTCCTACTATACCACTCCAGCACTGCCTTGAGGCCCAGACGTCATGGGCAAACCGTTTGCCTAGTTGTAGGCAGTGTCGAAAAGTAGGATCTTGGGAGACCTGCTTGCAACACCATATACGTCGCTGCCATCCAGTCGACTGCAGGCTGTTCGCACGATATATGAGGGGGCACGGGGTGGAAGGTGGAGTACCTCCCCCAGGTTGTTTGGAGCAAAACAGACCAAAGCTGATGGAGTTAACCGGTGGGAACTGCGGGGGTCCCGCAGGTAGTCCTCGGTGGTGCTGAGGCAACCAGGAGAGTTTTGCACCTACCAAGCCCGAAATAGTCCTCAATGCCATAGGCTCTGAAAGGGGAGTGCAGCGATACCAAATGCATGATTCCTACCACAGCTATGGTAGATCCAAGGTAGTGGTCACGGGTAGCACCCACTGGATCACGCTCGGACTACCGTATCCTGCGGAAAACACGGGAAGCCTGAGCATCGTAAATTGTAGATGGATAAACTGCTCATGGTAGCCTCCGGGGTCCTGTAGAGATCAATGCACATGGGAATGGCGTCACAGATAATGCAGTTTATCAAGAGTCTTGACTGTTAGCCACTGGCAAGACACCGATGTGACGAAGTGTTCACTCCGGCAAGCAAAATCATATATGTACCGTAAAACTGATCTAAATTCTATCGTATCAGTGAGATCAGCAAACACATGGCAACGGTAACCATAACAAAGCAAACCACGCAGCGACTGTTGCTGGGCCACTTATTTCCCCTCCTCAACCCTGCACAATTGAGGAGAGGAATCCCAGCAAGAAGGAAAATAGAATCCTGATAGCAGCAGCCTGCAATGCGCAAAAATTAGCAAAAGAAAAAAAAGTAGGAACAAAGATAAAGATAAAGGATAGAAAATAGATAGGAAATTAGATAAATCAAAGGAACTAGAAGCAATTGTACAGGAACATGAAATAAAATGTAAAATAAGGAAAGAAAAAGTGGAGCTAATAAGAGTGGTTTGGCAATCCACCCTACAAATCAAGAATCTTTTATCTTGGTAACAACCAGGTGAGAAAAACAGGATCACAAACCAAGAGAGAATGTGATAAATCAAGGAAAGAATTTCAGGTATAAAAAAGAAAAAGTAGCTCATGGAGGAGAGTCGCAATTAAATTCCACATGTAATTCTCTAAGTCTACTAACCCAATCAAATATATCTCACAATTGTAAAACTCCGAAGAAATATCCAGCAGTCTTGGCACTACAACCAGTCTTTCATAATAGCACTTTTTCCCTCCTCCTCTTTTCCTCCCTGCCCAACCACCTCAGTCCACTTGCGCACAATTTCTTTTATCTTTTTTTTTTTTAACCTTAAAAAACAACTATTTCAGCAACTATTACAGACTCATCACTTTCAAATTTCTCTCCAGAATTCAGTTCAGAACCAGCTAACTATTGTTGTAGGAGAAATGATGCCAGATCTCTACTGATGTGGGCATTGTAGGGTTGAAAAACCATGGAGTGCCTTTAATATCAACTCCAATGGTCAGAGAATGAGATCTTGCAGACGGTGCCTGGTAGGTACTCCTTGAATAATTTGTAACTACCTATCAAGAGTCTCTATTCTAACCCACTTGTAAATTATAGCAGAGCAGAAACCTGATTCCGCAGTCCATCAGCCCCCCAGCAGCTCCAGTGCTCCCATTACCCCCAGTACCTCCGGTCCTTCAGGTACCTCAAGTTCCCCCAGCACCTTCTCCGCCCCCAGTACCTCCTGTACCCCCAGCACCCCTAGCATTCCCCATACCCAGTTCTTTCCAGGCAACTATTTCACAGCCTGTACATTCCTCTTCCCCAATACCTGCCCCTGTTTCTGTCCCACTGGTACTGCTTTCCAATCCTGTACCCCCTCCCTATTTTGTATTTCCAACTGTACTTCCAGCAGCACCCTTTGACTTTTAACCTATGGCAACCTTGAGTGAAGCACCACAGGTACCAGTACCTGCTCAGGTGAGTGCTCCACTCATAGCCCTCTTTCCTGTCACATTCTCCTCTATCCTATCACAACCACTTTAGAATGAGCCACCACTTGAGGCAACTAGAGCAGAAAATGGTGATAGGGATAGTATACAGTGATGTCTCAGGTGTCGGCTTGTGAAACCTATCAGAGCGTTTGATAGAGTCCGAGGAGGAAATTTGCAAGCTGGTCGCAGGGAATGTTTGGTAAGTAATCGGTACCCAGAAAGTTTTTATCTCATAACAAGAAACCTATTGCTGACCATCTATCCAATTAGGCAAGGGAGAGAAACAGAAGGTACTTAGCACAAGCAGAGCAACTTCCTGCTTCTCCAATACTCGCTGCTAAACCTGTAGCCCCACAGGTGGTCATACAACAAGCAGTGTTCAAGGCATTTATTGAGAAGCAGGCACATTGGACCCAGCATGAGCTGGGAAGAATGAATGTTGTATGCAGAGGCTGTGAGGCTCTGCACTGGTGTATGGAGAAGTCAAGAGAAAGAACCAACAAAGTACCAGGTGCTTTCGAGTCCTGCTATAAGGGAGGGGATGCTATGGTTGAGAAAATACAGCCACTACCAGAACCCCTCCATACCTTGATGACGGGAATGGAACTGGCATCAAGAAGATTTAAGGAGGGGCTGAGGGACTGGAATAGCCAGTTTGCATTCACTTCCATCAGCCACAACATGGATGATCGGCCAACTCCAATTGGAGAAGTTTTCCAACTTTTCCAAGTTCCTGGTGCGATCTACCATCATCAAGGACCACTGGTTGCACCCAGTGGTGCCAATGCCCAACTTTCGCAGGTCTACCTCTATAATCCGGCCCATGCGGCCCAAGTGCAATCCGCTGGAGCTCTGGATTTAGATGGGGCCTTGATCAGCTTGCTTACCGGGATGTTACAGGAGACTTGCCCTTACGTCCAGCTGTATCCTACAGCCAAAGAGATATTATCGGAGATCTCGGGGGTTGAGCAAGACTTCCGTGTCATCCAGGATCCACAGCTCAGTTTGATTGTAGAGTCTGAGGCAGATATGAGAAGGGAGAACCTTCTAAAGGTGGATGAAGACTCCATAGTTCTGCCTGAGGAATATGGTGATGGTGGATTCAGGGACATTGTTTTGGCGGAGCAGTCCTATGGAGTAGGACCTAATAGATGATTCCCCATCATCAACCCCAATCATGACTCCTATCTGCCACTCCATTATGTTCTCCTATTTCCCTATGGTGGACTCAGGTGACATTGGGGACGAAGGCTCAACCTGGCTGGAAATAATCATATCAAGGACAGGTTATCCCAGAGAGCCTTCTACCGCTTCTGCCTCTATAGTAGAACAGATGAGCCATCAACTATCCTTCGGGCCCAGAGGTTACAGCAGCAATTGGTAGTTGATGCTTGGGCTATCTCAGATCAGAACAAGCTCAACTGGCTGCAGTCAAATGAGGCTCGCTTGCGGACTGATTTGTACAAGGGGCTACAGAATGCGATGAGCGCAAATGACGTCAATTTTGCCAAGGTTGGAAGAAGGATTATCCTGCCATCCACTTTCACCGGTGGGGACAGATTTATGCACCAGCTCTACCAGAACAGCGTGGCTCTAGTGCACCACTTTGGCAAACCGTCTCTGTTCATCACCTTCACAGCCAATCCCAAATGTTCTGTGATTGTGATGGAGTTCTTACCAGGACCGAGAGCTACGGATCGTCCAGATCTCGTAGCTAGAGTTTTCCATCTCAAGGTACGGGATCTATTAGATCAAATTAGAAAGAAACAAATCTTTGGGCATTGCCAGTTGTAACGACGCAGCATACATGAGCTATGGCAAAGGGAACCTATACCCATACAGGGAGCCAGGAGGCGAACTGGTAGGAACCAGCAGGCAAGTAAGTACTTGACCTACGGGGACCCAATGGCCCAGGCTCCGAGAATGAACAGAATTGGCTGGTCAGGGACTTAGGTACCTGGATACACCCCGGAGCGGTGTCAGTGTACTTAGGTACGTCTGAAGGGGCAGTTGCTCAGCTAGGCCGGGTAACTGGAGAAAGGTCAGAAGCATCTATCTCCGGCAACGGGATAGACAGGATAACCGGAAAACGTTATCTAGTCCACTGGACAGGTTACCCTACCCTCAGGGTCAGGTTGCCCAGCCAAAGGGCCTGAGTTACCTTACCTTTCAATGCGAAGTCCCACAGGGAGTTCGGGAAAAATGACCGCAATGTTTGTCACACCAAGCCATCCATGATACGGGAATCTGGGGTTCTGGGGGATGCTATTCGGCGAGCTACGTAGCGTCGTGGAAGCTGTAAATTGAAGACAGTATTTCTATCATACCCCTCCGGCCCCGCCTTGAGGCCCGGACGTCATGGGCAAACGGTTGTGTAGTTGTGTGCAGTCTAGCAAAGAGGAATCTTTGGAGACATGCTTGCAACACCGTATACATCGCTGGCATCCAGTCGACCGTAGGCTGTTCCCACAATATATAAGAGGGCATAGGGTGGAAGGTGGAGTAACTACTCCAAGTTCTTCGGAGTAAAACGGACCAAGACTGACGGAGTTAATGGGTGTTAACCAAGGGGGTCCCAAAGGTAGTCCCCGGTGGTGCCACAGCGACGGGGAGAGTTCTACACCTACCAAGCCCAAACGTGCTCACAACGCTATAGGCTCTGAAAGGGAAGTGCAGAGACACTCAAAGCATGATTCCTACCACAGGTAAGGTAGATCCGAGGTAGTGGTCATGGGTAGCGCCCATTGGATCACTCCCGGACTGCCATGCCCTGCGGAAGACACCGGAAGCCCGAGACCCGCAAACAGTAAATAGATAAACCACTCACAGTAGCCTCCGGAGTGAAGTAGAGATCAATGCATATGGGAATGGTGTGATAGATAGTCTAGTTCATGAGGCACCTTGACTGTTAGCCACTGGCAAGACACTGATGCGCAGATGTTTTCACTCCGGCGGGCAAAATGGAAATGCACCGCAGAAACGATAACTGCATAAGGTGAATGCCGACTAGAGTGTGTCAATACATGCATGCCCGAAGGGTGTGCCAGGGGACGTGTCAGACCACCCTTAGTGGAGAAGGGTGTACTCGAATGGTTGGAGTAAACTGATGGGGGAGTTTTTGGCATAAGATAGAACTACCTGAAAGTCTATGCGAGAACTCTCCTACTCCAACAATCGATCCTCTCGAGACCTTGATTGAGTGAAGCGTCAGGCTTAACGATATTAAGTTTTACCGTTTACTTTACTCTTACATCTGTGTGAACTTTCGGCAATAAGTTTGAAGTTGTTCGATGTGGTCGCAACCTTGGGATCCATCTTCCTAGGGGTGCCCCCATTACACCAGAGCTGGGTATGGACCATCCAGTACCACAAGCGAGGCCGCCCTCACCTCCATCTTCTGCTCTTCCTGAAGACCACACCTGAGTTCGTGCTGGCTGGATATATCTACCGCTTCATATCTGCTGAGCTCCCTACTGATGAGGATCAAATGGGACAGCAGTTGCAGGCCATTATCCAGAGCACTATGCTCCACACTCAATGTGCTGGAGATAATGTGCATGCCCTTTGCATGAAAAATTTGAACCAGCATTTTGTCTCCACCTGTCATCATGCATATACCCATGAATTTCAGGAGGAGACAATCATTCAAGGGAACGGATATCCGCTCTATTTGGGGTGGAATAGTGGTCAATCTTTTACCTTTCACATTCGAGGATCGGGGGGTACGGTTATGGTTCTGGTGGACAATAGAAGCGTGATTCCTTACAGCCCCTATCTCTCTTTGATGTATAATTCGCACATTAATGTAGAAGTGTGTGGGTCCGTACAAAGTGTGAGGTACATTCACAAGTACATCTACAAAGGAGGAGATAGTGTAACTGCCACTGTGGGCTCAGAGGTAGATGCGATCAAGCGGTACCTCCATGGAAGGTACATTGGACCGACCGAGGCCATGTGGCGTTTGTTTGAATTTGATTCTCACCAAGAGTACCCTCCAGTGATGCACTTAGCCCTACATCTGGAAGGCTAGCAGCCCATCTAGTTCAAGGGCCTTAATGATGCTGCGAAGATACGGGAGCTGATCGTGTCTTCCTTATCGACAGTGATTGGATTCTTTGACTACAATCAGATGAATGAGGATGGGCGGCAGTACTTCTACCATGAGTTCTCCAGGCATTTTGTCTACGAGCGAAAGCTGGGTTGGAAAAGGAGGCATTAGGGTTTCTCTTTTGGATGCATGTACTCTGCAAGTCCATTCATGGGTGAGAGATATTATCTCCGCATGGTATTGACTATCATACTGGGTCCTATGGGCTTTGAACATTTACGCACAGTTGATGGTACTATGTACCCTATATTTAAGGGGGCCAGCATAGCATTGAGATTGTTGGAAGATGACGGGGAGTGGGTGGCTATGTTTAGAGAAGGTTCAGAGTTCATGACTGGTAGGGCACTGCGACATCTGTTCACTTTAGCACTCCAGTACACTACTATCACTGACCTGAATCTGATTTGGGAGACATTTGGTGATAGTGTGTGTGACGATCTTCCAAACCTGATCGCCAGTGCCAGGTTCCCACAACCCATCAGCATGAAGATATTTGAGGGTTACCTGCACCTCGACTATGGTCTGTACCTCATTCAGCAAGATTTGCTTGAATTTGGTAGAACCTTGGCTGAGTTTGGGTCACCGATACCGGTCCTTAATTGGACTGGTGGTGTACCTATCTTGGCCAACCCAGGCTTGGATGGAGAGAACTACTGGGATGCTGTACAGGAGCAGGAGGCCTGTGCCATGATGCTGGATAAGCTAAATCCTGGGCAGGTCTCCTGTTTTGAGCAGATAGTGAGTGCTGTGGAGTATCAGGAAGCTAATCCGTGTCTACATCGGAGTTCTGTTTTCCTTCTTCAAGGGCCAGCTGGGACAGGTAAGACTTTCCTCTATAATTCCTTATGCAGTTACTTTCGGGCAAGGGGAAAAGTTGCCCTTTCCGTTGCATCCTCCGGGATCGAAGCCCAATTGTTACCTGGGGGTCGTATAGCCCACTCCAGATTCAAGATTCCATTGTCCACTTCCTTCAGTGGATGCAATATAAATAGCAATTCACCTCTTGCACAATTGATCAGACATACTTCATTGATCATTTGAGATGAGGTGCCAATGCAACATAAAACCTGCTTTGAGGCAGTGAGTTGGACGCTGAATGGTATCTGTCAGGTAGGTGACCGCTCACTGTTTGGAGGAACTACCACTATCTTAGGTGGTGATTTTGCCCAGCTCTTACCGCTAGTTCGGAGAGGTTCAAGGCAGGCAACAGTGCAAGCCTCTCTTGGACACAGTTCTATTTGTAGTTCTCTGCATATATTGAGGCTAAAGACAACTATGCGGATAGCAGTCAACGATTCCAATCAGGTCTTAATCGACTTTCTTAAAAGTATAGTGATCGACCATTCCCTGCATGCTAGATTGGAATTGCCGGCCTATATCCATACAGTGGCAACTGTGGATGGACTTTGCGAGCAACTCTACCCACAGGCACTGTTGAATGAGGCGGTCACATCTCATGGTACTCTCATTGGAAGAGCTATTATGGCCTTCAAGAAAGATACTGTGAATGACTTCAATGATCTGCTTCTCAATAGGATGCCAGGTGCAGAACATTGTTTTGAAGCTGCCAACAAGGTGGAGCTAAGTGATGAAGCTGCTGCCGCGGAGCCCAATGCACTGCAGTACTTGCAAAGTATCAACTTGGCCTCAATAGCTCCTTCATATCTCAAGCTCAAAATTGGAGTACCACTAATCCTCACCCGGAATCTGAGCCTGCAGAATGGGATGTGTAGTGGGACTAGATTAAGATTGTTAGGAATAGCTCGCAATCGTCTGCAGGTTGCGATACTGGGTGGCAAGTGGGATGGTGAGATTCGCCTTCTGCCTCTGATAAAGCTCACAACTAGTGATAAAGATCTGCCTTTCATTCTTGAAAGAAAACAGTTCCCAGTCCGTTTGTGCTTTGCTATGACAGTGAACAAATCCCAGGGACCGAGTCTTAAGAAGGTTGGAGTGGATCCCTGCTCCGATGCCTTTACACATGGTCAGCTTTATGTTGCCTTGTCACGGGTAACCTCCCTGGATGGTCTTACACTATTGCCCTCTAGTAATAGGCCTAACAGCTCAGCAAATGCGGTGTTCCCAGAGGTGCTACAAGGATTATATAAAAGTAAGTTTTCCTTTTCCTTCTTGGTTTTTTCTAATACTGACTTTGATTTTTGATAGTGATATAATCCAGCAGTAGTACTCTCGCTGGTACCTAATGATGATCACCTTAGATCTGAAGATAGAACGGGGGTTGGATTTCCTACTCGGGGCTCTTTATGCTACACCTTATGATGATATTATATCTGGAGGTATCAAGTACATTAGGTGACAATTCTACACCTCATGATCTAAGTTCTAAAGGTACTTAGAATCTGAACCTGGTACTGATAGCAGCTGGTTGGCTCTTCTATACCTTATGATGATACTCTTTCTCAAGGTTTTAATACTTTCTTTATACTTTTTCTTTCTTTTTCATTTTTTTTCTTTTAAATTCCAATTCTTCTCCTGTTTTCTTCTATTCATCTCTCCTCTACATCCTACTGTTATTTGCAATTTATTATCCCTTTACTTGTACTATAAAGTTGTTCTTCTTTTTTTTTTTTTCATATTTTTTTCTCCAAGCCCTAAACCCTGAAACGTATTTTTCTTAGGATCCTACATTTTGATTTTTTGTCTACATATTCCTATACGTCTCAACAGTGAGTGAGAGGGCTGCTAGTAGAAATGCACTGCAGAAACAATAAACCGCATAAGGTCAACGTTGACTAGAGTGTGTTGACATATGCATACCCGAAGGGTGTGCCAGGAGACATGTCGGACCACCCTTAACAGAGAAGTGTCTGTGCGAATAGTTGGAGTAAACTGATGGGGGAGCTTCTGGTATAAGATAAAACTACCTGAAAAGTCTATACGAGAACTCTCCTACTCCAACAATCAATCCTCTCGAGATCTTAATTGCGTGAAGCATCAGGCTTCAAGATATTAAGTTTTACCGTTTACTTTACTCTTACATCTGTCTGAACTTTTGGCGATAAGTTTGAAGTTGTTCGGTGCCGTCGCAACTTTGGGATCCCTCTTCCTAGGAGAGCCCCCATTATGAAAGCTATTTTCCATTCTTCGCTCTTTTTCCTGTATATCAAGGTGTAAGCTCCACCGATATCCAGCTTAGTAAAGATTATGGCCTTTCAGATTTGCATGAAGGTTTCAGTCAGGAGAGATAATGGCCTACTGTCCCTGATAGTCCCTACATTGATTGTTTGACAGTCTATACACAACCACAGTGATCCATCCTTCTTTTCAATAAACTAGATAGGGGAAGCTGCTGGTGAGATAAAGGGGCAGATGAAGCCCTCCCCAAGGGTTTCATTGAGCCACCCCCTCGGTCCCTCGAGCTCTGTAGAAGACAGGTTATATATTGGCCCAAAAGGGGACTTGAAGTTTGGTTATATGAGGTTAGCATAGTTACTCAATTGGTGTAGGGGTAACTGGATCTGTTCTTTCTCTAGGAACAGGAGTATAAAGTCCTGGTATTCCAGTGCAACAATATCTTGGACCTCTTGTTTATCAATTAGTACTCTGTGGCTCAGGGCCCATTGAACAATGTTTGCTTTAACAAAATATACGATGTTCTCCACCACTACATGAATACCTATTATATCAGGGGTGCAGTTTTCAAGGCAATAGTGTGGTTCAAAAGTAATGGTATTGCTTGCAAATGGGGAAGTCATATCGCGTTGTTTTAACTAATGTATTTGGGGGTGCCATGGGTCATCAACTAGCTAGGGGTGAGATATGCCAGTGTTTAGAGTATCCCAGTTATAAAAAGGGCAACTACCCAATCAGGATTACTCCAATTACTCCACAATTGTAATCATAGCTTCGTGATATAACGTTGAATACATAGATTAAGGTTTATTTGCAAAAAATAGTTCAAGAAAGGTTGAGAGAGACAATGTGTATAATACTGTCCAAGGGGCTTCAAATCTAAATATCTTGATCAGAATCAATAACATAGCTAATCTGATGCCTTGTAGAGCAATGGGGACATCTCATAATTCTCTGCTGTATATTACTTTTGTGATTTTCCTGCTGAAAAAGGTAAGCTATCAAAATCTAAGGATCAGGAATATGCTTTACACTTGGTAAATCAACCTCATTATTACTATTCATACCACCATTACAATCAGAGCCCTCCTGCTCTTCTGAATTACTATCAGTATCCTCAGTAGCCACTACTTTCATATTTGACTTTCTATTTCTTTGCTTATTGAGCTTTATAAGCTTGACTGCTTGTTACTTCAATAATGCAGTTGCCTGTTTGGTAGCAAGTGCTTTATGCTTGCAGTAGAGATGGGCAAGTTGCTTTAATCCTAGAATGAGGCCTTCTTTAAGCAGTCAGTGATCTTGGTTGGCACTCTTGCTTGCACCTTGTGGTTGGCACAGCAGCTCCCTGTTGATACTAAGTTCAGCTTTAGTCTCCTGATGAAGTGAAAGAAGTTTATCAAAATATTTCCTCATTTGAACAGTAGATTCTGTTTCCTGGACATCCAAGACCTTTTTAACTAACTTATCAACAGTAGTAGACTGCTCTGTTCTTCTAGGAAGTGCTCTAAGTCCTGGTTAGTAAGTTTCTAAACCGGGTAGTACTCTGATCTTCTGTTGGAGATTGGGATTACTCAAGGTATGGTGCCGATTGCAGGGGATGAGATCAGTTGCTCTCCATGCTGAAAGTATATTCCTCTTCATGAAGGTCTTGCATCTGGTCCTTTGTAGCATGGTGTAGAAGTCCCTTTTGCATAGCTTTGAATATGGTCCTGCAGCTCGTATTCTTTTACCTACTTGTTGTTGGTAATATGTATTGAGAGGGGAGAACAACCCAACATCAAGGGGTTGAAGCATACAAGTAGAGTGTGGAGGGATGCAGAAAAGTTGAATGTTCTTGCTCATTGCAAATTCAATAAACTGGAAGTTCTTGTAATATGAATTGTGACCATCAAGAACTAACATTCGAGGTTGGCTTATACCTTTTTGGGGTCTTGTTCTTGGCTCAAATATTTGAATCAACTATTCATATGTCCTTTGGTAATTGGTATATCCTGTTGCCGAATGAGAGAAGAAGGCATCTTGCTTTTCCTCACACTCAATACCACTATAGTGTCCCATAAGATGTGACCTAACAGGAAAGATAATAAGTGCTAGTAAATCAACTCCTGCTTTCAAAATTGCTTCATTATCAGTCACCCAACTGCCATCACTATCCTGAATAATCTCTGGATTTCTTCTCAATCTTCAACAGATCACCTGGCTACCAGCAGAGAGTCCTAGAGCAAATCCCTTCTCATCTCAATTCCAAATATTCACCTTCTTTATATAAAACTTATACCAACTATTGTAGAACCGATAGAGGTGGTACTCAAATGATTGAAGATCTTGGCTGCTGCTCATTGTTTATCAATGTTATACATAGGATGAACTGGTATAGTGTAATGGACATGTCTTGTGATCAGGGGCAAAAGGACACGTGTTTGAACCGAGGGTTCGCCAGAGTATTTAGAGAATGAGACAATTTCTACTAATGTGATGCTAGCCCAGAACCCTCAATTATGCCACTACTGAAAGTTACTGACTACAGGATTTTGGCTGAATCCTCAAAAGTGGATTCTCAGCTAACCTGATGAGGTCGAACTAATTAATTCCATTGGTTGGTTGTAAAGATAAATGCATACAATGATCACTCAGCGATTTCAACTAATAGATGGCAATCAAGGGGTGTTCAGCTGCTCACATAGTAGTCTCTAGATACCACATGTGCAGCAAGACTAAAGAGTCAGTCAGTTGGTGGAGAAATATGGAGGAACTCCTGAAGAGAGGACAACACTAAACAGATGATCATTCATCTGTTCTCAGAGGTATGACAAGGTAGACCTAGCAGAGGGCCTGCTACAGGAAAGGTTTTCCAGGAGCATCAAGAGGCCTAATCACTATTGGTGCAATAAGGAGGATACTTCCTGTAAGTTGATGCAGATGGACAAGAGTTTCTGATGTATTGATAAGTCTGTCATCAGGGCTGATCAACCCTTATGCAGAGGATTAACTAGTAGCTGCTTGCCATGGTGTAAGAGTTTGAATGACTATGGATAGAGCAGATACTGTGAAGAGAGGGCTGAGAACACACTCCCCATAGTCCATAGAGTTCAGAGTGAGGCAGGGTAAAGGTTTTCAGAGTCTACAAAGTTCAAACTTAGGAAACAAGGGAAACGGTGGGAGGAGTAGATAGTCTGCCAACACCCAGATGTAGAATATAAATATCAAGGTGCCTTCCACACTTTTACAGACATCATCAGGGACAGAGATGAGATTTTATCAAGGTATTCATTATACAATACAACTTTTATACTTTCATACATTCTGAGTATGGTGAGCCTTCCTAGCATTCACTTCATCCAGTATCAGGTCTTAGTTAGAACTTGCTTGTCCTTAGGGTTGCCTACCATCTGACAGTTAAGCACCTTTCCAACCTTAAAATGCACTATTGAATGACGTGCCAAGAATCTCTCCAACCAGTTCTCTCCCACATTATCCATTCTGCCTTGGTTTTTCAAAATGGCTTGTGCAATTTGGAAAATATGAGGACGGTATGGAGGAAGACCATAATTGTCCCATTTCTCAATCTACTCAGCCAATGTATCCTCCTCTTCATTGGTGGGTTGTTGTTGAGTTGGATGTAATTGAGTTGCTGGTCTTGTTTATTTCATATATCCATTATTTAGAGTGGTATTTCATCTACCAAATTGTTGACTTGCTTTGCAAATTAAAAGTCCTGGGTTTGATCAAAGTATCTTACACACAGTGGCTATTTGTACCTCCCGGTTGGCTTTCTTTTTAGGTACTTTGAAAGATAATTGAATATCTGGTTGTAAAGATATAATTGAATGCAGAGAATTGAGTGTTTGTAGAATATGGTTGAAGAAAGTAGTATTGGTAAAGCTAATAGCTTGCCTTATATGGTTGTGATATCTGGCGAATACCTGGAGGAAGAATAGAGTACATCCTGGCTATTATTCTTGTATTAATGGCAGTAGCAATTAAGTAGTATTTGGGCTGTTGTTGTTGACAATATATATATTGTCTATAATAGTCAATAGTTTCAATAGCGATGTCAAAAACAAATACATTGTAAATTTCATTATGTTTGGTGCATACTGGTTATGCAGGATAGCTTTATAGAAATAACAATTGTTTTCTTTGCCCAGAGCAACAGGCAGGCAGTTATTTCATTTGTCTCTATCTATCTGTCTAGGAGGACATTTTCAGCCAACCAACAAAACTGCGAAATCTGAAAATCTTTGCAAGTACTCCCCTGGGTGCATCAACTCTATCAGAAGTCTCTTATTTGATTGTATTGTTATTGGCTTTGGTGACAACGGCACTAGGGGTGTGTAATGACCCAGCATGCATAAGCTGTAGCAGCCGGAACCAGCACCTATACAGGAAGCCAGGAGGCGAACTGGTAGGAACTAGCAGGCAAGTAAGTACTTAACCGGCGAAGACCGGATGGCTCGGGCTCCGAGATGAATGGAATTAGCTGGCAGGGTACTTAGGTACCTGGGTACATCTGGGAGAAGTGTCAGTGTACTTAGGGACCTCCGAAGTGGCCGTTACTCAGGTAAGCCAGGTAGCTAGAGAAAGGTCGGAAGTGTCTATCTCCAGCAGGTGAATATACAGGGTAAGAGGGTAAAATCATCTTATTCACCAGACAAGGTTACGCTACCCTCAGCATCATGTTGTCCCACAATAGGGCTTGGGTTACCCGATCCTAGGTCTTGAGTTGCCCTATGTTTCAATACGAAGTCCATCAGCAAGTTTGGAATAAAGGACTAGAATGGTTGTCACGCTAAGTCATGCATAAGACTGGAATCTAGGGTTCTGAGAAATGCTATTGGGCAATCTACACATCTACGACAAAGCTGTATGTCGGAGGCAATATTCCTATCATCCCCCTCCAGCCCTGGCTTCAGGGCTGGACATCATAGGCAAACAGTTGTGTGGTTCTATGCAGTCTAGCAAAGAGGAATCTTTGGTGACCTGCTAGCAACAACGTATACGTCACTGCCGTCCGGTCGACTATAGGCTGTTCGCAGGATATATAAGGGGGCATAGGGTGGAAGGTGAAGTACCTGCTGCAACTTGTGCGGAGCAAAACAGACCAAAAGTGATCGCGAGAAGGGGAGTTAACCGTGGGGGTCTCGAAGGTGGTCCTGAGTGGTACTGGGGTAACTGGGAGAGTTTTATAGCTACCAAGCCCGAAAGTGTCCCCAATGCCATATGCTCGGTAAGGGAAGTGGACAGACAACAAAAGCGTGATCCATGCTACCAGTAAGGTGGATCTGAGGTAGTGGTCGTGGGTAGCGCCCATTGGACCACTCCCGGAGCACCCTATCTTGTGGAAGACACGGGAAACCTGAGAATTGTAAATAGTAGATAGATAAAATATTCCCGGTAGCTTCCGAGTCAAGTAGGGATCAATGCATATGTGAGGGGTGTCATAGATAGTGCACTTAAGCAGGTTTCTTGACTGTTGGCCACTGGTAAGACACTGATATGGAGAGATTTTCACGGCGGTGGACAAAATAGGAATACGGCGCGGAAATGATAACGGTATAAGGTGAATGCTGACTAGTCTGTGCGGACACTGGCAGGCCCAAAGGGTGTGCCAGGAGACATGTCGGACCATCCTTAGTAGAGAAGAGTGTGCTGAAGCAGTTTGTAATGGGGGCACCCCTAGGAAGATAGATCCCAAGGTTGCGACTGCACCAAACAACTTCAAACTTATCGTCACAAGTTCACAACAGTGTAAGAGTAAAGTAAAGGGTAAAACTTAATATCGTTAAGCCTGATGCTTTACTCAATTAAGGTCGCAAGAGGATTGATTGTTTACAGTAGGAAAGTTCTGTAACGGGGGCAGCCCTAGGAAGATGGATCGCAAGGTTGCGACCGCACCAAACAACTTCAAACTTATCGCCAACAGTTCACACAAATGTAAGAGTAAAGTAGACGGTAAAACTTAATATCGTTAAGCCTGACGCTTCCCTCAATTAAGGTCTCGAGAGGATTGATTGTTGGAGTAGGAGAGTTCTTGCATAGACTTTCAGGTAGTTTTATCTTATGCCAGAAACTCCCCCATCAGTTTACTCCAACTATTCGAGCACACCCTTCTCCGCTAAGGGCGGTCCGACACGTCTCCTGACACCCCCTTCGGGCATGTATGTGTCGACCCGCTCTAGTCGGCGTTCACCATATGTGCATATCGTTTCTGCGGCGCATTTCCATTCTGCCCGCCGGAGTGAAAACCTCTGCGCATCGGGGACTTGCCAGTGGCTAACTGTCAAGACCCCTTGCTGAACTAGACTATCTATGACACCCTTCCCATGCGCGTTGATTTCTTCTTGACGCCGGAAGCTACCGTGAGCGGTTTATCTATCTACTATTTACGAGTCTCGGGCTTCCGGTGTCTTCCGCAGGGTACGGTGGTCCAGGAGTGATCCAATGGGCGCTACCCACGACCACTACCTCGGATACACCTTACCTGCGGTAGGAATCATGCTTTTAGTGTCTCTGCACTTCCCTCTCAGAGCCTATGGCGTTGGGGACATCCTTGGGCGTGGTAGGTGCAAAACGTTCCCAGTCGTCCCGGCACCACCCGGGACTACCTTCGGGACCCCCACGGTTAACTCCCGTTAACTCCGTCAGTTTTGGTCCGTTTTACTCCGAACAACTTGGAGGAGGTACTCCACCTTCCACCCTATGCCCCCTTATATATCCTGCGAACAGCTTACGGTCGACCGGACGGCAGCAACGTATACGGTGTTGCAAGCAGGTCTCCAAAGATCCTCCTTTGCTAGACTGCACCCAACTACGCAACCGTTTGCCCATGACGTCCGGGCCTCAAGGCGGGGCCGGAGGGGCATGATAGGAATAATGTCTTCAATTTACAGCTTCTTCGTAGCTGCGTAGCTCGCCCAATAGCATCTCCCGGAACCCCAGATTCCAGTATTATGCATGGTTTCGTGTGACAAACATTCCAGTCATTTTTCCCAAACTCCCCGAGGGACTTCGTATTGGCAGGTAGGGTAACTCAGGCCCTTGAACAGGGTAATCCAAGCCTCAAGGCAGGGTAACCCTGTTCTGAGGGTAGGGTAATCTTGTCCGGTGGACAAGTGGATTTTCTCCTGTTACCCTATCTATCCCACTTCCGGGGATAGACACACTCGGCCTTTCTCTAGTTACCCAGCCTAGCTGTGTATTGGCCCTTCATAGGTCCCTAAGTACGCTGACACCAACCTTGGGCGTAGCCATGTACCTAAATACTTGTGTCCACTAAGTCTGCTCATCTCGGAGCCCGGGCCATCGGGTCTCCGTAGGTCAAGTACTCACTTGCCTGCCGGTTCCTACCAGTTCGCCTCCGGGCTACCTGTATGGGTGTAGGTTCCGGCTGCCATAGCTCACGTATGCTGGGTCGTTACATCACTCCCCTCTTCTCTACGGTCCGTCCCGGACCGTTTAGCGTCGTCTTTTGTTTCCACGACTCGATTCCCCCAAGACCCGATGGTCCCTGGGCTTGGACGGATATCTTTGGTGGAAATCTAGCATGGCCTGTAAGCCTGTCCCTTCTAGCATCTCATAGGGCTCCCATGAGTTCTCCTCAGCTCCATAGCCTTCCCATGAAACCAGGTACTGGACAAAGCGCGACGGAAACTTCGCCTTTGTTCCACCATACCAGCGACTGTCCACAACAGCTTCGATGACGTAACTGGGCTCATTGTCCACGAGCTCTGGGGTAGGGATCTCCTTGATCCTACCCGATTCCGGATCCTCGCGATAGGGTTCCAGCAGCGTGACATTGAAAACCGGGTGGATGCTCCATCGGGTGGGCAATTGGAGTTCGTATGCTCGGGTACCCACCCGACGTTTGACCACGAAAGGGCCAAACATCCGGTGGTCCAGCTTCTCCATGGGACGCTTGGTGCGGATGTTCTTCCGGTTCAACATCACGCGGTCCGCTTTCTTAGCCCGCCCAGCAGCCACATCTTCCAAGGTAACATAGTCCGGGGATGGCAGCCGTTTCTGGTCATGCCATTTCCGCTGCCTTTCCTGTGCCCGTTGAATCGTTTCTCGAATCTGTTGCCAGGTTCCTTCCCATTCCTTAACCAAGAGTTCACTACTTGGGTGTATCCCTTGGTTGTCAGACACAACACCCGACCAGTTTGTCCGTGGGTTGAACCCATAATTGATCTCAAATGGTGACAACCTGGTGGATTCTGATGTTGAGGTGTTATACGCATACTCCGCAAGGGGTAGCAGCGAGACCCAGTCATCCTGTTGATAGGAACAGTAACTACGCAAGTACTGCTCCAGTGTCTGATTAACCCTCTCGGTTTGCCCATCAGTCTCTGGGTGGAATGCAGTCGAAACGTTTAGTTTCACTTGCAGCAAGTGCATCAGACTCATCCAGAACTTGGATGTGAATCGGCTATCTCGGTCGGAGATGATTGACTCTGGCAGTCCATGAAGGCGCCAAACCTCCTTCAGGAATATCAAGGCAAGCTCCTTGATAGGTACCTCAGTGGTCAGGGGTATGAAATGGGCCATTTTCGAAAATCTGTCTACTATGACCCAGATCTTGGTATACCCTTCGGACTCTGGCAGCGCGACAATGAAATCCATTGAAATTGCTGTCCAAGGCCGCATAGGAACATCGATAGGTTCCAGCAGCCCGAACTTCTTGTGCCTGATGGATTTATTTCTTTGGCATGCATCACATGTCCGCACATAGTCAGTGATGTGCTCATCCATCTTAGGCCAGTAGAAGTTAGCCCTCACCCTGCCAATGGTCTTGTAAGTCCCGAAGTGTCCCGCGATTCGGGAGTCATGTTCTGCCTTCATGATTGTCTGCTTCAGATTCTGACCCTTGGGAACATACCACCTGTTCTTGTACAGGAGTAAGCCCTTTTCCGTCGTGAAATGTCGGTCGACCTCTTTGTCACCTGCAGCTGTTGCCTTCAGGATCCTTAAGTACTCCTGGTCTTCGCTTATCGCTACCCGCAACTGATCCAAAAAGGACGACTTGAGCCGAAATCCCTGGCACACTTGCAACACCTGTGGTCGCAAGATGTCCCGTTCCTGGCTCCCGACCCACTGTCCGGGGCGAAAAAACGACTGTGGCGGAAAATCACTCCCCCCTTCAGGGCGGTAGTCCCTACGCCGCGACAAAGCATCCGCCTTCTCATTCAACCGTCCTTCTCGGTAAACCACCTTGAAGTTAAATGGTTGCAGGAATTCAGCCCAGCGGTGCTGCCTTCGGTTAAGGACCTTGGTACTATTAAAGTACTCCAAGTTCTTATGATCCGTATAGATCACCAATTGGTCCGTTACTGAGCGCAGCAGATGATCCCATTCCTTGAATGCCGCCACGATGGCAGTCATTTCCTTATCATGGACATCATAATTGATCTCTGCTGGGTGAAACTTCCTACTATGGTAGGCCACCGGATGCCATCTCTCATCCTCACATAACTGGGAGAGAACGGCTCCTAATGCAAAGTCACTAGCGTCGGTTTCTAGCCGTGTTGGCCGTTCAGGGTCAAAATGTGCTAGGATAGGTTTGGACGTGAACGCTTCCTTTAAATGATTGAAGGCCTGCTCACATGCAGGTGTCCATTCCCATCGGACATCCTTCTTTGTCAAGTCCGTGAGGGGTTTCGCTATCTTGCTGAACCCTTCTATGAACCGACGATAGAAGTTGGCAAAGCCCATAAAGCTTTGAACGTCGACGACGCATGTCGGAGGTGCCCAGTCTTTGATTGTCTGCACCTTTTCCGACAACATAGAGATCCCCATATCGGAGATCCTATATCCGAGGAATTCAACCTCCCGTTGGTGGAAACTGGACTTCTTCATACTTACACATAGTCTAGCTTTCCGCAATTTCTCCATTACACGCCTTACCATCGCGACGTGCTCTTCCATAGTTTCGGAGTAGATCAGGATGTCATCCATATACGCGATGACTCCTTCATCCATGAGATCTCGAAAGACCTCATTTATCATGCTCTGGAAAGTTGCCGGGGCATTACATAACCCAAACGGCATGACCGTGTATTCATACAGTCCATATCTGCACCGGAAGGCCGTCTTCCATTCCTCACCTTCTGCCATCCTCAGAAGATAGTAGCCGTTTTTCAAGTCCAACTTAGTGAACACAACGGCTTTTCCTAACCTATCTCGCAGTTCATTCATCAGCGGTAGAGGGTACTTGCTCTTCACCGTGATTTTGTTCAGCCCTCGGTAATCTATTACCAGTCTTAATGTACCATCTGGTTTTGGCACAAAGAGGATAGGGGCTGCTGCTGAGGAACTGGATCGCCGTAGCTTCCCCGTTCGCAGCATGTCATTGAGATATTCCCGGAGTGCCTTAAGCTCCTTTTCCGATAACGGATAGATAGGCCCAAACGGAGGTTGAGTCCCGGGTAGCAACTCGATCGTGTGGTCATACTTTGAGTGCTCCGGCAAGGCCTCAATCCGTTCTTGACTGAAGATGTCCCCGTAGTCCTTATACTCAGGGAGTAGCTTGACAGTAATGTCAGCACCTTCCTCATCGGAGAATTGTACAATTCCCAACAGGTACACATTACTAGGGTCTTCAGCTAGCAACTCTTCATCGGTCATGAACACTAACCGCCCCTGCTCTGCCAGGCAATTAGCCTTGCAGAAATCTGAGCGCCAGGTTAGTGATCCTGTTTTCCAATCTATGTCGGGATTATGGTCCTTCAACCAAGACATAGGTAGGTACCCGTCCACCTTGGTGTCGGGCATGTCCGCGACTTCAAACCGCATTTCGTTATGGTGGTCGCCTATTCTCATGTCCAATGATTTGGTATAGTGCAGACCTGACCCCGGAATGTGATTACCGCTTGCGTCGCTTATCGGCACATGTACCTTTCGTCGTACACATGGTGCCTGCGTTTGTTTAACCCATCGGCTACTAAGCACTGGCCCAGTAGCTCCACTGTCGAGTAGCAGGAGCGCCTCAGCGCTTACCTGTCTAGCTCCAATCTTCCAGTCTAGCCTTACCCTCAGGTGGATAGACTTGGTATGGCGAGGCAAGTTATCACGCTTCTGCCTCTTCACTTGTCTTAGGGACTTAGTCATCTTGGCTTACTAATTCTGATCTCTTGCCTTTCGACACAAGAGCGGCCACAACGGGTCGGTAAACGTTAAGGGATTGGGAATCGTTTTATCAATAGCTAGGGTGTTTACTATCACGCCAGCATGATTTCGGGTACTAAACCCTCCTCAGGTAAACTTGATCATAGTATCATTTATTCAATCAAGTCCAGCCTGAACTAATCCCGCTTGTACTAACCATAACAAATTTTCCCGAGGTGGGTAGAGGTCCGCTCTTGGACCGGTTCCAAGCGAAGCAACCTTGCTTCCCCAATGTCGAGCGTCTCCGCGAGCGAGATCTCTCCCAGCCTCAACCGAAAATAATACCCTATGACTTGTCCGTCCCAGTAAAGAAATCCTGAAAGAAATACAAATAACTAGAACAAAGGAAATAACCTGAAAACCCACAAAGGAGAGATCACCCTGTCCACCGCATACGGCCTTCAACATCTATCTGCCCACACCACCTGGGTGTAGTCAGCATCAGGGTCGTTCATGCAGTAGAGGGGTACTTACCCATCCCAGAAGCCACTTCCGGGGCTCCTTTTCATCCATCCCGCAGGGGTCTATGGATACAGGTTATTAAGGTTCTACCTTACACAGAATGGGGTCTTACCTATTCTGAGCCGTCAGTATCAACCTCCATAATCTGAGGTGATGCCTGTCGGACTTCAAGTATCTTTGACGAGGTAGCCGGAGGTGGCGCTTCAATGCGCTTTAGTCGCTTGTCCGTACCTGAGGGCTCGCTTACCGGGGCTGACCGTTTCAACCCACGAGCCTGTTTGGACGAACTAACGACTGGGGACGTCGCGGTGCACTTTCTCCAAAAGTGACCCGTTTGTCCACACTTGGTGCACTGGTTGTGCTTTCTCCGACGTTCGGTCAAAGTCGACGGGATTTCCTTATGCGCCAGGGCATACTCAGAAGTCCCCGGCTTTGCCTGTTTCCCCGCATTGAAATTAGTAGGTTTGGCAGACCGCTGGTTCTGTCTGCCCGAACCTTTATCCTTCTTTTTAAACCTTCCGGAAGTTGAGGACCTATCCTCCTTCTTGTCCGTTGGTTGAGACCGTTGGACAGGGTGGATAACTCGGTTGCTGAACCGGGTGTTGTCTTCCAGTGTGTGTCCAACCTTCCGAAGAAGATCAAGGTAGTCGTTCAAGTCGGTGGGATGGGGCTCCTTCAGTGCCCACGCGTTCCTCACTTCTTGAGTAATGCCCGACCGTACCTTATCTCGTACCTGCACAGGGTCTGTATAGCTAAGCTTATACATATAGTCAATTATCTTGTCCAGGTACTCATCGATGTGATGTGGCTTCATCACTAGGTCTCGCCACTCAAGGAGGGATCGGTCTCGTTCCGCTTGGTCACCGCCGAAACTCCGTTCAAGCCGTTCCCGGAATCCTTTCCACGTTCTTAACGGGTTACTGTTATTAACTGGAACTCCGGTACGCTTGGCTGCCTCCTTATTGATGTGGGAGTGCAGCCCAAGATACCATGTTCGGGCAGTATCTTCTAGAAGGGGGATCACCAGGTTTACCTTGTCCATATCGGTCAACCTGCACCCAGCAAAGTACTCGAACTTAACCTCTACCAGCGTCAAGAAGCTGGCGAGTTCGGTGACCTTTCCCTTAAACGCCGGAATGCCGCTCAGCTTTTCCGGCTTCTTCTGCCGTTGTCTAGATGATGGTCGTGCAGCCGCCCTAGTCCGTAGTTCCCTTGACAGCTTCTTAGCACGGCGGTCCCACCGTCGTTTCTTCTCGTCGCTCCAGTCATCCTTGCGAGCGCCGAGAAAAGGGGTCAAGTCGGGGAGAGAATCGGCATCATCATCATCCGAGCTATCATGGTCAGAGTCCCCAGGATCTCCACCTGCTCCCGTAGTACCACCGACAGGTGGTCCATTTCCACCTCCACTACCCCCGGTATTTCCACCTGGGGTCTCGCGGGGTCTATCATACCCATCAAACCTTTCCTCCTGGCCATCCTGATTCCCATCCTCGGGGGGGTTAGCCCCTGATGGTACTGATGCCGGTGGTGGAACAGGTCGTTGCCCACTCTCAGGAGTTGGGTTCGGAGCCGCCTGAGTCATCGCCAGAAACGACTGAAGCTCTGGACAACTCAAAGGTTGCATTGGGGGCCCCGCGTGTCTCCATGACCCACAGTACCCACATGTTGGTCGTCCGTCTCCCTCCTTCTGTCTTCTTCGGTGCCTTACCGGGGTCCGTGGTCCCTTCCTGCACCCGTACGTGTGGTAATGAATCCACCCCATACGGGTTTCTTCCGATTTGCAGCCCGACAGACAGTACTCGTCTTGGCTGTCCGACTCACCACTAGTGATCGTGGGGAGGATGGAGGGAAGAGTTGGTTTTGAGGGGGCAGAAGGAATCACGGGTGCCCAAGGAACGGAACGAGCGGGTGTCCCAGGTCCGGGGATCGGAGTCCCTCGTGATGGAGCCATGGGTGCTCGCTCTTCCTGGCGCCTGACCTGTTCAAAGAATCCAGGTGAAGCCGCACGCAGCGGTCGGTACCCTGGGGTAGCCGATACTGTTGGCGGGAAAGCTGCGACAGGGAAGGTATCAGGAGGGGGCAATGAAACTGGTAAAGGTGTGGGTCTTGGGGCAGCAATAGGAGGTACGGGAGTTGCAACCGACGGTGTTGCAGGGGGGTTAATGGGAGCGGGGGTCGGCCGAGGAGTAGGGTCAGGTGTATCTGGTGCTGTGATACCCTTTGGCTTGGACGTCCTTTTCTTAACCCGACGCCCATCGGTTGGTCCAATCGCCGGACTTCCTGAACGACTGCGGGCGATCGAGGAGGGGACAGACAGCGAGCCTGTTGATGCTCTTGTGAAGGACGAGGTATAACTGTATCCTTCCCCCTTGAGGCTTTCCAACATCCGTATGCCCACGGGGCTTAGGTACGCCCTCCACTGTTCATCCCGGGCTCTCATAGCCAGTTCCATCCCGAAGTTCTCCAGCTTCGTGTGGACAAGTGGGAGTGGGGGCGCCGCCTCTATCATCAGTACGTCATTCTCAGCATCAATACTATAACCTCCCGCGAAGGCCCTTTCCAGCGCTGCCATACGATCCTTCAATGCCTTCTGGTCTCTTAACATTCGCAGGTATGCCTCCTGCTGTACCTTCATCCATTCCACCGCTGCCGTAGTAATCTGTTTACGGAACACCTGCTGCTGCTGGGCATTCCAGTTCTTCAGTTCCCGCTTCGCATCCTCAATCGACTTGGATACCTCCCGGACGATGTAAGGTTCGACGAACTCGCGGGAGAACTCGCTAAAGGGTACTCCTTGCGGTGGAGGAGGGAGCATGTTGTGGACGAGGGCGGCGTCTTGGAAGAACGAAAGCGCCGCAGCGCGAGGGTCTGTAATCATAAGATCAACACATTCATCAGGTAGTTGAATAGGGGCGGCCTCCAGGAGCAATTGGTGACCGTCCCATTCAATACCGCGGACGTCCGCGAACACCGAAGCACGAAATGTGTTGGCGGAGTTCTCGTCAAGGTCAAGGTCTGAATCCGAGTTGGATTCCATTCTAGGTCGACGTTCGATACTAGCCATTGCGCTTTCCACCCTGGGCTACTTGTTCGAGACAAGGTTACCAGTATTCACGCAAGGTCAGTGCCGAAGGTCGAAAAACAATTAATCAGGAGAGGAGTTAAGCGAGGAGCTCGCTTAACGATATACTGTAACGGGGGCACCCCTAGGAAGATGGATCCCAAGGTTGCGACCGCACCAAACAACTTCAAACTTATCGCCAAAAGTTCACACAGATGTAAGAGTAAAGTAGACGGTAAAACTTAATATCGTTAAGCCTGACGCTTCACTCAATTAAGGTCTCGAGAGGATTGATTGTTGGAGTAGGAGAGTTCTCGCATAGACTTTCAGGTAGTTTTATCTTATGCCAGAAACTCCCCCATCAGTTTACTCCAACTATTCGAGCACACCCTTCTCCGCTAAGGGCGGTCCGACACGTCTCCTGACACCCCCTTCGGGCATGTATGTGTCGACCCGCTCTAGTCGGCGTTCACCATATGTGCATATCGTTTCTGCGGCGCATTTCCATTCTGCCCGCCGGAGTGAAAACCTCTGCGCATCGGGGACTTGCCAGTGGCTAACTGTCAAGACCCCTTGCTGAACTAGACTATCTATGACACCCTTCCCATGCGCGTTGATTTCTTCTTGACGCCGGAAGCTACCGTGAGCGGTTTATCTATCTACTATTTACGAGTCTCGGGCTTCCGGTGTCTTCCGCAGGGTACGGTGGTCCAGGAGTGATCCAATGGGCGCTACCCATGACCACTACCTCGGATACACCTTACCTGCGGTAGGAATCATGCTTTTAGTGTCTCTGCACTTCCCTCTCAGAGCCTATGGCGTTGGGGACATCCTTGGGCGTGGTAGGTGCAAAACGTTCCCAGTCGTCCCGGCACCACCCGGGACTACCTTCGGGACCCCCACGGTTAACTCCCGTTAACTCCGTCAGTTTTGGTCCGTTTTACTCCGAACAACTTGGAGGAGGTACTCCACCTTCCACCCTATGCCCCCTTATATATCCTGCGAACAGCTTACGGTCGACCGGACGGCAGCAACGTATACGGTGTTGCAAGCAGGTCTCCAAAGATCCTCCTTTGCTAGACTGCACACAACTACGCAACCGTTTGCCCATGACGTCCGGGCCTCAAGGCGGGGCCGGAGGGGCATGATAGGAATAATGTCTTCAATTTACAGCTTCTTCGTAGCTGCGTAGCTCGCCCAATAGCATCTCCCGGAACCCCAGATTCCAGTATTATGCATGGTTTCGTGTGACAAACATTCCAGTCATTTTTCCCAAACTCCCCGAGGGACTTCGTATTGGCAGGTAGGGTAACTCAGGCCCTTGAACAGGGTAATCCAAGCCTCAAGGCAGGGTAACCCTGTTCTGAGGGTAGGGTAATCTTGTCCGGTGGACAAGTGGATTTTCTCCTGTTACCCTATCTATCCCACTTCCGGGGATAGACACACTCGGCCTTTCTCTAGTTACCCAGCCTAGCTGTGTATTGGCCCTTCATAGGTCCCTAAGTACGCTGACACCAACCTTGGGCGTAGCCATGTACCTAAATACTTGTGTCCACTAAGTCTGCTCATCTCGGAGCCCGGGCCATCGGGTCTCCGTAGGTCAAGTACTCACTTGCCTGCCGGTTCCTACCAGTTCGCCTCCGGGCTACCTGTATGGGTGTAGATTCCGGCTGCCATAGCTCACGTATGCTGGGTCGTTACAAGTTCTTACAAAGACTTCCAGGTAGTTTTACCTTATGCCAGAAACTCCGCTATCAGTTTACTCCAACAATTCGAGCACACCCTTTTCCGGTAAAGGCCATCCAACACGTGTCAGGGCACACCCTGTGGGTGTGCATGTGTCGACACACTCTAGTTAGCGTTCACCTTATGCGGTTATTGTTTCTATGGTGCATTTCCATTGTCCCTGCGAGTGTGAAAATCTCTGCACAGCGGCGCCGGGCCAGTGGCTAACAGTCAAGACGCCGGATAAACTAGACTATCTATGATACTTTTGCCATTCGCATTGATCTCTACTTGGCCCCGGAAGCTACCATGGGCATTTTATCTATCTACTATTTAAGGGTCTTTGGCTTCCGGTGTCTTCCACAGGGGACGGTGATCCGGAAGGGGTCCAATGGGCACTACCCATGACCACTACCTCAGACCCATCTTACCTGTAGTAGGAATCATGCTTATAGTGTCTCTGCACTTCCCTTTCTGAGCCTATGACGTTGGGGACACTTCCGGGCTTGGTAGGTGTAGAACTCTCCTGGCCCCCCTGGCACCACCTGGGACTACCTTCGGGACACCAGTGGTTAACTCCCGTGGACTCCCCCAGTTTTGGTCGGCTTTACTCCGAACAACTGGGAGGGGGTACTCCACCTTCCGCCCTATGCCCCATTCTATATCCTGCACGCAGCTTAGAGTCAACCGGACAGCAGGGACGTATACGGTGTTGCAAGCATGTGTCCAAACCTTCCACTTGGCTAGACTGCGCACAACTACACAACCGTTTGCCCATGATGTCCGGGCCTTAAGGCGGGGCCGGAGAGGTATAATAGGAATAAGGTCTCCAATTTACAGCTTCTTCGGAGCTGCCTATCCCGCCCAATAGCATCTCCCAGAACCCCAGATTCCTGTATTATGCATAGCTTCGTGTGACCAACATTCCGCTCATTTTTCCCAAACTCCGCGAGAGATTTCATATTGGAAGGTAGGGTAACTCAGGACTTTGGGCAGGGGAACCCAAGCCCCATGGCAGGGTAACCTGATCCCAAGGGTATGGTAACCTTGTCCAGCGGACAAGATAACATTTCCCTGTTACCCTGTCTATCCCGTCGCCAGCAATAGATATTTCTAACCTGTCTCCAATTACCCGGCCTAGCTGCGCAACTGTTCTTTCGGAAGTGCCTAAGTACGCTGGCATGGAACCCGGGTCTATCCAGGTACCAAAGTCCTTGACCAGCCAATTCTGTTCATTCTCGGAGCCCAGGCTATCGGCTCTCTGTGGGTCAAGTACTTACTTGCCTGCCGGTTCCTACCGGGTCGCCTCCTGGCTACCTGTATGGGTATAGGTTCCCTCTGCCATAGCTCATGTATGCTGGGTCGTTACATCATTCTCCTCTTCTCTACAATCCATCCCAGACCGCTAGCGTCGTCTCTTATTTCCACAACTCGATTCCCGCAAGACCCTATGGCCCATGGGCATGGACGGATATCTTTGGTGGAAATTCACAACGGCCTGTAAGCCTGTCCCTTCTAGCATCCCATAGGGCTCCCACGAATTCTCCTCAGCCCCGTAGCCTTCCCGTGAAATCAGGTACTGGATGCAGCGCGACGGAAACTGCACCTGCACTACTCCATACCATTGACTGTCCACAACAGCTTCAATAATGCAACTGGGTTTATTGTCCACAAGTTCCAGGGTAGGGACTTCCTTGACCCTACCTGCTACGGGATCCTCGCGATTGAGTTCCAGCAACTTGACATTGCAAACTGGGTGGATGCTCCAGGTGGTGGGCAGTTGGAGTTCGCAGGCTGAGTTACCCACTCGACGTTTGACTATGAAAGGGCCAAACATCTGGTGGTCCATATTCTCCATCGGATGCTTTGTGCGGATGTTCTTTTGGTTTAACATCGCACGGTCCACTTTCCTCGCCCGCCCAGAGGTCACATCCTCCAAGGCAACATAGTCTAGTGATGGCAACCTTTTCCACGCGTGCTATTTCTGTTGCCTCTCCAGTGCCCGTTGAATCGTTTCTCGAATCCCTTCCCAGGTTCCTTCCTATTCCTTAACCAAGAGTCCACTGCCAGGGTGTATTTCTTGATTATCAGAGACGACACCAGACCAGTTTGTTCATGGATTAAATCCATAATTGATCTCAAACGCTGTCAACCTGGTGGATTCTGGTGTGGAGGCATTGTACGCATACTGTACAAGGGGTAGTAGCGAAACCCAATCATCCTGTTGGTAGGAAACGTAACTACGCAAGTACTGTGCCAGTGTCAGATTAACTCTTACGGTTTGCCCATCAGTCTCAGGGTGGAATGTAGTCGAAACGCTTGGTTTCACTAGCAACAAGTGCATCAGACTTATCCAGAACTTGCATGTGAATCGGCTATCTCAGGCAGAGATGATTGACTGTGGGAGTTCATGAAGGCGCCAAACTTGCTCCAGGAATATCAAGGCAAGGTCCTTGATCGGTACATCAATGGTCAGGGGTATGAAACATGCCATTTTCAAGAATCTGTCCACTATGACCTAGATATTGGTATACCCTTCGGACTCAGGCAGTGCTACAGTGAAGTGAATTGAAATAGCTATCCGCGGTCGCATAGGAACATCAATAGGTTCCCGCAGACCGAACCTCTTATGCCTGGTGGACTTACTTATTTGGCATGCATCACATGTCCGCACGTACTCAGTGATGTGTTCATCCATCTTAGGCCAGTAGAAGTTAGCCCTAACCCTGTGTAATGACCCAGCATACAAGAGCGATGGCAGACAGAACCTATACTCACAGAGGTAGCCAGGAGGCGAACTGGTAGGAACCTGCAGGCAAGTAACTACTTGACCTGCGGAGAGCCGATGGCCCAGGCTCCGGGAATGAACTGGATTGCCTGGTCAGGGAGTTAGATACCCGGATGCACCCAGGAGTGGTGTCAGCGTACTTACGGACCTCTGAAAGGGCAGTTACTCAGCTAGGCAGGGTAACTGGAGAAAGGTCAGAAGTCTCTATCTCCGGCGACGGGATAGACCGAGTAACAGGGAAAAGTGATCTCGTCGACCGGACAGGTTACCCTGTCATGGGTCTTGAGTTACCCTGCCCAAGGTCCAGAGTTACTCTACCTTGCAATACAAAGTCCGTCGCGGAGTTGGGGAAAAATAACCGGTAAGTTTGTCACCCGAAACCATGCATAATACTGGAATCTGGGGTTCCGGGAGATGCTATTGGGCGGGTTACACCGCTCTGAGGAGGCTACAAATTGGAGACATTATTCCTATCATACCCCTCTGGCCCCCCCCTTGAGGCCCGGACGTCATAGGCAAATGGCTGCGCAGTTGTCTGCAATCTAGGAAAGTGGAATCTTTGGAGACCCGCTTGCAACAGCGTGTAGATCCCTGCCGTCCAGTCGACTATAAGCGGTTCGCAGGATATATAAGGGGACGTAGGCCAGAAGGTGGAGTACCTCGTTCAAGTTGTTCGGAGTAAAACGGACCAAAACCAAGGGGGTTAACAAGTGTTAACCATGGGGGTCCCAAAGGTAGTGCTGGGTGTTGCCGGGGCGACCAGGAGAGTTTTACACCTACCAAGCCCAAAAGTGTCCCCAATGTCATAGTCTCTGAAAGGGAAGTACAGAGACACTGAAAGCATGATTCCTACCACAGGTGAGGTGTATCCGAGGTAGTGGTCACGGGTAGCGCCCATTGGATCACTCCCGGGCTACTGTGTCGTGCGGAAGACACCAGAAGTCCAGGAACTGTAATTAGTAGATAGATGAAACGCTCACAATAGCTTCCGGGGCCAAGTAGAAATCAATGTACATGGGAAGGCTGTCGTAGATAGTCTAAGTTCATGTGGCATGTTGACAGTTAGCCACTGGCAAGACGCCGATGCGCAGAGGTTTTCCCCCTGGCGGGCAAAATGGAAATGCGCCGCAGAAACCATCATCACATAAGGTGAACGCCGAGTAGTGTGTGTCCACACTTGCATGCCCGATGGGTGTTTCAGGAGACTTGTCGGACCGGCCTTAGTGGAAAAGGGTCTGCTCAAATGGTTGGAGTAAACTGATGTGGGAGTTTCTGGCATATGATAAAGCTACCTGAACGTCTATGCAAGAACTCTCCTACTCCAACAATCAAT
This sequence comes from Tuber magnatum, assembly GCA_003182015.1. Taxonomy (NCBI): domain Eukaryota; kingdom Fungi; phylum Ascomycota; class Pezizomycetes; order Pezizales; family Tuberaceae; genus Tuber; species Tuber magnatum. The sequence continues at coordinate 397,898 of PYWC01000022.1, read as the reverse complement.
CCTCTCAAGACCTTAATTGAGTAAAGCGTCAAGCTTAACGAGATTAAGTTTTCCCATTTACTTTACTCTTACACCTGTGTGAACTTTGGGCGATAAGTTGAAGTTCTTCGGTGCGTTCGCAACCTTAGGATCCATCTTCCTCGGGGTGCCCCCATTACAGTATATCGTTAAGCGACCTACTCACTTGTCTCCTCTCCTGAATAATTGTTTACCACCTCCGGGACTGAGCTTACGCGAATACTGGTAACCTTGTCTAGAACAAGTAGCCCAGGGTGGAAAGCGCAATAGCTAGTACCGAACTTCGAGCTAGAATGGAATCCAACCCGGATTCAGACCTTGACCTTGGCGAGAACTCCGCCAACACATTTCGTGCATCGGTTTTCGCGGATGTCCAAAGTATTGAATGGGACAGTCACCAATTGCTTCTTGCGGCCGCCCCTATTCAGTTACCTGATGAATGTGTTGAACTCATGATTACAAACTCTCATGCTGCGGCGCTTTCAGTCTTTCAAAATTCCGCACTCGTCCACAACATGCTCCCTGCCGCGCCGTAAGGGGTACCATTTAGCAAGTTCCCCCGTGACTTGGTGGAACCTTATATTGTGTGTGCAATATCCAAGGCGATTGAGGACGCAAAGAAGGAACTGAAGAACTGGAATGCCCAACCACAGCAGGTTTTCCATAAACAGATTACTATGGCAGTGATGGAATGGATGAAAGTACAGCAGGAGGCATACCTGCGAATGTTATGAGACCAGAAGGCATTGAAGGATTGTATGGCAGCGCTGGAAAGGACCTTCGCAGGAGAATAGAGTATTGATGGTGAAAATGATATACTGATGAAAGAGGCGCCGCCCCCACTCCCACTTGTCTACACGAAGTCTGAGAACTTTGGGATGGAACTGGCTATGAGAGCCAGGGATGAACAGTGGAGGGCATATCTAAGCCCCGCGGGTATACGAATGTTGGAAAGCCTCAAGGGTGAAGGCTACAGCTATACCTCGTCCTTCACAAGAGCATCTACAGGCTCTCTGTCTGTCCCCTCCTCGCTTGCCCGAAGTCGTTTAGGAAGTCTGGCGATTGGACCACTCGATAGGCGTCGCATTAAGAAAAGGACATCGAAGCCAAAGAGTACCACGGCACCAGACACACCTGACCCTACGCCGCGGCCAACACCTGCTCCCATTAACCCATTTGCAACACCATCGGTTGCAACTCCCGTACCTCATACCGCTGCCCCAGGACCCACACCTTTACCCGTCTCCTTGCCCGCTCCTGATACCTTTCCTGCCACAGCCTTTCTACCAGCAGTATCGGCTATGCCCGGGTTCCGACCACTGTGGGCGGGATCGCCTGGACCTTTGTAACAGGTAAGGCGCGAGGAAGAGCGAGTACCCATAGCTCCATCACGAGGGACTCCGATCCCCGGACCGCGGAAACCAGCTCGCTCCATTCCTTGGGAACCCCTGATTCCCTCTGCCCCCTTGAAACCAACTCCTCCCGCGGTGCGCCCCACGATCACGAGCGCTGAGTCGGACAGCCCAGGTGAACTTTGCCTGTCGGGCTACAAATCGGAAGAAACCCGTATGGGGTGGATTCACTACCACACATATAGGTGCTGGAAGGAACAACAGACCCCCGTAAGGAATCAAAGAAGGCAGAGGGAAGCAGGTGGTCGGCCAACATGTGGCTATTGTGGCTCATGGAGGCACGTTGGCCCCCCGATGCAACCCCTGAGCTGCCCAGAGCTACAGGCATTTTTGAGGATAACTCTGGTGGCGCCTAACCCAACTCCTAAGAGTGGGCGACACCCTGTTCCACCACCGGCATCAGCACCATCAGGGGCTAACCCCCCCGCGGATGGGAATCAGGATGGCCAGGAGGAATGGTTTGATGGGTATGATAGACCATGGGAGACACCAGGCGGGAACGCCGGGGATGGTGGAGGTGGAAATGTGCCTCGTGGGGGTGGTGCAACTGGAGTGGGAGGGGATCCAGGGGACTCCGACCATGACAGTTTGGATGATGATGATGCCGATTCTCTCCCTGATTTGACTCACTTCCTCGGCGCGTGCAAGGATAACTGGAATGCCCTGAAGAAACGACGGTGGGACCACCGTGCTAAGAAGCTACAACCAGAATTCCGGGGCAGATCAACCTCACGGCCATGGTCTGGACAGCGGCAGAACAACCCAGAAGAGTTGAACGGTATTCCGGAGTTCAAGGGAAAGGTTACTGAACTTGCAAGCTTTCTAACATTAGTGGAGGTCAAGTTCAAATGCTTTGCAGAGTGCAGGTTGACTGATATTGGCAAGGTAAACCTGGTGATCCCCCTTTTAGAAGGTACCGCCCGAACATGGTATCCCGGGCTGCACTCACAGATCAACAAAGGAGGAGCCAAGTGTACTGGCGTTCCTGTTAACAACAGTAACCCGTTGAGAACGTGGAAGGGATTCCGGAAATGACCAGAACGCAGTTTCAGCAGTGACCAAGCGGAACCAGTCCGATCCCTTCCCGAGTAGCGGGACCTTGTGATGAAGCCACATTACATTGATGAGTACCTGGACAAGATAATTGACTACATGTATAAGCTTAGCTATACACATCCAGTACAGGTACAAGACAAGGTACGGTTGGGTATTACCCAAGAAGTTTGGAACGCGTGCGCACTCACGGAGCCCCATCCAACCGACTTGAACGACTACCTGGATGGTCTGCGGAAAGTCGGACACATGCTGGAGGACAACACGCAGTTCGGTAACAGGGTTATCCATCCTGTCCAACCGTCTCCGCCAACGGAAAAGAAGAACGATAGGTCATCGACTTCCAGGAGGTTTAAGAAGAAGGAAAAATGTTTGGGCAGACAGAACCAGAGGCGTACCAAACCTACTAATTTCAATGCGGGGAAACAGACAAAGAGGGCGACTTCTGAGTATACAATAGCGCATAAGGAAATCCAGTCGACTTTGACCGAATGTCGGAGAAAGCACAACAAGTGCACCAAGTGTGGACAAAGTGGTCACTTCTGGAGGGAGTGTACCACCATGTCCCCAGTCATTAGTTCATCCTAAGAGGCTCGTAGTTTGAAACGGTCAGCTCCGCTAAGTGACCCCAGAGGGACCAACAAGCAGCTAAAGTGCATTGAAGCGCCACATCTGGCTTGCTTGTCAAAGATACTTGAAGTCTGCCAGGCTTCACCTCAGATCATGGAGGTTGATACTGATGGCTCGGAATAGGTAAGAACCCATTCTGGTTAAGGTGTAACCTTATTAACCCATGGCTATAGACCCCTGCGAGATATATGGCCACGAGCCACAGAGGTGGCTTCGGAGATGGGTATGTAGCCTTCTACCGCATAAGCGACCCCGATACTGATTACACACAGGTGGTGTGGGCAGGTAGATGTTACGGGCCATGTGCAGTGGGCTGGGTTATCTCTCCTTTGTTGGGTTTCTGGCTATTTCCTTTGTTCTAGTCATATGTATTTCTTTTAGGATTTTCTTAGCTGGATGGGAAAGTCATAGGACATTATTTCGGTTGACGCTGGGTGAGGTCTTGCTAAAGGAGACCCTCGATATTGGGGAGGCCTGGCTGCTGCACTTGGAACTGGTCCGATAGCGGACTTCCGTCCACCCGGGGGAAAATTGTTATGTTTAGTACACGCGGAATTGGTTCAGACTGGACTTGATCAAATAAACAGACCTATTTCCAAGTTTACCTGAGGAGGGTTTAGTACCCGAAATCATGCTGGCGTGATAGTAAACACCCTACTTAAGGATAAAAGACAATTCCCAATCCCTCAATGTTTATGGACCCATTGTAGCTGCTCCTGTGTCGAAAATCAAGAGAAGAAAAGGAATTACTAAGGCAAGATGACTAAATCACCAAGACAAGCGAAGAGGGGGAAGCGTGACAACTTGCCTCGTCATACCAAGTCTATCCACCTGCGGGTCAAGGGAGACTGGAAGATAGGAGCTACACCGGTAAGCGCAGAAGCGCTCTTGCTACTCGATAGTGGAGCTACTGGGCCGGTGCTCAGTACCTGATGCGCTGCGCAGACTCAGGCACCTTGTCTACAATGAAAGGTGCATATGCCGATAAGCGACGCCAGCTGTAATCACATTCCTGGGTCAGGTCTACACTATGCCAAGTCCTAGAGATGAGGATAGGTGACCACCACAAGGAGATGCGCTTTGAAGTTGCGGATATGCCCGACACTAAGGTGGATGGGTACCTACCTATGTCTCGGTTGAGAGACTATAACCCCGACATAGATTGGAAGACTGGATAACTAACCTGGCCCTCGCATTTCTGTAAGGCTAACTACCTGATAGAGCAGGGGTGGTTAGTTTCCAGGACCGAGGAAGCGTTACTAGCCGAAGACCCTAGTAATGTGTACCTATTGGGAATTGTGCAATTCTCCGATGAGGAAGGTGCCGACATTACCGTTAAGGTACTCCCCAAGTATAAAGACTGTGGGGATAGCTTCAGTCAAGAACCGATTGAGTCGCTACCGGAGCGCTCGAAGTATGAGCATACGATAGAGTTGCAACCCGGAACTCAACCTCTGCTTGGGCCTATCTATCTGTTATCGGAAAAGGAGCTTAAGGCACTCCGGTGATATCTCGATGACATGCTGCGAGCGGGAAACCTACGGTGATCCAGTTCCTCGGCAGCAGCCCCTATCCTCTTTGTGCCAAAATCAGATGGTTCATTAAGACTGGTAATAGATTACCGCGGGCGGAACACAATCACAGTGAAGAGCAGGTATACTCTACCATTGATGAATGAACTGCGAGATAGGTTCGGAAAAGCCCATGTGTTCACCAAGTTGGACTTGAAGAACAGCTACTACCTTCCGCAGATGGCAGAAGGTGAGGAATGGAGGACGGTCTTCCGGTGCAGATATGGACTGTATGAATACACCATCATGCCGTTTGGGTTGCGTAATACCCCAGCAACCTTCCAAAGCATGATAAATGAGGTCTTTTGAGATCTGATGGATGAAGGAGTTATCGCATATATGGATGACATCCTGATCTACTCCGAAACTATGGAAGAGCACGTTGCGATGGTGAGACGTGTGATGGAGGAACTGCGGAAACCTAGACTATGTGTAAGCATGCAGAAGTCCAGTTTCCACCAACGGAAGGTTGAATTCCGCGGATACAAGATCTCCGATATGCGGATCACTATGTTGTCGGAGAAGGTGCAGACAATCAGGAATTGGGCACCTCCGACATGCGTCGTCGACGTTCAAGGCTTTATGGGCTTGGCCAACTTCTATTGTCGGTTCATAGAAGGTTTCAGCAAGATAGCAAAATCTCTGACAGACTTGACAAAGAACAATGTCCAATGAGAATGAACACCTGCCTGTCAGCAGGCCTTCAATCATTTGAAGCAAGCGTTCACGTCCAAACCTATCCTAGCACATTTTGACCCTGAACAGCTAACGTGGCTGGAAACCAATGCTAGTGACTTCGCATTAGGAGCCGTCCTCTCCCAGTTGTGAGAAGATGAGAGATGGCATCCAGTGGCCTACCATAGTGGGAAGTTTCACTCAGTGGAGATTAATTATGATATCCATGGCAATGAAATAACTGCCATTGTGGCGGCGTTCAAGGGATGCGGTCATTTGCTATGCCCGGTAACGGACCAGCTGGTGATCTATACGGATCATAAGAATTTGGAGTACTGGAATAGTACCCAGGTCCTTAACCGAAGACAGCACCGCTTGGCTGAATTCCTGCAAGTGTTTAACTTCAAGGTGGTTTACAGGAAAGGACGGTTGAATGAGAAAGCAGATGCTTTGTCGTGGTGTAGGGACTACCACCCTGAAGGGGGGAGTGATTCTGCGTCACAGTCGTTTTCTCGCCCTAAACAGTGGGTTGGAAGCCAGGAACGGGACATCTTGTGACCACAAGTGTTGCAGGTGTGCCAATGATTTCGGCTCCAGTCGTCCTTTTTGGATCAACTGCGGGGAGCAATAACCGAAGACCAGGGATACTTGTGGATCCTGAAGGCAACGGCTGCCGGCGACAGAGAGGTCGACCTACATTTCACCGCGGAAAGGGGCTTACTCCTGTACAAGAAGAGGTAGTATGTTCCCAAGGGTCAGAATCTGAAGCAGGCAATCATGAAGGTAGACCATGACTCCCAAACCGCGGGACACTGCGGGACTTACAAGACCATTGCCAGGGTTAGGGATAACTTCTATTGGCCAAAGATGGATGAGCACATCATGGACTAAGTGCGGACATATGATGCGTGCCAAAGAAATAAGTCTATCAGGCACAAGAAGTTCAGGCTGCTGGAACCTATTGGGGTTCCTATGCTGCCGTGGACAGCGATTTCAATAGACCTCATTGTAGCGCTGCCAGAGTCCAAAGGGTATATCAAGATCTGGGTCATAGTGGACAGATTCTCGAAAATGGCCCCTTTCATACTCCTGACCACGGAGGTACCTATCAAGGAGCTGCCCTTGTTATTCGAGAAGGAAGTTTGGAGCCCTCATGGACTCCCAGAGTCAATAATCTCCGATCGAGATAGCCAATTCACATCCCAGTTCTGGATGAGTCTAATGCACTTGTTGCAGGTGAAACCAAACATTTCGACTGCATTCCACCCTGAGACTAATGGACAAACCGCGAGGGCTAATCAGACACTGGAGCAGTACTTGCGTAGTTACTGTTCCTACCAACAAGATGATTGGGTTTTGTTGTTACCCCTTTCGGAGTATGCGTACAACACCTCGACATCAGAATCCACCCTGGTATTACTGTTTAAGATCAATTATGGACTTAACCCATGGGCAAACTGGTCAGGTATCGTGTCTGACAATCAAGGAATACACCCTAGTGGTGAGCTCTTGGTTAAGGAATGGGAAGGAACCTGGGCAGAGATTCGAGAAACGATTCAATGGGCACAGGCAAGGCAACGGAAATGGCGTGACCAGAACAGGTTGCCATCACCAGACTCTGTTAGCCTGGAGGATGTGGCTGCTAGGCAGGCAAAGAAAGCGGACCGCGTGATGGTGAACCGGATAAACATCTGCATGAAGCGTCCACTAGAGAAGCTACACCGGCGAATGTTTGGGCCTTTCATGGTCAAATGTCGGGCGGCTAACCGGACCTATGAACTCCAACCGCCCACTAGATGGAGCATCTACCTGGTTTTCAATGTCATGTTCCTAGAAACCTATCGCGAGGATCCGGAAGCAGGTAGGGTCAAGGAAGCCCCTACCTGGGAACCTGTGGACAACGGGCCCAGTTACGTCATTGAAGCTGTTGTGGACAGTCAATGGTACGGAGAAGTGAAGGTGAAGTTTGCAATGCGCTTGGTCCTGTACCGGGTTTCATGGGAAGGCTACGGGGCAGAGGGAAATTCATGGGAGGCCTATGAGATGCTAGAAGGGACAGGCCTACGGGCCATGTTGGATTTCCACGAAAGATATCCATCCAAGCCCAGGGACCATAGGGTCTTGAGGGAATCAAGGTGGGGAAATAACCGATGATATGAACGGTACGGAACGGACCGTAGAGAACAGGGGAGTGATGTAACGACGCAGCATACATGAGCTATGGCAGACGGAAGCTATACCCATAGAGGGAGCCAAGAGGCGAACTGGTAGGAACCGAGAGGGAAGTAAGTACTGGACCTACGGAGACCCAATGGCCCAGGCTCCGAGAATGAACTGGATTGTCTGGTCACGGACTTAGATACCTGGATACAGCCGGGAGCGGTGTCAGAATACTTAGGGACCTCTGTGAGGGCGGTTACCCAGCTAGGCAGGGTAACTGGAGAAAGGTCAGAAGTGTCTATCTCCGGCGGCGGGATAGACAGGGTAACTGGAAAAGGTTGTCTCATCCACCGGACAGGTTACCCTGCCCAAGGTCCTGAGTTACCCTACCTTTCAATACAAAGTGCCCCAGGGAGTTGGGGAAAAATGACGGGAAGGTTTGGCACGCGAAACCATGCATAATACTGGAATCTGGGGTTCTGGGAGATCCTATTAGGCGAGCTACTCAGCTCCGAAGAGGCTGAAAATTGGAGGCATTATTTCTATCATACCGCTCCGGCCCCGCGCTGAGGCCCGGATACCCTGGGCAAACGGTTGGGTAGTTGTGTGCAGTATAGCAAAGTAGAACCTTTGGAGACCTGCTTGCAACACCGTGTACACTGCTGCCGTCCGGTCGAACGTAAGCAGTTCGCCGGATATATAAGGGGGCGTAGGGCAGAAGGTGGAGTACCTCCTCTAAGTTATTCGGAGTAAAATGGACCAAAGCTGATGGAGTTAACGAGTGTTAACCATGGGGGTCCCAAAGGCAGTCCCGCGTGGTGCCGGGGCAACCAGGAGAGTTTTACACCTACCAAGCCGGAAAGTGTCCCCAATGTCATAGGCTCCGAATGGGAAGTACAGAGACACCAAAAGCATGCTTTCTACCACAGGTGAGGTGTATCCGAGGTAGTGGTCATGGGTAGCGCCCCTTGGATCACTCCCAGACAGCTGTGTCCTCCGGGGGACACCGGAAGTCCAGCAACAGTAATCAGTAGATATATAAAACGCTCACGGTAGCTTCCTGGGCCAAGTAGAAATCAACACACTTGGGAAGGGTATCATAGATAGTCTAAGTTCATGCAGCGTCGTGACTATTAGCCACTGGCAAGACGCCGATAGGCAGAAGTTATCACCCAGGCGGGCAAAATAGAAATGCACCGCAGAAACGATAATCCCATAAGATGAACGCGGACCAGAGTGTGTCGACATTTCCATGCCCAACAGGTGTGTCAGGAGACGTATCGCACCCCATTTAGCGGGGCACACTGTGCTCCAACGGTTGGAGTAAACTGATGGGGCAGTTTCTGGCATAAGATAAAACCACCTGAAAATCTATACGAGAACTCTTGTACTCCAACAATCAATCCTCTTGAGACATTGATTGAGTGAAGAGTCAGGCTTAACGATAATAAGTTTTACCATTTACTTTACTCTTACATCTGTGTGAACTTTTGGCGATAAGTTGAAGTTGTTCAGTGGGGTTGCAACCTTAGGATCGATCTTCCTAGGGTTGCCCCCGTTGCATGCTGTCAATGGTCTTGTAAGTCCCAAAATGTCCCTCCCTTCAGGAGTCATGTTCTCCCTTCACGATTGTCTGCTTCAGATTCTGACCCTTGGGAACATACCACCCGGTCTTGTACAGCTGTCAGCCCTTTTCTGTCTTGAAATGTCACTCGACCTCTTTGTCACAGGCAGCCGTTGCCTTCAGGATCCTTAAGTATTCCTGGTCTTTAGTTACCACTACCTGCAGTTGATCTGAAAAGGAAGACTGGAGTGGAAATCCTTGGCACACCTGCAACACTTCTGGTCACAAGATGTCCCGTTCTTGCCTCCCAACCCACTATCTGGGGCGAGAAAATGACCGTGGCTGAACATCACCGCCCCCCTGCAGGAGGGCAGTCCCTACGCCACGACAATGCATCTGCCTTCTCATTCAACCGTCCTGCCTGGTAAACCACCTTGATGTTAAACGCTAGTAGGAACTCAGCCCAGCGGTGCTCGGTACGGTGAACGACCTTGGTACAGTTAAAGTACTCCAAATTCTTATGATCCGTATAGATAACCACTTGGTCCATTACTGAGCCTGGCAGATGATCTCATTCCTTGACTGCCCCCACGATGGCAGTGATTTCCTTATCATGGACATCATAATTAATCTCCTCTGGGTGAAACTTCCAACTTGGTAGGCGACTGGATGCCATCTCTGATCTTTAGAGAATGGGAAGGGGACGGCTCCTACTGCGAAATCACTAGTGTTGGTTTCCAGCCGGGTTGGCCGTTCAGGGTCAAAATGTGCTAGGATTGGTTTGGATGTTAACGCTTCCTTCAAATGGTTGTAGGCCTGCTCACACGCAGGTGTCCATTCCCATCAGACATCCTTCTTTGTCAAGTCCATCAGAGGTTTCGCTATCTTGCCCAAACCATCTATAAAGCGACGATAGAAGTTGGCAAAGCCCATAAAGCTTTAAATGTCGACGACGCTTGTCAGAGGTGCCCAATCCCTGATTGTCTAGACCTTCCATGACGAGATAGAGATCCCCATAGTGGAGATCTTGTATCCCCGGAATTCAACCTCACGTTGGTGGAAACTGGACTTCTTCATGCTTACGCATAGTGTATCTCTCCGCAATTTCTCCCTCACAGGTCTCACCATTGCGACATGCTCTTCCATAGTTTCGGACTAGATCAGGGTATCATTCATGTATGCAATGACCCCTTCATCTGTGAGATCCCGAAAGAGCTCATTTGTCATGCTTTGGCAAGTTGCTGGGGCATTACACAACCCAAACGGCATGGCCATGTATGCATACAGTCCGTGTCCGCACCGGAAGGCCACCTTCCATTCCTCACCTTCTGCCCTCCTCAGAAGGTAGTAGCCGTTCTTCAAGTCCAACCTGGTGAACACAGCGGCTTTTCCTAACCTATCTCGCAGTTCATTCATCAACAGTAGAGGATATTTACTCTTCACCGTGATTTTGTTTAGCCCTCGGTAATCTATTACCAGTCTTAATGTAGTATCTGGTTTTGGCAGGAAGAGGATTAGGGCTGCTGCCGAGGAACTGTACCGCCGTAGCTTTCCGGTTCGCAGCATGTCATTGAGATATTCCCCGAGTGCCTTAAGCTCCTTTTCCGATAACGGATAGATAGGCCCAAACGGAGGTTGAGTTCCAGGTTGCAACTCGATCGTACGGTCATACTACGAGTGCTCCAGTAGTGCCTCAATCTGTTCTTGCCTAAAGATATCCCCATAGTCCTTATATTCGCAGAGTAGGTTAACCGTAATGTCGGCACCTTCCTCATCGGAGAATTGCACAATTCCCAATAGGTACACATTACTATTGTCTTTTGCTAGTAACTCTTCATCGGTCATGAACACTAACCACCCCTGCTCTGCCTGGCAGTTAGCCTTGCAGAAATCTAAGCGCCAGGTTAGTAATGCTGTCTTCCAGTCTATCTCGGGGTTATGGTCCTTCAACCCAGACATGGGTGGGTACCCATCCACCTTAGTGTCGGGCATATCTACGCCATCACAGCGCACCTCATTATGGTGGTCACCTATCCTCATCTCCAATGACTTGGTATAGTGTAGCCCTGACCAAGGAATGGGATTACCGCTCACGTCCCTTATCGGCATGTGTACCTTTGGTCGTACACAAGATGCCTGAGTGTGCTTAACCCATCGGCTACTGAGCACCGGCCCAGTAGCTCCACTATCGCGTAGCAGGAGCGCTTCAGCGCTTACCTGTCGAGCTCCTATCTTCCAGTCTAACTTGACCCGCAGGTGGATAGACTTGGTATGACGATGCAAGTTGTCACGCTTCTCCCTCTTCACTTGTCTTATAGACTTAGTCATCTTGGCTTAGTGAATCTTTTTAGCGTCTTGCCTTTCGACACAAGAGTGGCCACAATGGGTCGGTAAACGTTAAGGGATTGGGATTCATCTCTTATCAATAACTAGGGTGTTTACTATCACGCCCGCATTATCTCGGGTACTAAACCCTCCTGAGGTAGACTTGAAAAAAGTGCGATTTATTTGATCAAGGCCAACCTAAACCAGTTCCGCTTGTACTAAACATAACAATTTTCCCCGATGTGGGTAGAAGTCTGCTGTCGGACCGGTTCCAAGCGATGCAGCCATGCTTCCCCAATATTGAGCGTCCCCTCGAGCAGGACCTCACCCAGCCTCAAATAAAATAATGTCCTATGACTTGCCCATCTAGCTAAGGAAATCCTAAAACAAATACATATAACTAGAACAAAGGAAATAACCAGAAACCCAACAAAGGAGAGATAGCCCAGCCCACCGTGCACGACCCACAACATCTACCTGCCCACACCACCTGCGTGTAGTCAGTAGCAGGGTCATTTATGCGGTAGAAAGGTACCTACCCATCCCTGCAGCTACCTCCGTAGCTCATGTCTATCTACCCCTCAGGGGTCTATGGCTGCGGGTTAATAAGGTTACACCTTAAACAGAATGGGTTCTTAGCCATTCCGAGCAATCAGTATCAACCTCCATGATCTGAGGTGATGCCTGGCAGACTTCAAGTACCTTTGACGAGGAAGCCAGAGGGGGCGCTTCAATGTGCTTCAGTCCCTTGTCCATTCCTGTGGGCTCGCTTACCGGGGCTGACCGTTTCCATCCACAAGCCTGTTTGGATGAACTAAGGACTGGGGCTATCACGGTACACTTTCTCCAAAAGTGACCTGTTTGACCGAACTTGGTGCACTGGTTGTGCTTCCTCTGGCATTCGGTCACAGTCGATGGGATTTCCTTATGCGGTATTGCATACTCGCAAGTCGCCGACTTTGCCTGTTTCCCCACGTTGAAACTAGTAGGTTTGGCAGACCTCTGATTTTGTCTGCTCGAACCTTTTTCCTTCTTCTGGAACCTGCCAGATATCGTGGATCTATCCTCCTTCTTATCAGCGGGTTGAGACCAGGGGGCTGGGTGGGTGACACAGTTCCTGAACTGGTTGTTGTCCTCCAGCCTGTGCCCGACCTTCAGGAGAAGATCAAGGTACTCATTCAGGCCAGTCGGATGGGGCTCCTTGAGTGCCCACTGATTCTGAACCTCTTGTGTGATGCCTGATCGAATCTTATCTCGCACCTGTACAGGATCTGTATAGCTAAGCTTATACATATAATCAATTACCTTGTCCGGGTGCTCTTCGATGTGATGGGGCTTCTTCACCAGGTCTCGCCACTCATGAAGGGATGGATCTCGCTCGGCCTGGTCTCCACCGAAACTTCGTTCCAGCCGTTCCCAGAACCCTTTTCATGTCCGTAAGGGGTTGCTGTCCTTGACAGGGATGCCAGTGGACTTGGTGGCTTCACTGTTAATGTGCCCCTACAACCTCAGATACCATGCCCGGGCGGAGTCTTCAAGAAGGAGGATCACCAAGTTTACCTTATCCATGTCGGTCAACTTGCAATCCGTAAAGTATTCAAATTTGACCTCTACCAAGGTCAAGAAGCTCGGGAGCTCTGTAACTTTGCCCATGAGTGGAGGGATACCACTCAGCTTCTCCGGCTTCTTCTGCCGGTGTTTTGGTGTAGGCCTAGAAGCCGAACCAGAACCCCTCCGCGCTCTTGCCAGCCTCTTGGCCCAATGATCCCACCGCCATTTCCTCTGGTTGCTCCAGTTATTCTTGCAAGCAGCGAGGAAGGGGGTCAAGTCTGGGACAGAATCTTCATCGTCATTATTATCTGAGCTGTCATGGTCAGAGTCCCCTGGATCTCCACCTGCTCCCGCCATACCACCTCCGGGTGGGGCATTTTCATCCCCACTGCCTCAGGTATTCCCGCCTTGGGATTCCCGGGGTCTATCATACCTATCAAACCGTTCCTCCTGGCCATGCTATTTACCATCCTCCGTGGGGTTAGCCCCTGATGGTCCTGATACCGGTGGTGGAACAGGACATCACCAACCCTCATAAGTTGTGTTCCGTGCCGTCTGTCTTGTCCGCAGAAAAGACTACAACTCTGGACAACTCACGGGTTGCATCGCGGGGTCAGTGTGCCTCTATGACCCATAGTACCCACATGTCGGTTGTCCATCTCAGTCTTTCCGCCTCCTTCTATGCCTCACCGGGGTCCGTGGTCCCTTCCTACACCTATACGAGTGGTAATGAATCCACCCCATCCGGGTCTCTTCCGACTCACCGCCTGACAGACAGAACTCTTCTTGGCTGTCTGAATCGCGACTTGTGATGGTGGGGAGGGGGGTGGGAAGACTTGGCTTCGAGGATGCTGTAGGGATAACCGGTGCCCAAGGAACCCCACGAGCAGGTGTTCCTGGCCCGGGGATAGGGGTCCCTTGCTATGGAGTATCAGGTACTCGCTCTTGGTAGCGCCGTCTCGCTTCAAAGAACTCAGGTGATGCAGCACGCATCGACCGGAATCCCGCAAGTGCCGATGCCGGGGGTAGGAAAGGAGCGGTAGGAGACAGGTCAGAACTAGGGACTGGTAGGGGAACTGGTAGAGAAGTAGGTCTTGAGGCGGCGATGGGGGGTACAGGGGTTGCAACCGACAGTGTTGCAGGCAGAATGTTAGGGGCAGGGGTCGGACGAGCAGTTGGATCAGGCGTATCTGGAGCCGTGATACCCTTCGGTTTGGACGTCCTTTTCCTTACTCGGTGTCCATCAGTTGGCCCGACCGCTGGGCTGCGCAACCTACTGCAGGCAGTTGAGGGGGGGACTGACAGGCAGCCTGTAGATGCTCTTGACAACGAGGAGGTATAGCTGTAGCCCTCACCTTACAGGCTTTCCAACATCCATATACCGATTGGGCGAAGGTATGCCCTCCACTGGTCGTCTCTGGCTCTCATGGCCAATGCCATGCCGAAGTTCTCGGGCTTGGTATGGACGAGCGGGAGTGGGGGCGCGGCCTCTAACATCAGTTCATTATTCTCAGCATCAATACTATACCCTCCTTCAAAAGCCTTTTCCAAGGCTGCCATCCGAGTCTTCAATGCCTGCTGATCCCTTATCATCCGCCGGTATGCCTCTTGCCTCACCTTCATCCATTCCACTGCTGCCGTAGTGATCCGTGTTCGGAACACCAGCTGTGTGTTCCAGTTCTTTAGTTCCCGCATCGCATCCTCGATCGACTTGGATACCTGCTAGACGGTGTAAGGTTAGATGAATTCGCGGGAGAACTCACTAAAGGGAACCCCAGGTGGCGTGGGAGGGAGCACGTTGTGGACAAGGGTAGGGTCTTAGAAGAATGAGAGGGCCGCGGTACAATGGTCTGTAATCAGGAGATCAAGACATTCAACGGGTAACTCTGGAGGGGCAGCCTGCAAGAGCGCCTGGTGGCCATCCCAGTCGATACCGCGAACACCCGCAAAAACAGGTGCACAGAATGTGTTGGCAGTGTTCCTGTCAAAGTCAAGGTCTGAATCCCAGTTGGATTCCATTCTGGTTCGAAGTTTGGTACTAGCCATTGCGCTTTCCACCCTGGGCTACTTGTTCTAGACAAGGTTACCAGTATTTATGCAAGGTCAGTGCCGAAGGTCAGAAACAATTAATCAGGAGAGGAGTTAAGGGAGGAGCTTGCTTGACGATATGCTGTAGCGGGGGCACCCCTAAGGAGATGGATCCCAAAATTCCGACCGCACCGAACAACTTCAAACTTGTTGCCACAAGTTCACAACAATGTAAGAGCAAAGTAAATGGTAAAACTTAATATCGTTAAGCCTGATGCTTCACTGAATTAAGGTTTCGCGAGGATTGATTGTTGGAGTAGGCGAGTTCTCGCATAGATTTTCAGGTAGTTTTATCTTATGCCAGAAACTCCCCCGTCGGTTTACTCCAACCATTTGAGCACATCCTTCTCCACTAAGGGCCGCCCAACATGACTCTGGGCACACCCTTCAGGCAGGCATATGTCGAGACACTCTAGTCTGTGTTCACCTTATGTGGTTATCGTTTCCACGGTGCATTCCCATTTTCCCGCCCGAGTGAAAACCTCTGCACATCGGCGTCTTGCCAGTGGCTAACAGTCAAGATGCCGCATAAGCTAGAATATCTATGGCACCTTTCCCATTTGCATTGATCTCTACTTGGCCCCGGAAGCTACCGTGGGCGTTTTATCTATCCACTATTTGCGGGTCTTGGGCTGCCAGTGTCTGCCGCAGAGGACGGTGATCTGGCAGGGGTCCAATGGGCGCTGCCCATGACTACTACCTCGGACTCACCTTACCTTTGGTAGCAATCATGCTTATAGTGTCTCTGCACATCCCTTTCAGAGCCTATGGCGTTGAGGACACTTTCAGGCTTAGTAGGTGTAAAACTCTCCCGGCTGCCCTGGCACCACCCAGGACTACCTTCGGGACCCCTATGGTTAACTCCCGTTAACTCCGCCAGCTTGGGTCAGTTTTTCTCCAAACACCTTGGAGGAGGTACTCCACCTTCCACCCTATGCCCGCTTGTATATCCTGCGAACTGCTTACAGTCCACCGGACGGCAGTGACGTAAACCGCGTTGCAAGCAGTTCAGCAAACCTTCCACCCTGCCAGACTGCACACAACTACGCAACCGTTCGCCCCTGACGTCCAGGCCTTAAGGCGGGGCCGGAGGGGTATGATAGGAATAATGTCTGCAATTTACAGCTTCTTCGGAGCTGCCTAACTCACCCAATAGCATCTCCCAGAACCTCAGATTCCAGTATTATGCGTGGCTTCATGTGACCAACCCTCCAGTCGTTTTTCCAGAACTCCCCGAGAGACTGCGTATTGAAAGGTAGGGTAACTCACTACTTTGGGCAGGGTAACCTGAGCCCCATGGCAGGGTAACCTGATCCCCAGGGTAGGGTAACCTTGTCCCGTGGACAGGATAACCTTTCCCTGTTACTCTGTCTATCCCGTCACCGGCGATAGACATTTCTGACCCATCTCCAATTACCCGGCCTAGCTGAGCAACTCCCCTTTCAGATGTCCCTACGTACGCAGACACTGCTCCCAGCTGTATCCAGGTAGCTAAGTCCCTGACCAGCCAATTCTTTTCATTCCCGGAGCCTGGGCCATCGGGTCTCCGCAGGTCAAGTACTTACTTGCCTGCTGGTTCCTACCAGTTCGCCTCCTGGCTACCTGTATGGGTATAGGTTCCATCTGCTATAGCTCATGTATGCTGGGTTGTTACACAGTTGTAGTAAACTGATAGTGGAGTTTCTAGCATATCATAAAACTACTAGAAAGTCTATGCCAGAACTCTCCTACTCTGGCAACCAACCCTCTCGAGACCTTAACTGAGTGCAGTGAGAGGCTTAGCGATATTAAGTTTTACTGTTTACATTACTCTTACACATGTGTCAACTTTTGGCAATAAGTTTGAAGTTGTTCAGCCTGGTCGCAACCTCGGGATCCATCTTCCTAGGAGTGCCCGTGTTGCAGTATATTGTTAAGCAACTTCCACGCTTAACTCCTCCCCTGATTAATTCTTTTCTGACCTGCGGCACTGACCTTGCCTGAATACTGGTAACCTTGTCTAGAGCGGGTAGCCCCGGGTGGGAAGCGCAACGGCCAAAACCGAACTTCGAACCCGATGGGAATCCAACTCGGATTCAGACCTCGGCCTTGACCAGGACAGTGACAACACGTTTCATGTCTGGGTTTTCGTAGATGTTCACGGTATTGAATCCGATGGCCACCTGTTGCTCTCTAAGGCCACCCCTATTAAGTTACCTGATGAATATGTTGATCTTATGATTACAGACCCTCACGCTGCGGCGCTTTTGTTTTTTCCAGATTCTACCCTTGTCCACAACATTGGCCATCCGCCAGCAGGAGGTTTCCACTTTGGTCAATTCCCGCAGGAGTACATTGAACCGCATATCCTCTACGAGGTAGCTAAGTCAGTGGACAAGGCCAAGTAGTAAATGAGAAACTAGAACAACCAGCACCAGGGCGTATTACGCAAACAGACCACTATGGTAGTGGTAGAATCAAGGTAAGTGTAGCAGGAGTCATACCTGCGGATACTAAAAGACCACAAGGCATTGAAGGATCGTATGGCAGCCTTGGAAAAGGCCTTTGAAGGAGGGTATAGTATTGATGCAGAGAATGCTGTGCTGATGATAGATGCCACACCCCTACTTCGACTCGTCCATATCAAATTCAAGAATTTCAGGATGCAATTGGCCATGGGTGCCAGAGACCAACAAGGGAGGACGTACCTAAACCCTGTGGGTATATGAATCCAGGAAAGGCTTAAGGGCAGCGGCTACAGTTACACTCCTTCCTTTACAAGAGGATCGGCAGGCTCTCTATCTATCCGCTCCTCAATCGCCTGCAGTTGTTCCCGCAGTCTGGCCATTGGACCAACCGATGGGCATTGGGTCCAGAAGCAGACATCGAAGCCCAAGCGTACTACAGTACCAGATACGCCTCACCCTACTCCTCATCCCACCCCTGCTCCCATCATTTCTCCCACAACACCGTCCATTGCAACTCCCATATCTCCCATCACATCCCCAAGACCCACACCTCTACCAGTCCCGTTTCCTGCCCTGACACCTTCCCTACCGCAGCCTTCCCTCCACCAGTATCAGTTACCCCTGGGTTCTGGCCACTGCAAATGGTATCAACTGGATTTTTTGAACAGGTATGGTGCCAGCAAGAGCGAGCACCTGCGGCTCCCTCATGGGGAACTCCAATCCCCAGACCCGGGACACCTGCCACTCCATTCCTTGGGCACTGGTAATTTCCTCTGCCATCTCAAAACCAACCCTTCCCTCTGTGCTCCCCATGATCACAAATAGGGAGTCAGACTGCCAAGACGGGTTCCATCTGTTGCGCTGCAAATCAGAAGACACCCTTATAGGGTGGATTTCTTGCCACATATATGGGTGCAGGAAGAGACCACAGACCCCGGGGAAGCACATAAGAAAACAGAAGGAAGGAGATAGATGACCAACATGCGGGTATTGTTGGTCATGGAGGTACACTGGCCCCCCAATGCAACCTCTGAGCTGTCTAGGGCTCTAGGCATTTCTGCGGATAACTCAGGCAGCTCCTAACCCAACCCCGGAGGGTGGGCGATGCCCTGTTCAACCATTGGCATCAGTACTATCCGGGGCTAGCCCCACCGAGGATTGAATGCAGGATGGCCAGGAGAAATGGTTTGATGGGTACGACAGACCATGGGAAACCCCTGCTGGCAACACCAGGGGTAGTAGAGATGGCAATGTGCCACCTGGCAGTGGTATGGCAGGAAAGGGAGTCGATCCAGGGGAATCTGACCATGATAGTTCCGATAATAGTGACGCCGATTCTCTCCCTGATTTGACCCCCTTCTCGGCGCTCACAAAGATGATTGGAGCAACGACAAGAAATAGCAGTGGGACCGCCGCGCTAAGAAGCTATCATGGGAATTACGGAGCAGATCGACCCGATGGCTATCCTCCAGACAGCGGCAGAACAAGATGGAAAAGCTGAGTGGCATTGCAGTATTCAAGGGACAGGTCACCGAACCGGCCAGCTTCCTGACACTGGTGGAGGTTAAGTTCGAGTACTTTGCCAGGTGCAGGTTGACCAATATGGATATGGTAAACCTGGTGATACCCCTTTTGGAAGACTCTGCTCGAGCATGGTATTTAGGGCTGCACTCCCACAGCAATAAGGAGACAGCCAAGCATATTGCAGTTCCTGTTAATAATAGTAACCTGTTGGGAATGTGGAAAGGATTCCGGGAACAGCTCAAACAAAGTTTTACTGGTGACCAAGCGGGCCGAGACTGATCTCTTCCTGAGTGGCGAGACTTGGTGATGAAACCACATCACATTGCTGAGTACCTGGACAAGATAATTGACTACATGTATAACCTTGGCTATACAGACTGAGTGCAGATAAGAGATAAGGTATGGTCGCATATTACTAAAGAGGTTCAGACTGCAGGGGCACTTAAGGGGCCCCATTCAACCGACGTCAATGACTACCTTGATCTTCTTTGGAAAGTTGGACATACACTGGACGACAACCACCGGTTCAGTAACTGTGTTACCCACCCTGTCCAATGGTCTTAGCTGACCAACAAGAAGAATGATAGGTCATCAACTTCTGCAAGGTTTAAAAAGAAGGAGAAAGGTTTGGGCAGACACCACGAGAGGCCTGACAAATCTACTGATTTCAATGCGCAGAAGCAGGCAAGGCCAGTGACTGCTGAGTATACTATAGCAGATAGGAAAATCCCGTCGACTTGGACCAAACATCAGAAAAAGCATAACCTATGCACCAAGTGTGGACAAACTGCTCACTTCTGGAGAAAGTATACTGTGGTGTCTCCAGTCATTGGTTCATCTAAGCAGGCTTGTGGGTTGAAACGGTTAGACCTGGTAAGTGAGCCCTCAGGTATGGACAAGCGGCTAAAGCGCATCTAAGCGCGACCTCTGGCTTCCTCATCCAAGATACTTGAACTTCGATAGGCATCAACTCAAATCATGGAGGTTCATACTAACGGCTTGGAATAGGTAACAACCTAATCCACTTTAGGTATAACCTTACCAACACGTATCTATAGACCCGTAAGGGATGGATGGAAAGGAACCCTGGAGGTGGCTTCCGGGATGGGTAAGTACCGCTCTACTGCTTGAATGGGCCTGGTACTGACTGCACCCAGTGGGTGTGGGCAGATAGATATCACGGGCAGCACGTGATGGGACGGGCTGTCTCTCCTTTGTTGGATTGCTCGTTATTTCCTTTGTTCTAGTTATACATAATTCTTTCAGGATTTCCGGACCTGAATGGGCAAGTCATAGAACATCATTTCAGTTGCGGATTGGTGAGGTCTTGCTGGAGGAGATGCTCGACACGGGGGAAGCAAAGATGCTTCGTATGGAACCGGTCCACCGGCAGACCTCTACCCATCTTGGGGAACCTTGTTATGGTTGGTACAAGCGGAATTGGTTCAGGCTGACCTTGATCAAATAACCACTGTTATTTTCCAGTTGTCGTGAGCAGGGTTTAGTACCCAAAATCATGCTGGCATAATAGTAAACACCCTAGCAACTTATAAGATGAATCCCAACCGCTTAACATTGAGCGAGCCATTGTGGCCGCTCTTGTGTTGAAAGGCAAGAGACCAAAATTATTAAGCCAAGATAACTAAGTCCTTAAAACAGGCGAATAGGCAGAAACATGACAATGTGCACCGTCATACCAGGTCTATCCACCTGTGAGTGAAGTTAGACTAGAAGATTGAAGCTAGACAGGTAAGGGCAGAAGCGCTCCTGCTGCTTGATGGTAGAGCTACTGGACTGTTGCTTGTTGGCTGATAGGTTAAACAGACTGTGGCACCTTGTGTATGGCGAAAGGTGCATGTGCGAATAAGCGACGTAAGCACTAATCACATGCCTGGGTCAGCTTTGCGCCATACTAAGTTATTGGAGATGAGAATAGACGACCACCACAATGAGATGCACTTTGAAGTCGCGGATATGCCCAACACCAAGGTGGATGGGTAGCTACCTATGTCTTGGTAACAGGACCATAACTCTGACATGCATTGGAAGACAGGATCACTAACCTGGTGCTCAGATTTCTACAAGGCTAACTGCCGAGCAGAGCAGGGGCCGTTAGTGTTCATGACTGATGAAGAGTTAATAGCGAAAGACACTAGTGATATGTACCTGTTGGGAATTGTACAATTCACCCATGAGAAAGGTGCCAACATTACAGTCAAGCTACTCCATGAGTACAGGGACTATGGGGATATCTGCAGTCAAGAATGGATTGAGGTGTTGACAGAGCTCTCAAAGTGTGACCATACAATCCAGGCCGAACCCGGGACTCAACCTGCATTTGGGCCTATCTATCTGTAATCGGAAAAGCAGCTTAAGGCACACTGGGTGTATCTCAATAAGATGCTACGAACTGGAAAGCTACACGGATCCAGTTCCAGGGCACCAGCCCCGATCCTCTTCGTGCCAAAACGGGAGGGTACTTCATGATTGGTAATAGATCGCTGAGTGCTGAACAAAATCACAGTTCAGAGTAAGTATCCTCTAGCGCTGCTGAATGAACTGCGAGATAGGCTAGAAAAGGCCACTGTGTTCACTAAGTTGGACTTGAAGAATGGCCACTACCTTCCGAAGATAGGAGAAGGTGAGGAATGGAAGATGGCCTTCCAGTATAGATATAGACTGTGTGAATACACAGTCATGCAATTTGGGTTATGTAACGTCCCGGCAACTTTCCAGAGCATGATAAAGGAGGTCTTCCAAGACCTCTTGGATGAAAGAGCAAGAGTATACCTGGATGACATCCTGATCTACTCCAAAACCATGACAAAGCATATAGCGCTGGTGAGACACATGATGGAGAAATTACAGAAAGCCGGACTATTTGTAAGCATGAAGAAGTCCAGTTTCCACCAACAGGAAATTGAATTCTGTGGATACAAGATCTCAGATATCGGGATCTCCAAGTTATCAGAGAAGGTGCAAACAATCAGGAGTTGGGCATCTCCGACATGCGTCGCCGATGTTCAAAGCTTTTTGCGTTTGCTAAGTTCCAGCAGCGGTTCATAAAGGGTTTCATCAAGATAGCAAAACCTCTGACGGACTTGACAAAGCAGGTTGTCCAATAGGAATAGACACCTTCTTGTGTTCAGGCCTTGAAGTGCTTGAAGGAGGCCCTTACTAGAACGACCCAGCACAGATGAGCTATGGCCGTCGGAACCTACACCCATATAGGTAGCCTGGAGGTGCACTGGTAGGGACTGGCCGCCAAGTAAGTACTTGATGTACGGAGACCCGATGGCCCGGGCTCTGAGAATGAACAGACTTGGCTGGCCAGGTACAGAAGTACCTGCGTACACCTAGGAGAGGTGTCAGTGTACTTAGGGACTTCTGAAGGGGTGGTTGCTCAGCTAGGCCGGGTAACTGGGGACAGGTCAGAAATGTCTGTCGCCAGTGACGGGATAGACAGAGTAACAGGGAAAGGTTATCTTGTCAGTAGGACAAGGTTACCTTACCCTCGGGATCAGGTTACACTCCCATGGGGCTTGGGCTACCCTGCCCAAAGTGCTAAGTTACCCTACCTTTCAATAGGAAGTCTCTCGGGGAGTTCAGGAAAAATGACCGGAATATTTGTCACGGGCAGCCAGGCACAATACTGGAATCTGGGGTTCTGGGAGATGCTAGTGGGTGACCTAGGCAGCTCCGAAGAAGTTGTAAATTGGAGACATTATTCCTATCATACCCATCCGGCCCCGCCTTAAGGCCCGAACGTCATGGGGGGACGGTTGCATAGTTGTCTGCAGTCTAGCAACATGGAATGTTTGGAGACCTCCTTGCACCACCGTATACGTCGATGCCGTCCGGTCGACCGTAAACTGTTCCCAGGATACACGGGGGCATAGCGTGGAAGGTGGACTACCTCCTCCAAGTTGTTGGGAGTAAAGCGGACCAAAACTGGCGCAGTTAACGGGGGTTATCTACAGGGGCCGCGAAGGTAGTCGCGGGTGGTGCTGGGGTAGCCAGGAGAGTTTTACACCTACCAAGCCCGCAAGTGTCCCAACATCATAGGCTCTGAAAGGGACGTACAGAGACACTACAAGCGTGATTCCTACCACAGGTAAGGTGGATCCGTGGTAGTGGTCATGGGTAGTGCCCATTGGACCCCTTCCGGATCAGCGTACCCTGCGGAAGACACTGGAAGCTCCAGAACCGTAATCAGTAGATAGATAAATGCCCGCGGTAGCATCTGGGGCCAAGCAGAGACCAATGCACATGGGAAGGGTGTCATAGATAGTCTAGTTCATGCGGCGTCTTGACTGTTAGCCACTGGCAAGACACCAATACGCAGAGGTTTTCACTCCGGCGGGCAAAATGGAAATGCTCCACAGAAATGATAACCACATAAGGTGAATGCTGACTAGAGTATATCGACACATGCATGCCCGCAGGGTTTGTCAGGAAATGTGTCGGACCGCCCTTAGTGGAGAAGGGTTTCCTCGAATGGTTGGAGTAAACTGATGGAAGAGTTTCTAGCATAAGATAAAACTACCTGAGAGTCTATCTGAGAACTCTTCTCCTCCAACAATCAATCCTTTCGAGACCTTAATTGAGTGAAGCGTCAGGCTTAACAATATTAATTTTTACTATTTACTCTACTCTTACATTTGTGTGAACTTTTGGCGCTAAGTTTGAAGTTGTTCGGTGCGGTCGCAACCTTGGGATCCATCTTCCTAGGGGTGCCCCCATTACGCTTAAGTCCAAACATACTCTAGCACACTTTGACCCTGAATGGTCAACCCGGCTGGAAACCGCTGCTAGTGACTTTGTATTAGGAGCTCTCCTCTCCCAGTTCCGTGAAGATGCGAGATGGTATCCTGTGGCCTATCATAGTCGAAGGTTTCACCCAGCGGAGATTAATTGTGATATTCATAACAAGGAAATGACTGCCATCTGGGTGGCATTCAAGGAATGCGATCATCTGCTATGCTTAGTAATAGACCAGTTGGTGATCTATATGGATCATAAGAATTTGGAGTACTTCAATAGTACCAAAGTCCTTAACAGTGGGTACTACCGCTGGGCTGAGTTCCTGCAACCATTTAACTTCAACATGGTTTACCGCGAAGGGCAGTTGAATAAGAAGGCATATACTTTGTCATAGCGTAGGGACTGCCGCCCTGCAGGCGAGAGTGACTTTCCGCCACAGTCATTTTTTCACCCCCAGGAGTGGGTTGGGAGCCAGGAACTGGACACTGTGCAACCACAGGTGTTGCAAGTCTGCCAAGGATTTCGGCTCCCGTCTTACTTTTTGGATCAACTGCAGGTAGCAATAAACCAAGACCAGGAATACTCTGGAATCCTGTAGGTAAAGACTGCTGGTGACAAAGAGCTTGACCGACACTTCACGATCGAAATGGGCTTACTCCTGTACAAGAACAGATTGTATGTTGACAATGGTCAGAATCCGAAGCAGACAATCATGGAGGCTGAACATCACTTCCGCATCACCGAACACTTTGGGACTCACAAAACTATTGGCAGGGTTAGGGTTAACTTCTATTAGCCTAAGATGGACGAGCACATCACAGACTATGTGCAAACATGTGATGCCTGCCAAAGAATTAAGTCCATCAGGCACAAGAAGTTTGGTCTGCTAGAACCTGTTGGTGTTCCTATGCAGCCTTGGACAGCGATTTCAATGGACTTCATTGTAGCGCTTCCAGAGTCAGAGGGGTATACTAAGATCTGCGTTATTGTGGACAGATTCTTGAAGATGGCACACTTCATACCCCTAACTACTGAGGTACCAGTCAAGGGGCTTGCCTTGACATTCCTGAATGAAGTTTGGTACCTTCATGGACTCCCAGAGTCAACCATCTCCGACCGAGATAGCCATTTCACATCCAATTTATGCATGACTCTGATGCACTTATTGCACCTAAAACTAAATATTTCAACTGCATTCTACCCGGAGACTGATGGGCAAACTGAGAGGGTTAACAAGATACTGGAGCACTACTTGCGTAGCTACTGCTCCTATCAACCGGATGATTGGGTTTCGCTACTACCCCTTGCTGCGTCTGCACACAACACCTCGACATCAGAATCCCCCAGGTTGTCACTATTCAAGATCCATTACAGGTTTAACCCAGGACCAAACTAGTCGTCTATAGTGTCTGATAACCAGGGGTTACACCCTGGCAGTGCGCTCTTGGTAAAAGAATGGCAAGGAACCTGGTAAGAGATTCGGGAATCGATTCAAGGGGCATGGGAAAGGCAACAGAAATGGCACGACCAGAAAAGATTGTCTTCACCAGGCTATATTAGCTTGGAGGTTGCACCTGCTGGGCAGGCAATGAAAGTGGACGGCGTGGTGTTGGACAGAAAAAAACATCCGCACAGAGCGTCGGATGGAGAAGCTGGACCATAGATTGTTTGGCCCTTTTGTGGTCAAACAATGGGTGGGTACCTGAGCATACAAGCTCCCATTGCCCACCAGATAGAGCATCCACCCAGTTTTCAATGTCACGTTATTCAAAGCATATTATGAGAATCCGGGATGAGGTTGGGTCAAGGAGGTCCCTTCCCTGGAACTGGTGGACAATGAGCCTAGTTACATTATGGAAGCTGTAGTAGACACTCTATGGTACGGTGGAGCAAAGGTGAAGTTCCCTTCATGGGTAGTCCAGTACTGGGTTTCTTGGGGAGGCTATAAAACTGAGGCGAACTCATGGGAGCCCTATGAGATACTAGAATGGAAAGGCTTCCAGGCCATTCTGGATTTCCACTAAAGATATCCGTCCAACCCCAAGGACCATAGGGTCATGGGGTAATTGAGTCGTGGAAATAAGAAACGACACTGGCGGTCTGGGACAGACTGTAGAGAAGAGGAGAGTGATGTAAAGACCCAGCATACATGAGCTATAGCAGCCACAACCTACACCCATACAGGCCCCCAGGAGGTAAACTGGTAGGACCCAGCAGGCAAGTAAGTACTTCACCTATGGAGACCTGATGGCCCGGGCTCCATGATGAACAGAACTAGCTAGCAGGGTACTTGGGTACCTGGCTATACCGGGGAGCGGTGTCAACATACTTAGGGACCTCTGAAGGGGCAGTTACTCAGTTAAACCAGGTAACTAGAGAAATGTCAGAAGTGTCTATCTCGGGTGCGGGAATAGACAGGATAACAGGGTAAAATCATCTTGTTCACTGGACAAGATTACCCTACCCTCAGGATCAGGTTACCCAGCCAAGGGACTCAGGTTGCCCTCCCCTAAGTCCTGAGTTACCCTACATTACCAAACAAAGTCCTTCCAGGAGTTTGGAAAAAATAACTGGAATGTTTGCCACACAAAGACATACATAACATGGGAATCCGGGGTTCCGGAAAATGCTATTGGGCTGGCTATGCAGGTCTGAAGACGCTGTAAATTGGAGGCAATATTCCTATCCTACCCCTCCGGTCCCGCCTTGAGGCCCGGACGGCATGGCCAAACAGCTGTGTAGTTGTGCACAGTCTGGCAAAGAAGAATCTTTGGCGACCTGGTTGCAACGCCATATACGTAGCTCCCATCCTGTCGACTGCAAGCTTTTCGCAAGATATATCAGAGGGCATAGGGTGGAAGGTGGAGTACCTCCTACAAGTTGTGCGGAGTAAAACGGACCAAACCTGGGGGAGTTAATGGGAGTTGACTGTGGGGGTCCCAAAGGTAGTCCCGGGTGGTGCTGTGGCTACCAGGAGAGTTTTACACCTACCAAGCACGAAGGTGTCCCCAATGCCATAGGCTCTGTAAGAGAAGTGCAGAGACACTAAAGGCACGATTTCCACTACCGGTAGGATGGATCCGAGGTAGTGGTCCCGGGTAGCGCCCATTGGACCACTCCCAGACCACCCTACCCTGTGTAAGACACCAGAAACCTGAGAATCGGAAATAGTAGATAGATAAACTACTCACGGTAGCCTCCAGTGTCATGTAGATATCAATGCATATGGGAAGGTTGTCATAGATAGTCCAGTTCACCAGGTGTCTTGACTGTTAGCCACTGGCAAGACACTGATACCAAGAGGTTTTCACTCCAGTGGGCAATATGGAAATGTGCCGCAGAAACAATAACTGCATAGGGTGAACACCGACTAGAGTGTGTCAATACAGGCATGCCCGGAGGGTGTGCCAGGAGACGTGTTGGACCACCCTTAGTGGAGAAGAGTGTGCTCAAATAGTTGCAGTAAACTGATGGGGGAGTTTCTGGCATAAGATAAAACTTCTTGAAACACTATTCGAGAACTCAACTACTCCAGCAATCAATCCTCTCCAGAACTTAATTAGTGAAGCATCAGGCTTAATGATACTAAGTTTCACCATTGACTTTACTCCTACATCTGTATGAACCTTTGGCGATAAGTTTGAAGCTGGTCGCTGTGGTCGCAACCTCGGAATCCATCTTCCTAGGGGTGCCCCCATTACGCGGTGTTGTCCATGGTACTGGGTTGGAGGGTGTAGAATCCGATCCACTATATAGGCACCTGTTCAGGAATAGGATGCGCAGGATTCGTCTTCTGAGTAGAAACCTGATCATAGGCAATGTACTGATGGGAGCAGCACATGGGCTTGAACACCACCTCGTATAAGGTACCACCAGCTGAGGAGCATAGGAGGTTTGGTCCTGTATCATACAGTATATGGCGGTAATGGCGCTTGTTCTTGACTAAGAAACTGATCCATTCCACATCTTGCTCTTCCAAATTGTAGAGGAGAGGTATATCGGTAAGTTTGAGTAGTATCTGTATTCTCTCCATACTGATAAGAGAGATTCCAACCAGATTCAGCACTAGAAGCATAGTATTGTTGGTAGGTGTGAGGAGACAATGATACAGATTCCGGACCAGAGTCCGGAGTATCCGTTGGGAAGACCATATAACACATATAGATATTGGTGTGTGCCCAGTGAGGTGGAAGTCCATTCAGAGCTTGTGGACTATGATAATGGGGTGACAATAAACATGTTTGCACTCATCATACTTACTTGTCATGATGTCCACCAGGGCCTAGACATTGCCCACATTGCAGTATCTGTAATAGATAAGCCGTCATTTTGGTAATATGAAATTCCTTGAATTACTCACTGGTGGAGATGCGACAATATAATGACTCTAATCCTGTCCTGATCAGTAACTATCTGTGGTGATCATGCTGTGCCAAGTTATGTTCTCAGAGTGTGCTACAGTAGCATAGACCTTGGGGCGGAAACATTGAGTGATTATGATATGGAAGGTGTAATATATCAGTATTGTCTACAACCGTAGTAACAGTGATGAAAGACAGGTAACAACGGTAATCAAATGATCTGTGGCAATAGTAAGGCATAGAATCTAAATCATATGAGGCTTCCTTGAGAGTAGAGTATACATCCGGATGGTGTTGGGCAATTGACTCTTCAGTGATGATATGAAATTTTGGGGACACAGATACCTCATATGACTGGCAGGACTCACTCATGCATGATGTTTTTTTGGTGGGATAGGGAGGAAAGGAGAGTGGGCGACTGTAGTAAAGATACTCCAACTGTGGCACATGTGGCATAACCTCCGTTTAGACTTAAGTCCCATCCCTATGCCACCATTGTATATAATATTAAAGATTCAGTAGTGGAATTATGTAAATGCCAGTGGGAGTGGCTAATACCTTGCTTCAGTTCAATCATAAATACAAGTGGAATCCAGCGACTGAGGAAGAGGTTTGCCAAGAT
Source organism: Tuber magnatum (assembly GCA_003182015.1). Classification (NCBI taxonomy): domain Eukaryota; kingdom Fungi; phylum Ascomycota; class Pezizomycetes; order Pezizales; family Tuberaceae; genus Tuber; species Tuber magnatum. The sequence continues at coordinate 369,133 of PYWC01000022.1, read as the reverse complement.
GCTTGGAAATGTTCCACAATGTCACCGATATAACACACGAGGACCTGCCCAATCCCTCTCTGGCACCCCCCCCCTTCCAGTCCAATACTTCCTCCTGCCACTCCTGTGAGGGGCTCTTCTTCCTCTAAGTCTACTGAACTCGATGCCCCTATCCTCTATCGAGAGCCTTTCCCAGAATTAGATAATGATTCCCCAATACCTATGCCTGCTCAATAGAGATGAGTCAGAAAAGTCCAAGCTACGACCAAAGCCCTACAAGCCATATTGAGTCCCAACAATCATCCAGGGATTGGTCGACCACCACGCGATCCACAAGTAGTCCCCAGGTGGTAGAAACACTTGACATTAATTCAAGTACTTGACCTGTCGCTAGCAGCAGATTCTGTTCCAAATACCTCATTGTAATATACCGCTGTGCTGACAGTCTCCCAGTTGATAAGATTGTGGGTACTCTGAGATCCAACAACCTCGAGTTCATCCTTAGAGAGGAATGACATGCTGATAGGGGACTCCATTACCATGCTTTCCACTGTTGAATGGGAGGTTATTTAAGGTTCAAATCCTGTAACATGCGCTACTTCAACGTTCAATTCCAGTCATGCATTTGTCACCCGAATATCCTCTGCATATACCATACTCCTGGCACGGCATATGACTATGCACGACAAGACAGGCAAGTCCTTGTGGAGGATTGTGACAGAGCTAGCATCATGTGAGGATCTGTAGAACAACTCTCAGGAAACAATAGGCTCCTTGAGTGTTTCCATACATCAACTAAAAACGAAGTATGTATTGACTAGCTTCTAAACAAGCAGTCAGTACAGGTAGACCTTATTCTCTCTGCATATGGACTCACTACTTCCGGGGAGGTGGTTGGCCCTTGTAGAGCTGAGAATATGTGGCGTCCGACTATTGGGGGCCAGATGAAGCATTTACAGAACATGCTCAGAGATATAGCGAGTAGCCTGTCTCTAGTTTCTTGAAAGCGTGTGAAGCATGGCTCCAAGACTTTACATCACAAGTTACAATAATCTTCAGACAGTAGTAGAACAACACTACCTAACTGTAGAACAAGGGTATATATCGCACTACAATGGGTGCAGTTGGCAGTTGCCAGAGGCAGTGGTGCACTGGTGTAATATTTCGCTTAACCTTTATGATAACGATAGTTGTAAGAGTATTAATAGGTTCCGGCCCCTCTCGCTTATCTTGTATGGGCCAACAAGAACAGCCAGGAGGGAATGGGTGCAGAGTTTGGAGAAATATATTTTCTTTTAAGGATTTTTCAATCTTTCTGTTTACCAGGAAATGTATAAGTACATGATTTTTGTCGATATGGATTGTACAAGAATAGACGTCTTCCAGTCTTTGTTCTGTGGGCAGTCGGGGTTCGTAACTACTGATAAGTACTATAAGAAAAAGTTGATAAAGCAGGGTCTGCCCATTATCAGGTGCTCCAATAGAGATTCCCCTAAGATGAACTGGGCTAACATCCAGGATGGCGATCTGGCACATGTGTTTCACAATTACTTCTCGTTGGAAATAAATATTTATTCAATGATATCTCGCCCAATACATGTCCATTTAAGAAACCCCAGCCGGTCATGTGAAACCTGACTATTAGTGAGTGTTACTGGAAGAAAAGTGAGTTTGTAAAAATTCTGAAAGTAAGTGAATTTGTAGAGTAGTAGAAAATAAACAAAAGGGGGCATATATATAGGAAATTGAGCATTTGAAAAAAGAGAGAAGTCCTATAGCTGCCGAGACCGAAGTGGCATATGGAGAGGGACATCAGGATGTAAGGTTTTGGATACAACAAATATACTACTCGATCTGCAAGTACAGCGGGGGGTTGAAGGAGACGTGTTCTATGCATTATCACTTAGCTGCTCAACTTCACTCTCATCAACCTCTGAATCAATAAACATAACCATTGAAGTATTGCATATAACTATTTCCTGAACTCTGATAGTTGGTGTAGATGAGATAGGAGGAGCTTTGCTGGTTTTTTGCTTAGGAGTACTCTTTTTCCTAGAGACCAGGAGGTGGAGCCAGAGGGGCTTTTTTGCATCCTTTATGATGCAGGCATCATGGAGACGAATGAGTTCACCTGTATTAAGAACTCTAGCAACTAACAGCTACTATTTGTCAATGGTATTAAAGAGCTTGCTTGTTCCCTGGAGGTGTCGATTGGACTCCTGGTAGAGTTCCTTTTCTGCCATCTTTGATTCCAACTAGTGGCTCAGTTCTCATAGAATTCCAACTGTCTGATCCCGTATTCCACCAAACCTTTCTAGATCCAGCTCCCTACTCTACAAACTTGTAAACCCAGGATCCAACAACTGCTTCCCTACCTTAACCTTCTCTCTAATATCCCATGCTGTTTGAGGATTTCTAGTAATCCCAATAGCAGTAAGCTGCTTTATTTCTGGTAGTGCTAGTTTACCAAAGACCCGGCATGGATTCAGTGACCAAATACCAGTTGTGGTCAAAGCTTGCTGAATACTATGTGAGGTCATAGTCTTAGTGCATGCCTCAGTCAAAAAAGGTATAAAGACCACCCTCTTTCTTCCTTCCTGACTCTGGCCTGACCGGATATGGTTATCAACTGCTAATCCATAAAAATATTGAGAGGGGGAAAATAAACCAACATCTAATAGCTGTAGCAGGTGGGTTAAGTGGGCAGGCAAGCAGAGAAGATAGATACTACTCTCAATGCAATACTGAATGAATTCAAAGCTGATATATGAACCATGACCATCTAGAGTAAGAAGATAAGGTTGATTTACTCCAGCAATCAGTGCTGATTCTAGATCAAACAAGTCACGCAACCACTCCATGGCCAACTCATTATCAGTCCAGCCCTTAGAGGAGGAGCTGAAGTGATAGGCACACTCGACTTTGGTAAGGTTCCGGTACCACCCCAGGTAATGCTCCTTTCCTTTCTTGATAATAAATGGAGCCAGTACAATTCCACTCCCAGATACAGTCTCAATCACTAAGACTAGTTCTCTTTTTGCATCATGCGTAATACATGGATTACGTCTACCTCATTGACAGATCACTTTCGCCCTCGCAGCCTACTCTATCAAGAAGCCCTTGTCATCTATATTGAATATTTGTGCTCTTTTGAGGCCATAACAGCAGATAAGATACCCTAACTGCCCTAAATAGTCTTCCAGAAGATGAGGGTCTTTGGCATAAGCCCTCTGTCGCTCAAGGTTACAACTGAGTTTGGAGGCTAGAGTTGGATTGCAGCTGAGGAATCAACTTATTCACTTCTGCCCTAATGGTACACCAAGTATTCCTATTCGCTTCCATTCAAGATGGATAGCCATACTGTGAACCATATCTACCATCAGGGGAAACCCTTAATCATCCTACTCCTCACTCTATTTAACAATAGCCGACTACTCTGCTGGTGTTAGACACTTTTATTCTTGGTGTGATATAACTTGGCTCTCATGGGTTCCTGCGATCTCCCTATAAAGTGTTCACTTGTTAACTTCAGATTCTTCTGCCGCTTCAGCTATAGCTATTCAATTGTCGGCCTGCTTGAGGGCCTTGAAGGCTTGCTGATGCCATTCATCAGAATCTAATACTTTGCACTGGTTAACCCCACCCATATCATTCGGATCTTTTGACTTTTGTTAATCTTTGTAACAGGGAGCAGGGTTACCTTCTCAAAACACCTATCTCTCGTATTACGCGAAAGTGATGTAACATATTCCTGTCTTATGTCATATCACCGTCTCTTATGTTAATACCAAGTAGATAAAGGGTAATTGTACTTTCATTTATATTCAAGATAAATTGTACCTTTGCTTATATATTTCCCTTTACGCTCTAAGAGAATGGTCAGGAAAAGTGGGTAAAGCTCCATTTCTCCCTTTGTCAGGTTCCTCCAGATGGTGCCTTAGTGATTAGTCAATTGAGATTAGATTGAATGCTGAGAATTGTGTGTTTGTATAATATGGTTAAAGAAAGTAGCATTGGTAAATCTAATAGCTTGCCTTATATAGTTGAGATATCTGGCTAATAACTTAAGGAAGAATAGAGCACATACTACCCATTGTGCTTGTATTAACAGCAGTGGCAATTAAGTAGTATTTGGACCATTGTTGTTGACAATATATATATTGTACATGTTGGTTAATGGTTTTAATAGCAATATCAAAAATGAATTTATTGTAAATTTTATTATATTTGGTGCATACTAGTTATACATGATAGCTCTATACAGAGGATAACTATTATAGAAGTAATGATTGTTATCTTATTCACTCATTTATATGCGATCAATAAGTAAAATATATAACCTATAGCTAGGTGCTGACCTATAGTACATCAAATATGTTAGCACTTCTCCTACACTGATGACAATACCTTAGCCTTAAATGTTCGAGACTTGACTTCTTCCTTCTAGTCAGATAGCTAAGCCTCTCCAGGTTCCCATCTGATGACTCGTTCATGAGAATGTGTGTGAAACATAGCCACATAGACCAAGTGTAATGTAGTAAAGTTACAGCTAAGAAGATAAAATGATGATAGCATGAAGGGCTTACTCTCCTAGGTCCTAGCAACCTCTTTTATACTCACACTTCACACCAACCCTAATTCTGTGACTCATATGCTTGAGTCATCTGCCACGGTCATGTGTACTAACTGTATCACATCTGTGAGACCCATGACTTTCTTATCCAAGTCATATCTAAAAGTCATAACATTATGTGACTCACAACTACAAGTCACTCAAGCACACCAATCAATTATAACATACCAATAACTTACAACTGTGAGTCGTGCAGGACCCTATGATGCTGATATGAGTTATGTTACAAAGGTTTACCTAATCTGCCTTACCAGTAAGCCTAACTAAAACCTTTTCTCCACCCTATCACGAGCGTATACAACAACCTGATGTAGCCAATCATTCTCCCCTGTCACCATTTGTAACAATCAATTCTCACCACATGCCACAGTCTCACTAAGCCACTAACCTTGACAGTGCTGACCAGAATCATACTTTTCAGTTCTCAAACTTCTCTCACAGAGGTTATAGTATAGAGGCGCATTTAGGTTTGATAGGTGTAAAACTCTTCCTGTTATTCTCAATACCACCTGGGACTACTCCAGGAACTCCCATGGTTAGTATCTGCTATCTCTGTCAGTCCTGATCTCTTTTACTCCAAACAACTTGGAGAAGGCACTTCACCTTCTCACCTATTGTCACGAGCTGGCTAGAGGAGCGCTAACCAGGTGACTGCAGCAAGGAAAAGGTTTTGCACATGACCTCATTTGGAGGTCATGCAGTTAAGTTATTCATTCACGCACAGGACCTTATTAGCAGGTCATGGGGCTCATTCATGTTTAAATTGTTTTTATGCACATGACCTCATTAGCAGGTTATGGGGCTTGTTTATGTTGATTGCTTTTCACACATGACGTACAGTTGATGTCATGGGGAGAGTCTAGGCTGGCCGGTAAGGCTTACCGGCAAGGCAGACTTGTTTATGTTTCATGCATGACCTCATTAGTAGGTCATGTGGTTTGTTTATGCATTTGATTTATATTGCACTTGATTTATGTTTTTCAATATGACATCGTTTAGAGGTCATGGGATGTTTTATGTTTTGGGTACATGACAGGTTTAAGTCGTATGATGTTATGAAAGATTCCGCACCTGACCTTACTTGAGGATCAGGGCTGGGTTAGGGTTGCATGAAGAGCCCTATATAAAGGCTGGGTTTTCACAGATGGGTTAGCTCTTCATGCAACCATCTACTTTTATTTCCTATCTACTACTTTCCACCCTCTACAATACAAATACATTTATGCTCCAAACCTATCCGCTCGATGGATCAGCCATAGAGTCAAGAACCTATCCACTATGCGGATCTTGTTAACAGAATAAAGAGCGATACTCTCGGTGCTGGTGAGAAACCGATTCTTACGTGGGAATACTAAGATAGGGCCTAGAGACTCGTGGAGCTCTGGGACACAGCACACCGTAGTTCGGAAGACTAAAGAAGGTTATTACCTGTCACGAGTAATACAAGTATTAGGAAACCGTAACACCTATGCCCTCTTATATATCTTGCAAACAGCCTACAGTTGAGCAGATAGCTAGAGCATATACAGTATTATGTGTATCTGTAAAAAATCTCTTATACTAGACAGCATACAACTACACAACTATTTGCCCATAATATCCAGGACTTAAGATAGAGTCACCAGGATATGATAGAAATAATACCCCCGAATTACAGCTTCTCCAAAGCTGTGTAGTTTGACCAATAGCATTCTTGAGAATTTCAGATTTGAGGGCTATCCTTTATTTTCCATAACAAACATTCTAGTTATTTTTCCCACAGTCCTCCAGTGACTCTATAGTGCAAGGTAGAGTACCTCATAGTTCTTAACAGGGTAACCCAGGTTCTATAGTACAGTAGCCTAACTATTAGACACTGTAACCGGTACGGGTAGTAGCTTATTTTTTACATTTTATTTTATAGCATTGTTTCGTACATGTTATATTTCAAAGATATCGCTTGATACTTTGAATATTTCATGTTTTGTTTTACAGTATTGTTTGATACTTGTTATGTTTTAAAGATATTGCTTAATACTTTGAATGTTTTATGTTTCGTTTTATAGTATTATTTGATACTTGTTATGTTTCAAAGCTATCGCTTGATACTTTAAATGTTTTATGTTTTGTTTCGCAGTATCACTTGATTCTCACTATACTTCACAGGTATCGTTGGATACTTGGAAAGGGGCAATGTTATCACTCATGCTGGAGATGAGTGAGAACTTGTATTTAAATACCGCTAATTCTACGATAGAAACAGCAGACCTCAACTGCCCATATTCTTGATATACTTAGTTGAACAGTTACTTCTTGATGTCCTATTATACCCCTTCGAAGCCACCTTTAGTTTACACAGTGCTCACCTCTTGGCGAACAAGTAGGCCACCTGTTGGTATTGTATGTGAAGTGTGATTAGCAACCTAGGTGTGAACACATTACAGGTAGTAGCCAACTCTAAGGATAAGCGAGTTCTGACTAAGGCCCGATGTGTGATGAGGTGAATACTCAGAAGGCTCACTTATACTCAAGGGTGAATAGAAGTACAGAAGAGGTATCATATAACAAATATATTAATAAGATCTCTTCTCTGTTACTGATCATGTCTGAAAAAATGTGGGAGGCACCGTGATATTTATATTCTCCATCTGGGTATTCACAGGCTATCTACTCATCTCCTGTTTTCTCTTTCTCCTCAGTGCAAACTTCATAGACCCTGAAAACCTTTACCCCACTTGACTCTGAATTTCCTTGAACTGCTAGGAGGTTGTTCCCATCCCTCTCCTCGCAGTATCCACTCTATTCCTAGTTACTCAAACCTTTTCACCATGGCAAGTGGCTACTGGTTTATTTTCTGCATACAGAATGGTCAACTCCGATGACATACTGATAAATGCAGTTGGATCTGTCATCCATCTGCATTAACCCACGGAAGGCATGCTCCTTCCTTATTGCACCAATACGATATTAGGACTCTTAATGCTTAGGGTTAACCTTTCACGTGGTAGGCCCTATCCTGGCTCTCCCTTATCATACCTCTTAGTATGGATGAACAATAATCTCTTGGGCAATGTTCTCTCTTCAGGATTTCTTCTACATTCCTCTACCAACTGACTTGAAATTCAGTCTTGCTGCCTGCTAGGCAGCCAGGGACTCCTATTGAAGTAGCCAACCTCCTCCTGGTTGGCATCCATCAGTTGGCACAGCAGAGTAATATTTGCATGTGTTTTTCTCCATAACCAACTGTCCAAATCTATTTGTTCAATCTTATCAGGATAGCTGAGAATCGTCTCTTGAGGATTGGATAAAGATGACCCTGCAGTCGGCAACTTTTGGTGGTGGTGTGATTGAGGGTTTTGTGCTGGCGTCATATTGGTAGAAATTATCTCATTCTCCAAATACTCTGGCAGACCCTGGGATCGAACACATAACCTTTTACTAATGATCATGTGACATGCCTATTGCGCTATGCCAGTTCATCTTATGTGTAACACTGACTCCCAAGGTAAGGTAATCCTACCTGAATATTAGAGTAACTTTACCCTGTTCCCCTGCCTACCTCTATGATGGAGATAAATACTTGTATCTTTTCTTCAGTTACATAGTCTAGTAAAATAACTTGTCTACCTAAGATTCCTAAATATGCTGACATCACCCATGTGCATATACCAGGTATCCAAGTATCTAAGTACTTAAGCCCTTGTCTGTTCATAGTAGAACCCAGACCATCAATTATCCATAAGGTAAGTAGTTGCGTGCCTTATAACAAGTATAAGTACTAGGTTATGTTTTATATTTTATGTTTAGTTTTTCAATATTATTTGATATTTGTATTGTTTTGTGTACTATCGCTTGACACATACAATGTTTTATGTTTGGTTTTATAGTACCAGTTGATACTTCCATTGTTTCGTGTGCTATCAGTTGATATACAAAAGGTTTCATGAAATTTCTCATACTGACTATAAGCAATAAGTTGTATTTAAAGACAACTGATTTCTACAATGGAAATAGCAGACTGTGACTGACAGTATTTTCTAATATACTTGATTGAATGGTTACTTCTTTCATTCCCTATTATACCCTTTGGAAGTCTTCTTTAGTTAGCAGCACTTGTCTCTTATTGATCAAATAGCCATCCGCTCCTATTACAACACTATATGACTGTAATGACTCAACATACATGTGCTATGCCAGCCCGAACCTACATCCATACAAGCAGCCAGGAGGCAAACTGGTAGGAACTCGCAGGCAAGTAAGTACTGGACCTATGGAGACCCGATGGCCCGGACTCTGAGATGAACAGAATTAGCCGGCAAGGTACTTAGGTCCCTGGCTACACCCGGGAGTGATGTCAGCGTACTTAGGGACCTCTGAAGAGGCAGTTACTCAGCTAACCGGAGTAACTGGAGAAAGGTCAAAAGTGTCTATCTCTGGCAACGGAAAAGAGAGGGTAACGGGAAAAAGTCATCTTGTCCATCAGACAAGGTTACCCTACCCTCAGCATCAAGTTACCCTGCCATGGGGCTCGGGTTACCTTGTCCAAAGTACTGAGTTACCCTACCTTGCAAGATGAAGTCCCTTGAGGGGTTCGGGAAGAATGACAAGAATGTTTGTCACACGAAGCTATGCATAACGCTAGAATCTAAGGTTCTGGGAGATGCTATTGGGTGAGCTACAAAGCTCCGAAGAAGCTGTGAAATTGGAGAAATTATTCCTACCATAGCCCTCTGGCCTCGCCTTAAGGCCTGGATGTCATGGGCCAATGGTTGTGTAGTTGCATGCAGTCTAGCAAAGTGGAATCTTTGGAGACCTGCTTGCAACACTGGATACGTCGCTGCCCTCTGATCGACCGCAGGCTGTTCGCCGGGTATATAAGGGGGCATAGGGTGCAAGGTGGAGTACATCCTCCAAGTTGTTCAGAGTAAAATGGACCAAAACCGATGAAGTTAACGGGAGTTAACCTTGGGGGTTGTGAAAGTAGTCCCAGGTGGTGTCAGGGCGACTGGGAGAGTTTTACACCTACGAAGCCTGAAAGTGTCCCTAATGCTATAGACTCCATAATGGAAGTGCAGAGACACTAAAAGCATGATTCCTACCACAGGTAAGATGGATCCAAGGTAGTGGTCATGGGTAGCGTCCATTGGATCACTCCCAGACTACCGTATCCTGCGCAAGACACTGGAAGCCCAGGAGTCGTAAATAATAGATAGATAAACCACTCACGGTAGCTTCCGGGGTCATGTAGAGATCAATGCATATGGGAAGGGTGTTATAGATAGTCCAGTTCATCAGGTGTCCTGACTGTTAGCCACTGGCAAGACACTGATGCGAAGAGGTTTTCACTCCTGCAGGTAAAATGGAAATGCACCACGGAAATAATAGCTACATAAGGTGAATGCCGACGAGAGTGTGTCGACACATGTATGCCCAAACAGGGTGCCAGGAGACATGTCGGACCACCCTTAGTGGAGAAGGGTGTGCTCGAATAGTTGAATTAAACTAATGCGGGAGTTTCTAGCATAAGATAAAACTACTTGAACGTCTATGCAAGAACTCTCCTACGCCAACAATCAATCTTCTCAAGACCTTGATTGAGTGAAGTGTCAGGCTTAATGATATTAAGTTTTACCATTTACTTTACTCTTACATCTGTGTGAACTTTTGACGATAAGTTTGATATTGTTCAGTGCGGTCACAACCTTGGGATCTATCTTTCTAGGGGTGCTCCTGTTACAATGACTAGCACCCTAGCAAGAACAGATTACATGCCTACCTATTCCTACCAGTCATCTCCTTAGTCATCTCTATGGGTCTACATTTAGGTGGCTATAACTCATGTATACTGGGTCATTACAGGTATTTAGATTTGTTATATTTATTTTATTTTTTATACTAAAAACTAAGAATACCTAGAATCATAATAGAATTTATTTAATATACTAATATGTATCTGCTAAATATATTAAAATACTTTAACCTTAAATCAATGGTCCGTATTGTCTAATAATTGAGAAATAATTGATACTATTTTTGTTGCAAATTACTTACATTAACCAATCTTATCTTGATATCTGATTTTGTTTTAAATTTATTCCTCTCTCAAAAACCCATTCTAGAGAACCTATATATACTATCTATTAATTATCTAATTATTCCTAAAATAATTTATACAGATTAAAAACATTGAATAAGGTATAATATTTCCACTAATACTTTTTGCATTGTTAAACTTATTGGTTCTTATACCTGGTTTATAGATAAACTTTCCCAATACTTTATAAAAATAATACTTAATATACTATCCACATTTTGATTTAGCTTTTACTTGGATTTATTCACCCATTTATTTGTAGCAATTTAGTTTAATATTATTCCTTTAGTTGAATTGCCAAGTAGTGCTAAGATTTTCTGAATATGACTGTACAATAAAAAATTCAATGTATGGTTCTGGAAGACTAGAGATGGGACCACTTTTCTGACCAAAAGTGTGATAGTCTTGGCTGTAACGATTTCTGTAATGCTTAGAATTTGCCTTTCTCACACATTTTAGTTTGCACTAAGAACAAAAAAGACTATTAAATTAATACTATTTTAGTAGATATTATAGTTTACAAATAGAGCAACTAGGGTAGAGTTTCTAAAATAGCATTAATTTAATAGTCTTTTTTTTTCTTGGCACAAAGTAAAATGCGTTACTAATGCAAATTCCAAGTATTACCGAAATTGTTACAGCCAAGACTGTCACACTTTTGGTGAGAAAAGTGGTCCCATCTCTAGTCTTCCAGAACTATAATCTGGAGTCTAGCTCTGAATTGCCTAAAAGTAGGCACTTTGGTGGTTGTTTAAAATAATATTATTAGTACAAGTTATGGGCTTTCCAGATTAAGGTCCTGTTTGGCACACAACCATATAAAAAAATATTATATTTCTAAAAACATCATACTTTCTAATATGTGAACAAGATAAGATTTAAAGTAAAAATAAAACCTATAGTCTTATAGGAGATGCCTTTCTGCTCATTCTCTCCAAAGAAGAAGTTACTAGCACTATCTATTGTCAGAGAGTAGGGATATTAGAGATATTGCAAAATATAACAATTCTGGAACCCAATATTTTGCAATATCTCTAATTTCCCTACTCTCCCACAACAGATACTCCTACTATCCTGTGCTTTGGCCAGAATAAGGAGAGGTGCACCTTCTATAAGGCTATGGTCTTTGTTTTTACTTTAGACCTTATCTTATTCACATATTAGAAAATATGCTGTTTTCAGACATATGGTATTTTTTTATATAAGTGCATGCCAAACAGGGCCTAAAGTATAATAGGTACAAGTGCCACTGAAAAAGTGAGTACACACAAGCCTTGGCGCTCCCCCAAAAAGACTGTTACTATTATAAAAACGAAACATTACGCAAAAACCAATAGACTACTCCAGCCTAAGGTAAGAGATATGAAATAAAGTAAAATGAAGAAGCAATCACCACCCAGAATGACCTTCATGACAATGAATTACCCAAAGCACCCAGATTGGCATTGACTCAATAAACCTATCTATCTTCTCTTATTCAATTCCATTCCATTCCTCCTGTGCTGCACGTACCCGCCCAGCAATACCTCTAGGTCATCGCTGAGATGTTCAGAATTAAATCTTTAGCCGGCATTTTAGACTCCGCCAGACATTCTCAATGGGGTTCAGATCCGGGCTATAGCTGGGCCAGTCTGAGCAAACAATTCCATTGCTCAACTTAAACTGATGACTATATGCAGAAATGTGAATCTTAGAACCATCCTCAACTAGTGAGAATCCTTCAGCAGACCCTCCCGCCTCCTCCCATAAAGGAAGAAACCCCAGCCTCAATACCACCTGACAGTATTGCTCTGAATCCATTCCACCACTATCATTTGAATGTCGATACTCTTCTGGGGGTCTCTGGGGAATATAAATAAGCTGGCTCCGCTGGCCATGGCTTATTGCAGCCCAGAACATCGTAGATACCCTTTCCCCTTTGAAGGTTGCCCGAAGATAGCGATCTTGGAGCTCAGTTCCTGGCTTCCGCCATACCCTCTCATAGCCTCTACCCACTCCAATCTCAACCTTTGCCTCATCAGAATGGAACTTCCGGCGCCAGTCCTCCACTGTCCAGTGCCGTCTTTGCTGACACCATATCAATCTCTTCCACTTGCTTCTTGCATTCAAAAAGGGTTTGCGACAGGGCATTCGCAGGTGAAAGTCTAATTTGTGAAGAGCTTTTTGAACTGTTTGTAGATGACAATTCAGCTGAGACTCATTTGTGATTTCCACTAAAGATGCTCGCAGGTTACTCTCCGCAGTCCTATTCAGTCTTCTGAGCTCACAGGGACCAATTTTGTGGGGTCTTCCTAAACAGGTACTGTTTTTCACCATTCTCATCGCTTTCCATTTACGAACGATTTTGCCCACTGCAGTCGCTGAGACCATCATAAGGTCGGCAACGGCATGATATGAATAGCCCTCTGCCTGCAGTTGAATGACCTCAATACATTCTAATTTTGTGCTCTCTCACCGCTTTCCGCCCTGATTTTGCGGCATTTTGTCGGTATGTGTAGGGTCGCTGTGATGGGGTTGTTGTTGCGTTGGAACCGAGCGTGTGCACTCACTTTTTCGGTGGCACTTGTATCATATCTTCTCCCCCCGTGTAGTTCGCACACGGGTAGTTTCTTGTATTATGATACAAAAAGCCAATTACTTGTAGAAACCCGCCCACCCTAAACCTCACCACCCCGGGTCCCGCTCAATAGCCGCAAACAAATTCTTCAAGCCCGACCAACATCCCACCGTCGTTAAATTAAATTTTCCGATCCGTACACCACGTTGACGGATAATTCCCTCGTGGGAGTGACCGCCATTCCGATTGAATCTTACATCCGTTTTAGTTGACACAGCTCCCCAAATATTCGACTATCACTATAAATTTCTCCCCCCAGACATTCATCACACAACGGGGGGAGGACATGAATGATATGCAACCCGTTAACTCGAGTACTCGAGTATGATAGAAAGAAGTATCGTGCAGCGATTACGCTTACCATTCACTTTGACACCGAATCATGATAATCCAATACCACCCCTTCACTCCCATTGGCACGGGGCACCGTTTTATGGCCACGCGGGCTCACGGAGGTTTCCGGAGAGTTGTGATTCGTTGGTCAAATTTCATTCGCACCCCCCTTTCGGGGTCTGCTTTTTGCTGACACTTGCACGGGGGTGGGTGGGTGGATATTTCTTACTCGTAGTCGCATCGATCCGCCGGTCCTTCCGAGCGCGGATGCGCTTAGGGGCTATTGTGATTGCGCTTTAGCTGGTTCGTAAAGTATCGTATGATAACCCCCCGGTGCGCTTGCGGTTCGTGCGTGGTGGGTTGGGGGTGTGGCTTTGGCGGGTTTGATATTTATTGTGTAGTGCTTTTTGGAGAGTAGGTTTTGGGTTGGGCGTCTGGAGGCTGTCGCTGGGACTTGTAGGTATCACATTATCATATCATACTCGGATAGTATCGTATTTGGCTTTAGGTTGAAGGGGACTGACTGACCAGGGGGGTCTCTTTTTTTTTTTTTACACGTCCGTTCGGTCAAATCAAGTCAATTCAGCTCCCTTGTTTTCTCAGCAAAAATTTCCCAATTATCGCGCCGCGAAACAAGAAGGAAGCAAATGTCTAAGTAACCTCTTCACTCGAATTCGCAGGCACCGTAATTTAAACGGAGGATGGTCCGAGTAACAATAGCTTCTGTAATTCTTCAACACGTGTGGCGTACAGTATCGTATCATACCTGTCCCGCCAAAATCCTCAACTATTAACGTAACGGTATGATATCATACAAGAATCTTCCCCAATCATAAACACTCACTCGAACTGCACAGTCGATATCTGCCCATTCGTGTCATTAGGCATGATATCCCCATTGATGGAGTGAAATAACCGGCTGATCCCGTGCCTGCACAGCACTCAACCAACAGACTGACCGAACCGTCCATTAGATAATCCTCTGCCCCCCCCCCCTCGGAGCAAACACAAATACCGAGGTACCATAAGAAATTCTTCAAGCAGTTTATGATATCCCGAAACCGGCGCCCCGACCCAATAGCCATCTAATACAAGAATACAGTGCGGGGTATGGGCACCCCCCCCC
>PYWC01000022.1:299962-354312 GCA_003182015.1 Tuber magnatum | reverse complement strand
AAAAAAAAAAGAGAAAAAGACTCCCGGCCGCCCAGATAAGCAGACAAAACAAAACAAAAACAAATACCAAAATCAAAACACAAAAAACAGGTTAGCCGTTATCCCCTCTCGACAACCCTAACCTCCACCTCGGTAGTCTTGACAATCCCTCTATCCGGGACCTCAATAAACAAAATCTCACTCTCTCCGTCGCCCCCAACAGCCATCATCCCACCACCATCATCCCTATCCTTATCACTCAATACACCTCCACCGCCTACCCCTCCGCCACCCTCAATGTGATTTGTAGTGTGCTCGCGGGTATCCATGCTTCCGAGCGCGTACGACATGTGGTGTCTGACGCGGTAGCGCTTGTGTCGGCCCAGTTTCGGGGCGGAGTGTGAGTAGTGGTAGGGTGCGCCGAGGAGGTTTGGGAAGTGGCGTTCCATCAGGGTTTTCAGGCTTAATGTGCAGGCGGCTAGGATTGCAGCGTGAAGTTCGATTATGGACCAGTTAAACGAGTTTACTATTGTCCCTGATTTGGGGGGGAGGGAAGATACATGTTGGATCGTGAGAGTCGAGGAGTTTGGGGAGGTAGATGAGGCGGATTATGCTTGCTGCGCAAGCTCTGCGTCATTATTAGATCCTGGGCGGGTCTGTTGGGGAAGGGTCACTTACAATGCTCCGAGTGAGAAGACTACGCACAGCCCGAATATCTGACGTTTTGGAAGTTGGATCCCCCAAAGCATTAGCACCGGGAGGATGTATATCAGTACATTGGTCAAAATGTTTAGCCCCGCGTCTACAAAATGAAAAATTCGCGTCTGGATGCAGCGGCCCTTGATCATCTTGTCCCATAGGTACGGCACCGGGGTGCATTGAAATGTAGTCACCATGAGACTCGAGATCACATGACAAATTACCAATACCAGCGAGATGTAACTCAGGCTTCGGTAGGTTCTGCTGGATGTGAGGCGTATATAAAGTGCCAGTAATGAAGCCTTGACGAAGGATATTGACGCGGAGTGAAACAATCTGCTGATCCAGACCATCTAATAAATTGGTTAGAGTCGAATCGGTGACAACTCTATTCTAGGAGAGGGAATCGGACTCACCTTGGTATACATTACCAACTCCTCGGGAGATATTGTTCCCATATGCCTTCCCATGCCATGTTTCATCGCTAGATTATTTGTGAGAATTGTTCCATAAACACTTTCCAATCCAACGTTACGTACCAAAAAAGCCAGCCACAAATAGCCCAATGCTGGACAACTTTTGAAGGACAAAAAGGATTAGCTAAGCGCTTCATTCCATTTCCCCACACGGCCGAGGAATATCGGAGGGGGAGAGTTACTGCAGCAAGGCAGACCAACACTACAAAAATTAGCCCAAGATGTACCGATATTCAAGCGGATGGATCGGAGCCCTACCATCATCCGTACCAAAAGCCTTCACACTAATCTTCGCGTACGACCGCAAACTCACGAACAGTATAGTGCATCCCAAGAAGGCCACATTCGCCCCGAGCATCATCGGCCCCCGGTCTTCTGGGGAATCCATCGAGTTTCCTTCACCGACCATAGCCACCAGAAATCTCCCAGCAACGGACGGGGGGGGTGGAGGAAAAGGGAAAGTGAAAGGAAGGGAAAGGAAAATCCACCCCATGCGGCAGCCACGCAGAGATATAAGGTTCCAATGCTCCTTGGGATCCCACGCCCAGCTGACGCCTATCCGGGAGAGCTAAATCCCCTACGCTGCTGTACCACTCCATGATACCTAGAAAATCTTATTTTTGACCAAGCCGTCCCTGAAAAGAAATAAATATGGTACGGTACTGCCAAGAAGCTAAGGGGAGCCATGTAGTTCCATCGCCCGATTGCTGTCTGGCTCCCCCTTGCTCAAACCGATGGAGAGGTTGCACAAAACCCATCACCACTTTCGCCCTCGGAATGCGGTACGATACGGCGCTGTAAGCTGGGCGGGCGAGTAACCACGAGCGGTGCAAGTACCGTACTCTCCCCCCTACCTTATCATATCACAAGAATTCCATCCAACCAGCGCCTCCACCCAATGGGGAACCGGGTATGCGCCGTCAGTCTCCAGCCATCTTGGCGCACGAGAATGCCTGAACCCTGAAAAAAACGTTCCGTAGATCCTACTGGCACCGCATCCTACCCCCCATAAGCACAGTTGCCACGCTCACATTCGAGTACTTTTCATTCGAGAAATCGCTCCATCAGAAGAAGGGAGAGCGGAGTGCTGAGGACCGCTAATATTCGAGTGCTCGTGTAGAAAAGACGGTACGGGGGGTACCAGATCCACCAATAACAATTGGGGACCCGGTTCCTCTGCCCGTACCGTAATGGAAGGTCCAGCACAGCTCTGTTTTACCCTTCAACCCCTGAATCCAGCATCACACAGCAAGAATATTTCAACCCACCCCCACACACAAATCCATCCATTCGCGAGGTTTTTCCCATGTGCAACCCCGCATCGCGATTCCACCAACGGTATCCGCTTACCGCACTATCGAGCACGGGTTGTGCCGCTCAGACCGTTTCCAGAAGCATTTGGCTGACAACGAACGGGAATCTTATTATTTTCGTCAACAGTGAGCCCTTATTGGGCATATCGCCATCTTGGCTCTGCAGGCGTAACGTGGAATTCCCCGCCAACGAGACATCTTGTGTTGGGTGTGGGAGAAGGGCAGAGCACTGCAGCTCTAAGTTAATTCTTTTTGCCGGTAGGGTGCCCTACGAGTATGATTCAGGGTTCACCGGGGCAGTTCACCAAAGATGGGAGGGGGGAAAAAGTTTTCACTGGCTCGGCGTTGGAAGGATGCGGGGAATCATCCAGACTTGCACAAGCGCGAAGCGAGACTCTATCGTACCCAATACCGGTACATTTTGTTGGAGGGCAACAGCGCACTCGAGTAAGAAGTGCTCCACGGTATCGCGAACCCTGAGAAGGGCACACACACTCTACAGTGCGAAGCATTCGACAGGGCACAAGCACAGTGGTGGAGTGCCGGTACTCGTACAGTATCATACGGGACTCGAGTGCCCCCGAATCACCGGTATTACTCGACGAAAGGCGTCGGAAATGGAGAAATGAGCCAACCAACTCGGTCTTGCTCTTGCACGAGTACCGTATTCCGTGATGCGGAAAGGTTCTACATGACGTTGCACAGATTGCTTTTTGATGAAGCCTGACAACGTGGGAATTCGCCGATGCCGAAATCCCCCCCCCTTCCCCCCGTGCCTTGCCCAATGGATCACTGTCAGAGACAGGGTGTATCATACTCGAGTACCGTACTGTACAGTACAGTAGGCGGCTGAAAGTGGTGTACCATAATATTATGGTGAGTGTTGTTGTCTCAATGGCTTGCACAGACCCTCACTGGACCGAAAACCTTCACTCCTTATGCTTTTCTTCTTCTTTCCCCTTCCTGCCCCCATCTGGCATCAACCACATGGAATTTCATCATTTGTCTGCAGTGTGGAACTAACTGCATATCAAACTGTTCTGGAATATTATCAAATTGGGCACCATGCAGCTGGAGAAAGGTTTCTTTGTCGGAGCTTTCCGATGAGTTCCCCCCCTCCCCCCAAATTCTCCTCTGGGACCGTCTCTCCAATATCATACGGTACGGTAGGGTAGATGCTGTACGATACCGTAGACAGAAGCCCGTATGTGGGGAGTTCTGTAGTATAATCAGGAGGGAATGCAAAGGCCTATATAATACTCGAGTACTAGTACTCGAGCGCGGTATAAGCACGGTTCGAATTCAAACCAAACCCAAGATAAAGCAAACACCCCCTAGGCAGTGGCACTGTACCGCATCATGTCATACTCGCACCGCAAAGTACGCTATGGCCCTCGGATACAAGTAAAGGTGTTTCGCTTAGGGTACCGTAGGCCCTCGACCACTTCAAAACCTCCTTAACTTGCCGTCGCGGGCTCAACAAACCCCGAGAGCCGCTGGGACCGGCCATGGGGTCAGCAGGAAGCCTCAGCGCGCAGTCTTCAACAGGGGGGATTCGCACCGTACCCGTACTTCTTGAGCTGCGAACCGGGAAGAATGAACCGCGGCACCAGCACCCAGTTCTGGAAGTGCAAGATGGTCCGAGATGGTCGGTAATAGTGTTGAGCTTGAAGGAGGGAGAAGGAAAAGGTATCATCATACAAGCACTGGCACTTCTCCCAAGAGATCAAGAGCATCCCGCATCCCGCATCCCGCCAACCCTTTGTCTGCGGATTTCGTCAAACCGGCCGGGCAATCACATCGTCATCCACAAAGTCTCACCGGCTACGGTACCACGATGAACCCCCCCCCTCCTCCCTTTGAACCGTGGCACACATCTCAGATCCGAACAGGGGGTGATGAGACTCCCTCCCTAATAATACCCTCCTCCTCCTCCACCGTAAAAACCGAACACTACATCCTACTCCTTGTACTAGCGCGGTGCGGTACTCGAGTATCATACGGGCACCCGTCTTTCCCGCCGCGGATACCTATTGTACTGTACCTGGCATATCCGAACTTGACGCGGTGCTGTGCTGGCACTGGTACGGTGGGTGCCCGGCCACACCGCTATGAGCGCACCCTTAAAGAATTCACACCGCTGTGCTTACCGTATACTTGAAGAACATCGCCGCTTGGGTACGCACAGTAAAGTGCAGCGCCCTGTCCATTTCTATCCACTTGTACTCGAGTACTGTACAACAACTCTGAGCTGACGACTACCGGTATATTCCCCCCAGCAGTGGTGCCTGGACTTTGTCGTGGAGAAAAAACATGGGAGGAAACAACCTACCGTAGCAGTGTACAGTACCGTACTCGAGTAAATTACTGTGAAAACAAGAGATTAAAAATAAAATATAAAAAACTTGTTTTATAACCAAACGCTCGGTGACTTTTCCCGTACGACAAGGACCTTACCGTGAAGAAGGGGCAATACTCGAGTATAGGGATTATGAATCGATGTTTTGACTTTACGGCTATTTACCCTTTTTCTCTGCCTTTCCCGCCCTCGTGATACCCTCCCTCCCTTACCTTAGGGGGGGGTTGATAAGAAGTTTCTTTTGCTTTTAGAGTTCCTTGGCGACGCCTCGGGGCGCCTGCCATGGCATTTTCATGCATGTTACAGTCTGGTACGAAGTAAATCAGTGGAAGAAAAAAAATACCTCTAGCGCTCGGCCCTCGGGGGAACATTCTCAGACCTTCTGGCTGGGCTCAGACAAAAAAGCCATCAAAAAGAAAAAAGAAAGAAAAAAAAACTCTCGTCCAGAGGAACGTTACCATACCTGTACAGTACTAGCACTCGTTCACCACACCGTTATCTACAGTAACTCACTCGGGTACGGTAGACTACCGTATCTCCTCAGGACCCGATACTGTATTGTATAGTACTTTTACTCAGTACCAGCCGTCAAATTTAGGGTGGGAATCCCAGGCTTCGGAATTGTTCAACCGTTTGAACATCGGTCATCCTTGTACATTCTCACTTGTGCCCCACCCATGACTGCCCGTACCGGGGAAGGGTGTAAGTGGAGATGTTGCGTTGGGCATTATCAGTCTCAGCGTAGTATGCTAACTTGGCTGGTACGAGTACCACCATTTCTCGCCCGAGCTGCATTCGGAGAGGTCAGTCCAATGCGGACAATGCACTCGACTCCCAATCTTTGGCCACCTCCGGGAGACAATTTCTCCACTAGTACAAGTCCGGTCCAGTACGGTACTACCATAGCATCGCATCGTGGGATATCAGAGTGGAGTTAGTCTCTGGTACCGGTAGTCTTTCCCTGGGCCACCCATGCATGCATGCACTTCTAAGACGGGGGGGGCATCATGTTGGCAGTACTCGTAGCTGTGCGGTGCTGGTAATCCTTTGGGCTTGTTTTGGAGAATCCTCTTGGGCGCTAATATCTCGGCGGGGCTCTGAGTAAGATGTCACTAATCACGAATACCGTAGCCTTCCGTCCGGTATTATAGCCAGCGAGCCGGGATTCGGAAATTTACATTCAAGGTATTCCGGTTACTCAACCGTAAATCTTTTTCTCCTGCCATAACCTCCTCGCTATCGGCCGTATAGCCAGCCCATTGAATGGCTGCCTTCAATGTTGTCTCGATGACGTGAACTTCACTGTCGCCCCTTGGGGGCCATACACTATGAGATATTGGAACGGCAACAGTCTGCTCCCGCTCAACGGGTGCCCCTCTCCCCCCACCCCTTCCCTACAACCTCCGCGCAGTCAGCCGACGAGAGCACGAGATGCAGAGACCCGTCGCTATCATGGACATGGGCGATTTCTCTCCGGGTCGACTCCGCAACCTTGTGTGGGGTGGGTATTATATATTCCGATGAATGAACAACGCGGGTCCGCGGCGCTCGTGGACGGAAGTAGCGATCTCGACGAGCCCGGAATTGCGCTCCCGCAGCCCCGGCAAAAGCTCGTGGCTCCCCTTACTCGTAACCATCTCGTTGGCAACCCCGTGCCGGACGGTGTTTGGTGAGAAAACAAGCCTGGCGAGTTTCCCGAGTACCCCGGATCGGAAGTTTGGCGATGTGGGATCGGATGCTTTCCGGTTTTTGGGCGACCGCCTGGGCCTCGGTGAGATGGCTCTTAATGCTCCAGATGAGGTGCCGGCGCACTCGGCAATGCTCATCGTGTCTCGTCCGAAAGGGCGAAGGAGGTTCGCGAGAAGCCACCCAGGGGCATCGTATGGGACGCCCCCTGGATCGAGGGACAGATAGGCTTGATAATCGTGCCGTATTATGGGAGTGACAAGAGCTAGGATTGCGGCAGACGCCGCGAGGGATATGACGAGAGATTTGTTTTCCATCATTCTCTGAAGCGACGACATCTCTGCCCAGATAGCAATTCGCGAGGTTGGAGCGCAGTCCCCGCAAGGGAAAAGGATTATGGAGGTGAGTCCCAACACATATCTACCTCTTCGGTTCAAACAGTGAGGGGGCCGACCTTGAACGGCTATTGAAGAGATACCGGTGCTGCTGCAAGGCTTGGCTGATCCCAGGGAACGATTACGTGTACAGCACTCGTCCCCGGAAAGAAGCGCGCGGAAATAGGGATTCCACATCCGCAAAATATATTGCGAAGAATCCACGCGGAAGTTACCCGCGGACCCGACGATCTCACGACGTGCTATATATGAATGGCTCTGCAATCTGCTATCGTAAATGCACCCGAGGGTTTTATTGTGCACCAAAGATTGCCGTTTTACCCTACGGCACCTGTGGCAGCCCGGCGGATACCCACTAAGGTGACGTCCCACGCTCCCAAACTCCACTCACAAAATATCACTCGTTTTGGTGGCATTTGGGTTGGCCATCTCCCATAATATTATGATACTATCGCGGATAGCTGGCTATGCCAGGCCCAACTCGGGCACCAGCACCGGCACTTCTGCAGCCAACATTGCGGATCAACAATGTTATCCATAAAAGTAGTGCCATGGGTGATGTTGGGAACGATAAGAACGAGGGGGGGGGGCTGTCCAGGAGCGTGCTTGTCATGATGCCATCAAAGAAGTCAAACACATCCCTGGATGCCGTGTTGTGGCTGTCGGATTCCCTATTGGGCATGGGGTTGTGCGGTATCAAGAGAAAGGCAAGCAAGCGGGCATGAGGTGTGGCGATTAGGCGTCCCTCATACTGTAGTTATGAATCGTTGTCTTCGCACCAGATGCCAACATATCATGTCATGCATAGGATATTGGGTCGTTTCATATTAGCTATCGGGTGTTTTATTTTATTCCATGATGTATCATATCATTCGCCACGGGGCTCCGAGTCTAGGGATTGGTTCCCACCATAAACATATAGCCTGTCCGGGGTGATGTGGAGTACACAGGATGATGATGGGCGGGTTGTTTGTCTGCCTTCCCTATCATCGCTAGAATGCCGCCTTCATGCATTACATTTGTCCGCTATGGTTTATGAAGCTTCTTTTGGTTCCATAGCTGTCGGTTCAGCAATGTACACTGTATATAATAATATATGTACATATATATCTCATAACTTGTCCCCAAGTTAGCTAGCATCTCCACCTATTGTCTAGTGCATCTTCTCGCATCCAGCCCACGGTGATCTCATTCCCACCGCTCATCCTTTAATTCCTTCTAGGGGGCTGCTAGAGGGGCACGAGAAACAGAGGGAATCGAGGAAATCGAGGGGAAGGCGGTACACAAGGGCAGAATTAATTTTTTTTGCCTCCCTAGGCCCACCTATACGAGTACACTTATCATACTTGTGGTTCCAAGCGGTGCTGGGAACCCCGGGGGAGCGAATCCGAGTGATCGAACGAGATCATAATATGCAGACAAATTATCAGTTCTGTGTGGTGCACGGACATGCCCCCGTATGCATCTGGCGTGTAGCCCTGTCCTTCTAGCCATTCCTGGAAGGCACCTGAATTCCACCTCTCTTCTCGGAATTTGGGGCAGTAGAAAAAAAAAAAAAGTCAACAGATCACGAGGGTCTTCGGTCCGGGTATCGGTATGACATTTTCAAATTCAACTGCTGATGATAGGATTCTGCATCACAGGACGTGACTCGGTTTTCACATGTTTTTCGAGTTTTACAATATTTTCCAGGGTTAGGGTGGGAATTGAGGGTTGATTTTACAACATACCGTACGCCCCGTGGGGCGCCCATGCCTCAGAGTGGTAATGTGCGTTGGGGGGGGGGTTTATTCTGCGGATTGGCTTCTCGGAAGCAAGCCGCATCAGTCTCTATGATGATATCCGAACATCTTGATGCCAAGATGGACACAAAATCAATTTGGGGTGTCAGGATGCTTCATGATTTGGCAAGTACAGTACTATATCATAATAGCGGTAGCTGGACACCAAAATCCTCGACTGGAATCCGAGTCCTCCTAATCCTGCCCCCTATCGGATGAGTAACCGCACCGGTATGATACGGTACACTACCAACGGGCATCACTAAATGTTTGGTATAGCCACTGGTCAACAACTTTCGTACGAAATCAGCAGACAGCGGATCGGATGTGCAGTGCGAGTGCTCGATTGACAGGAGAGTTTCTAACGTCTGGCTACTGGCTGCAAGGGTTGAGGTCCGGAGTGATATATTGCAAAATATCTTTTCCTAGGTCTTTTACTCGAGTATGATATGATACTTTAGTCCATCACTCTGGTTGTTTAACCACATTAAACCTCAGCTCTGCTCCTGCGCCACGATTAGCAACAAAGATTTTATGGTGCCAGGGGTGATGATACGGGGGAAGTGTGAAACCGCCTTTGCTATGGAGTGGCTTGTGTTCACATGTCGAATTCATCGTCGGTGACTGCCTTCTGCCAATTATGATAGAAAAAAAAGGTCGGGGCAGGTGTTTGCACATTTACCCTCCACGTCTTCTGGCACCATATCTCTTTCGTTTTTTTTTGTTTGAGAAGCCCACAAATAGGATGCTGTTGCTAATTAATCAGCGCAGCTTGGGGCTCTTGTTGCTTTGATCTAGTCTCGCCAATTATTAGGGTGAACCTTGTTTGACGATGGAATCAATACTCACACCTACCCTCAGGTCCCCTAAGCCTGAGCGACACTCCCGTGGTGCTTCCTGAGTAATGGAGGCTTGCCTGTTTAAGGAGATATTACCTTTGCGACCTGGAGGGGAATAGCCTGGAGATGCTCGTCTCAAGTATCTTCCAACACCGTGTAGGCTTTGCTTATTACTGGATATTCCTCGCCGTTTGTATTCGTATAGGGGTGTAGGAGAGAAGTCGTGTGCTGCAATCTTTTTACCAAGGTGATAAAAGGGAAATTTGAGAGGCAGGAGAAGACCGGTGTCACGGGGGCCCCAAATACCCCAACACCCGAGTACAATGGCTCTGGCATCAATGGTGACAACTAAAATAGCAACCAAACCCAGGTTCACCACCAGACCGTGCACATTTTGATCATAGTACTGGTGCGTAACTAAATTCGGAGCTGGCCCTTAGAGTACATATATTAGGCAAGCGCTTGCAATAAGGTTCATATGACAAAGGATAGAGTATTGGACTGATCCTATAGCCTATCCCACAATGAATCCAGTACCCCTTTGCATCCTACATCCCCTACAGGATGATTCCCTACCATAGTTCCCCTGCGGATCCCCCTACTGTAATCCCCTACGGACTCTTTCCTACACTGGCTCCCCTACGGAACCGTCCCACTATAGATCCCCCACGGAATATTCGTCATGGTTCCCCTACGGATTCCGCGGACCACAAATCCCTTACGGGATGAAGACGCCGGCTTCTATTTCGCAGGCTGGTAGGCTCATACTTGTTGCTAATGAGCAGGTACGTGGTTTCTTGTAGTCCTCATCGTAGAGCTTGGATGTGGAGAAGGTGGAAGGTCCAATATGCACGGTTAATCTACTCCCCGGACTTCAGCTCCGTGCGCACCCGCGTTGAATGACTATGTATAGTATTATTGCCAGTACGAGGAATGCCACACCACCGAATATACCGCCGATCATGGGGCTGAGTGCTGGGGCGACTCTGGGGGTTGAGTTTGTTGGGGTGCTGCTGGTAAAGAATATTGCCATGGAGGTTCTGGAAGCGGGAGTTAAGTTTGCCCCTCCGGGCAGGGGAGGGTACGATCGAGAGGTAGAATTTATTGATTGCAGGTGGGGAGTTGATTAGGTAGATGTGTTCCAGGAATGCACGACCCAGGGAAGGGCCATCAGTGGTGGAAACAAGGGCTATGTGTAGGTAGGTTTGTCTGGATTCGCGCTGGGACGTTACTGGATTGTCGGTACTCTCGTCGGCGGTTATTAGTGATGTCATGGGAATACTAACTACCATGGTTGAGGTTCCGTTTGAGAGTGTTATGCGCAAGGTGTAGTCTGTTGGTGGGATGCCGGTAGAGACGTACCTGTTCATGCCCTTGTTGTAGCTTGGCCCTCCGAGCAGTGGGAGGGGCAGGCTGCGCATGTCCGGTGGTAATCTTGATTGAGGGGAATTGTACGAGAGCGCCATATGAATACCCCCCGTTGTGGACTTGTATACTTCTGTTTCCTTACTTCCTCCTCCCCCTTCTCTGATGTACTCGACGGAGGTAATGGGCACACCAAACCCCTCAGAATTAGCATTCGCCTGGGAGAAAAGCACCCTATGCCCATGATCTATAAGCCCCTCGTTGAATCCACCCACTACCTTTGACCCATTAACACGCTCCAAGCCTAATACAACAAAACAAGGTCCATCTCAGGAATCCGTACATTTCTAACTATCTGTAGTGCACTCAACCCAACCATTCCATACCCCAAAACAACGCGGCAGCTGGTGCCAACCGGGAGAACGCCCAGCGAGAACCCATCTAACTGTTTCATAGTCTTCCGGGAAAAGGTGGTGGTGCCAATTCCGTGGCCAGGGGTCACACTAGAGATGAAGTCCCTGTCGATGGCCCCATTGTAGTACCCTCTCTTGCTAAGCGCGTCTATGCATGCGGCGTATTCTTTGGTAACTTCTGTGGGAGGAGTCACGGTAGAGTTGGAGATCGAATTCGCAGGGCCCTTTGTGAAGAACCCGGAGATTGAATGTCGCGGGAGGTCCTCAGTCCAGATCATTAGGGCGTAGTCACTGCCGGTGGTTGGGTTAGCGCTTGTATCGGTGCCGTTTGCATTCTCGGGGTATTCGCCGTCGTTGGAGATTTCGGCTGTGGGAGAGAGTGAGTTAGCATGATTCCGTCACCCACCCTGTTGAAAATATGGAAATGATTGGGCTGGAGGTTATATTGAATCAAGAGAGAAAGAACTTAAAGAACATCAGAATATGCGTATTAGGAGAGGGAAAGGTTTGATGATTGTTCAGTAGAGTGAGAGAGAGGAAAAGTGTTGAGTATAGTAGAGGGAGATGAAGAAGAGAGAAAAGTAGGAGGGAGGAAAGTTTTCAAAGGTTGAATATGCGGCTGATGCATACCAGAATGTACGCACCTTTACGGATATTTTCCACACATCTAATGGCATTTCCATAATTTGGGATTCCTGTTTTTGTTGTTTTTATATTATTTTTAATTTTTGTTGTGAGGGAATTGGCATGGCGTGGCGGGGGTGGGGGTGGGGTGGGATACCTTCAATTAAAGAAACATTCCTAATACTCGTCCTCCTTCCCCTCCTAAGTGTGAGGTTCAAGCTTTCGACATCGAAACATGCCCTCCACCTCACGATCAGACTACTACCACCAAATACCCACACGTCATAGGAGGAGTAAGTCACTACAAAGGAACCCTCTCGGGGCTCTGTCATCGGATTCCAATCCCATTCTGGAGGGGGGGAAGCCGAGTGACATATTGCGCCCATGGGGACCGGCAGAGCTGTCTGGGGGGGTGTGTAGAGTGTGGGTAGGAGATGCAGTGTCTGGGGTGGAGAACTGAGTTCCAAAGAAATAGTGGTGGAGAATTTGAAGGATTCTAGTTCCGGGACTTCCGGGGGGTGGGTGAGAAGGGCCCATTGTGTGAGGAGAAGGGTGAATGGTTGGATCGTCATGCTGGATTGAGACCCATTCGCGAGACTGATGAACCAAAGGGAGAGGAGGTAGAAATGATGGTGAGATTGTGAAGGGGAGTATCGCAGACCCCGGGGGTTGGAAGAGGTGACAAGAGAGGGAAGCAAGAAAACGAATGTACCGTGCCCGGTATGAACCGGGTAGTTCAAGCACAGCGCAGGAAGGCTTTTGGTGAATGCTGGGGTGCTGCTGTACTGAGTGAGCCGTCTCTCTTGCTTCAACCGAAATACTGTGCTTCTCTGCTCTTGCGCAAACCAAGTTCTGCTGCTGGTGGATGAGAAAACGCGCCAACATTCAAGACCCATTGCACCATAACCTAGTATACGTGCAAGTACTATCTTGCATAGTCAAATTAGGATCTTAACTTCATACTCCAGAATTCGGTTTCGGTCAATGAGTTGAATCAGGAAGCGTTGGAGGAGGGCAATCATTTCAGAGAGTCCAGCTTCAAACAAAGTTTGGAGGCCTCGGGTATGCAGCCGGACCATATCTGATATCGTTATGCCTCATTCTCGTGGACTGGGAGACTTGGATGCTTGGTAAATCGTGGGATATATCGTAACAGACCATGAATACCGTAAAAACTGCGGTACTATAAAAACTCATGGGATCCACCATCTCTCCCCCCGTGTAATCTCCACATGCTACTGGCCCGTATTTTCCAAGAAGACACATCCTGGTTACCATAAGAAGTCCTCCGCCATACATCCCGGCCCAAGTATTCCGAGTGATTGTTTAAGCATACAATGAAAAACAGGGGTCAATAATTAAGATACAAAACTACCATACGGACCTCCTCCACACCCTAATATGGCTCCCACAGAAACAACCACCACCCGGGACCCCAAGCACTCCTAGGTCCTCGCTCCCCTACAAGATAAGGGCCACAGCCACCATCCTGGGAATAGCATAATAACATCAGTTGAGCAGATATATGCTCCTAAAATCCATTGAGAAGCCTGAGTGCAAGTGTTTTCACATTTCCGTCATCCCCCTCCTTGGATGGTCTCCCCAGTAACAAGAAGCATATTCCAGAAAGGGCCTTGTTGAGGGGGCCTTGAAAAGGGTTGGCGAAAGATCTCGGACACTTCTAAAATTGAGGTATGTCAAGTAAACCTCTGTAATTGTTAGATGTGGACGGTGGAATAGGGTCGAATCGCTGGAGAGATGCTCTTGCGGCATATGGTGCACCAGTCGGACCGTATATGAAGACGCCTCGACTACAATAAGGTCCTGAGAAGATGATAAGAGTTTCCGTAATGTAGGTACGTTTTCTAGATCGAGAGCAGCAGATCCCACCTCGACCCCCAATGCATGGCAGAGCGCCATGGCACATAACGGCTGCTCTGGATAGTGACCCACATCGGGGCCTTCAACCCGAGTACCGATTTATCTCCCCTCAAGCAAACAGTGGACGCTAGAACAACCCGCGTGAATTTCGTAAACTACTGTACATCCTCAACCGGATCCCCCAGGGTCCGCCGAACCCCCCACCTGCAGCTGCGCACCCAGGGCACTCGTTTGGCCTCACCGTGTCTCAGGAATAGAAGGGCCAGGCAGTAGCGAGTTACAAGAAGTGGCGGAGGAATTGCGTCTTGGCGTCAACTGGTCTACCGTATCACGAGAGCACGCTCTAGGAACCTGAATACAGGACCTGTCTCCTTCGGCGTGGAAATGACACAACTGGACCCCAATCCGATATCGGATAGCAGGAGGCCCAATAAATTGCAGGATAAATCAAGAAGATCTACCCTTGTGCCGGCAATAGAAAAACTACAATAGCGGGGCTGGAGCCTATGATACCTAACGATGCGCTGTTGGAAATCATGGATGCTGCTTGACATGCTCAGAACCTGCTCGATGCGCTGAGAACATGTGCAACATGCTCGCGATGCCATTTCATCAATCGGATAGTTGTTGCACTCGTTGGGATAGAGGTTTCGGAGATGCGCTTAGGCTTAAAGTATCTGAGGGAGGAGGCGATGTATTTGCTGGAAGTAGAACATCTATCCGTCGGGAGCTGGAGTCTTAATGGGATCAAGTAGACGTCACGGACAGTGGGAGTCCTCATGAAGCTTGTCCCTGTATCATGCACAGGCCTAAGCCCACACAAGTGGCAATGGCAGTGCCAGGCCAAAGCCCAGGAGTATGGAGAGGGAAGGGAGACTTGCGTGGATGAGTGTGGGCGAGAGTGGATATGTCTGGTGACTGGTGGAAGGATAGGATGATGTCTTTGTCATGATTGATATATACTCCCATTTTTACCGCTTCATTAGTTAGTTGTGCTGAGAGATAGAGTGAACGAGAGAGCTAAATTGAGTGAATTTCCCCACTTTCCAAGGTCGTGAGCTGGAGATCAGAGTTTTCTTCTGTTGCGTCACTGATCGCTGCTTCGCCGTTTTGCCATCACTGTTTAGTTTCATAGTCACCGTTTCATTCCACTGGTGTTTAAACTCCATTGCCGTTTCGAAAGCTGTGGCCATTGGCAAAGCCATTGCTGTTTAAAATGCTCCTCTTTCTATCCCCACTTATTCCACTACTTCCGTACCATGGCCTCCGGTAGTCCCGCCGCCACTACTGAAGCCAACAGGAGTTGCCTACTCACACATCCCAGATGCAACTGTGTTTAAACCCCCGGAGAAGGCTGCTGCAAAGACAATGAAACTGTGAGAGAAGAGTGTGGAAGTTTATGGAAAAGCAGTTAAAGACTGGGAGAAAGCAGCTGTAAAGACCGAGTGGGAGAAACGCAGGAGAAAGAGAAAATATGGGCCATTCAGCATGACGGCGAGATGGAGAGACTACGGCTAGAGAAGGAAAGAAGAGAACCAGGGGGGCGGCGGTTAGGAGGCATTCCGGAACCGCCTGTTTACAACCCAACCGGAGAATGCACTACCTCCCTGAAATGGTCTATACCGTCCCCCTCCCGCTCTCCCTCGCCAACCCCCTTGCCTACTCACTCCTCAGTACCAATGCCTAAAAACCCGAAATGAAAGAGGCCCGTGGGGAAGACCTGTCCGACCACACGCACCCCGGATGCCTTCTGGGTCAAGGTTGACATGACAGGGGTGGACGGAACTGGTGCTTATTGTGGGCCTTTGTTTTTAGGAGATGGTATGGGAGGCTGGTTGGGGATGTTGCTGGGAGGATTGAAGGTTGGGTATGTGTTCAAAATACGGTATCTCATTCCTGTACGGTGGTGTGACTGTGTTGGTTATGTTACACAATCACATGACCAGTTGTTATGCTAGAAGATTCTAGCAGGGTATATAGATTTCCTTGGTATGAGTCAGTGTTCGCGTAACCATAGAAGGGTATAAATAGGGGTGTATTTTTCCTTTCTGTTAGAAGAGCACGCAAGCTTGGATTAATCTATGAGTCTTAAAGATATATCTTGTTCACCAGGTCTACTCCACTATCACAAGTGCAAGTGACGTAGATACAAATATTCTCAGGTTATGAGCCCGGGTTTGTGAGATCTTCCGCAAACCTGAACATCATATACCACAAGGCCATAAGAGCACTCCTAAGTGAGCGTATACTGTTAATCCTCCCCTCAAACACCTCCTTCAACAAAAACCAACCTGGTCTGCCAGTACTTTGATGCACTAGACTGGTGGACGTGTCCTTACTGCAACAAAAAATGCCCTCTTACACCTGATTATCTTCTCCCTTCGTGTTGTGAAAAGTACTATGACGATCTACGCCGTGACGCAATCAGGAACCTAGGCGAGGTAAATAGTTGGCAATTTTGGTCACAAAGAAACCGACCCCTTCCACAAAACAGACGATCAGAAACGACAGTAATCGGAAACGTACCACGGTAAAGCAATATGTCGAACGATACCGAAACTGTGTTCAAGCTATCCGTAACCGACTACCCAAAACTACAAGGACAAGAGAACTATCAGACTTGGGCGCAAGCCTGGCTGGTGGTCTTCGAAGTTCTTGGTCTGTCAGAGGTAGTACTCGGAACGGAAAAAAAGCCTGAGATCCGTACAATCGGAGCATCAGAAGATGCTACAAAAGTTACGATGTGGAAGAAAAAGGACACTAAAGCTAGATTCTACCTCTACCAAGCAGTAAACTCCATCTACCATGCCGACATCTCTGTCAAAGGTTCAGCAGCAGAGGTCTGGCAGGCGTTCAAAGACCGATTCGACAAAGAAACTCCAGCTACCAACATGATGCTACTTGAAGCCATCTGGAAAATCAAACTTGTCTGCACCCAATCCATCTCCGACCATGCCACAAAGTTCGAAACTGCATGGAACTGTCTTGCCCAACGATGTTCATCAGCTGATGAAACAACCAATGAATTCCGAACCGCGATGCGAGCATAGATACAAGCAGAAGAAGTCAAGGGCACTGTCTTCATGCTATCCATCAACGAGTTGCACCCTGATCTGTGCGATGTCTTGTCGGCAAGAAAGACAACCAGATACGTGGACGTTCGGGATTACTTTCTAAGTAGGGCAGCAGAAAAAGGAGAAGGTAAAGAGGAGGAAAAGGTACTATCGGTACCTTACAAGAACAAGAAACAGATGTATTGCACATGGTGTGCAGCAAGTTGTGGAAAAAGCGATACCCACAATACCAACAAATGTCGAGGTCTCACGAGAGAAAAAGCCAAAAAGAAGAAACGGGACAACAAGTGGAACACTGCAGCTGTTACCGACGCTACAGTTACAGTTCTGATGGCGAAAGCCAAGGAACCTCCTATACCAGAGGAAGAGGTTGTCGGTACGACAATCGGGGAAGTCTCAACAGAATGGTTATGTGATTCTGGGGCATCGAACCACATATCTCCCAATTCAGGTGACTTCCAAAGTCTTACGCCTTCCTCCGAAAAGATAGTAACAGCAGACGGTAGAATTCACTAGGCAACGGCATCCGGAGATACTTACCTCTACGTGCACCTGTTGGATGGAACCAAACATACCGTCATCCTCAAACAAGCACTGTATGTACCCACGTTTCGATACTCATTGGTATCTGAATCCTGATTGGACGATGTTGGAGTAAAGGTTACAGTAGAAAAAGGTAGAAGGATGTTTGAGAAGGAAAGGAGGATTTTCATAGTTGCAGATAAGAAAAGTGGATTGTGGTATGTTAGGATGACTAATGAGAAGTCTTTTGTTTCTGTTTACGAAGAACGGCACAAAGCCCTTGGACATCCGAGTATGATTAAGGATTGTTACAAGGACGCCACCCCTATCAAGCCTCCATCAGACTTTCATTGTACAACATGCAATCGAAACAAAACCACGCATGTAAAACCAAAGTCAAAGGACATCGAAACCAAGTCAGCTTTCAACAAAGTCCATTCCAATCTTAGTGGCCAAATGTCCACATCTACAGTGGGAAAAAATCTCTACTACATGACGTTTATAGATGATTATACCTGGTATTGTTGGATTTACCTACTAAGGACAAAGGATGGAGCAGAAGTTGCTATAAAACATTTCTGGGAAATGGTACTTACTCAATTCGGTAAACGAGTCAAGCAATTGCATAGCGACCAAGGAACCGAATACCTTAACCAGAAAGTGTCTGAATTCTGAAACACAAAAGGAGTCATCCACACCACATCACCAGCCTACAACCCTGAATCAAACGGAGTTGCAGAAAGGCTAAATCGGACCCTTACAACAATGGTACGATGCATGATGCCACCTGAACGAAATTTATTGTTGTGAGAGGCCTATTCCACAGCGGCTTACCTCTACAATCGACGGTGGCATTCATCAATAAAAACAACACCTTTCGAGCAACCATATAAAATGAAACCCACGATCAGTCACCTCCATCCCTGGTTTGCCGATATTATGGTACATATCCCCACTGAGAAGGGAGGAAAGTTTGACCAAACAGCAGAAGAAGGTCACCTAGTCGGATACACTTCCAGTCCGACGATTTACCGTGTTTACATACCTCAACGACACACTGTGATCGAAGCAAGGGATGTGAAATTTGGAAAGACAAAAGGGGTATCGTTGGAATATTTTCAACGAACAATAGAAAGAGAAGAAAAGGAAAGGTCGGATCAATCCAGTGAATCTGAACGTACCGATGAGGAAGGGTCATCTACCCCAGTAAGACCGACAACACCAGTACCACCTCCGACTACCTCTATGCCCGGCGAGTTCCAGTGAACATCTATTCATCCTCCAGATACCTCCTCGTCGGAACCTCCAGCACCCCAGCGTTCTACTCGAGAATGCACTCAGATACAGAAAGCACGAGATGAAGAAAAACTTGAGATAGAAAAGAAGATACGGTCTCTGCAACGTCAAATAAAAGGAAACGAACAGAATTGTAAGCTGGAAGGCCTAATCGAGGACGAGATGCAACTTCTCCAGGAAAGAAGGGAGGAACTTGATGAACAGCTTTGGAATGAAGAAGGGAATCTTCAAAGATATACGGTTGGTGGTCTCATGTATCACATACCAGACCTCAATACGTATAGAGAGGCCATCGAATCGCAAGAGAGAAATAAATGGCAGAAAGCAAGGGACGAAGAGATGAAGGTACTGAGAAACCAAGAAGTAGGAGTGGAAGTGGACAAACCAAGTGGAAAAAAGGTATTAACAGGACGATGGGTGTATAAGGCCAAAGTCAAAAAGGATGGCACTATCGAATGGCGGAAAGTATGATACTGCGCAAAAGGTTTCAACCAAGCCCCAGGCGAAGACTATGAAGAAGTTTATGCCCCGGTTGCTCGGTTAGAATCCCTAAGACTCCTGCTGGCAGTAGCTGTCAAATGTGGTTATAAGTTCCGACAGATCAATATCAAGAGCGCCTTCCTATATGGCAACACAGACATGGAAACCTACCTCGAGCTCCCAGAAGGGTATCGTGTACCAGGCAAGGTCTGGAAGCTTAAGGAAGCCATCTACGGACTTAAGCAATCCCCCAGACTATGGCACCAACGACTAACCAAAACCCTTGAAACCATGAACCTTAAAGTTACCGACTTCGACCCATGTATTCTTGTCGCAAAAATCCTCTTTTGTTGCATTTACGTTGACGATATTCTAATAGCCGGAAAATCCTCACTAGTCAATACATGTATTGACAAAATACAATCCCATTTTCAATGTACGGACTCTGGACAAGTACCACTACTGTTAGGCATGCAGATCGAAATCTCAAAAGACAATCTCAAAATCTACCATGAACGGTATATTACTGAGATCCTCGAATGATTTGACCTAAGCGAAGCCAAACCAGTTGCCACTCCTATTGAAGTCCTTACTACACTTATGAAAGCAAAAGACGATGATCAACTATGCGATCAATGACAATACTAGTCCATCATTGGATCGCTGATGTATGCCGCTGTCGCTACAAGACCTGACATCGCACATGCCACTGCTTTCCTCAGCCAATTCTCCTCAAAACCTACCACCACACATCTTACCGCCGGAAAAAGGGTACTTAGGTACCCTTTTGGAACGAAGACCAAGGGATTACAATACAACCAAGACAACAAGGAACAACCATTGAAGATCTTTACTGATGCTTCATTCGCCTCAAATCTCGAAGACAGAAAATCGTTTACCGGTCTGATCGTACAAGTTTACGGAAGTACCGTAATATGGTGATCAAAGAAACAAACAACCCTAGCAACATCTACAACAGAAGCCGAATACGTCGCACTCGCATTTACCGCTAGACAGAGCATCTGGCTTAGCCGAGGAATGTCACATATAGGAATTGAGACTATACCGATCCTATACTGTGACAACACAGCAGCCATCAAGCTTACCAAAAACATGGGCGGTTCCGACCGAACGAAACATATCGATGTTCAGCACCACTACACTAGAGAGCTATGGGAAGTGGGGAAGATAGATGTGATAGCAGTTGGAACAGAAGACAATTTGGCGGATATATGTACAAAGGGTTTAGTTAAGGTGACATTTGAAGGGTTTTCTAATAGGCTGAGAATAGAACTGTAGGGGAAGTGTTCAAAATACGGTATCTCATTCCTGTACGGTGGTGTGACTTTGTCAGTCATGGGATACAGTCACATGACCAGTTGTTATGCTGGAAGATTCTAGCAGGATATATAGATTTCCTTGGTATGAGTCAGTGTTCGCGTAACCATAGAAGGGTATAAATAGGGGTGTATTTTTCCTTTCTGTTAGAAGAGCACGCAAGCTTGGATTAATCTATGAGTCTTAAAGATATATCTTGTTCACTAGGTCTACTCCACTATCACAAGTGCAAGTGACTTAGATACAAATATTCTCAGTATGGGATGAAGGTACTAGGCGGTACCTAGAGTGGTGGGGAGGTGCTGTGGAAAGTAGTTTTGCTGGTGGTTGTTGCGGGGGCATTGATGGAGGGAGGGTGGAGTTGTGTGGGTGAGGTGGTGTTGGGGCAGAGTAGGAAAGGAGGGAGTGATGGAACATTAGCATAGCAGGAGACTCCCGAACAATATCTCTGTGACACTCCAGAAGGTCTGGCAGATGCCTCGGCAAACACTCGTCTGGGACATCGATACAGATAAAAATGCAGAGCTCGTAAAGCTGTAGTGATTCTCCGCATTCTTGTAAGATTTGCAGGTCACATGCTCCTGCCACCAATCTCTTTCTTCCATTCCTTGAACAACTCATGTAGATACTTCAAGACCTCGCCTCTTCTTACCAGCTGCTTCTGAATAGCTCCCGTCATGTTGGTGACTGTTGGTTCTTGCTGCGAAAGGTAGTCACAGTACGAGCATGCGATGGCGATATTCTCCTTCTTGGCCCCATCGCACAAACCGTTGATTACCAGCGAACTGTTTTTTCTCACTATAAACAGTATTCACTTAGTCCTGAGAATCGTGCCACCTACCTCTGATGTCATGCCCACTCCGGATTCCTGCTGCAAAATAGGACAGCCTTATCGGCTCCACCCTCACACTTTCTCCATTCCCGAAATTCCCTAGGTTCCTGGAGCCAATCACCAACACTGCCGAATCAGTCACTGCGCACACCTTGATGTCTGTTATTTGGCTTTGGTGGAGAGAGCCAGCACATAATCTGTGCATCCTCGTCGGAGTTATAGACGTGGTTGTTGAAGCTTCCCATGATATTGTTGCAGTTGGCGCTAGTCACCCATGTTGACAGATTGCGTATTTGTAGTCTGGGTCGTAATGTCCTGTCCGCAGTCGTAGTTGGAAGTAGAAACGTGTTGGAGATCGCGAGTTGCTGCTCGGTATGCTCGTATGATAGTTCGGATCGTTTCTGGGAGCGCGTTTAGCCTTTAGGCATGTTATCGCCTTCAGGCATAGTTTAGCCTTTCGGGAAAGCATTCGGAATGCAGGAATGCGCGGAGGTTTTGGATTAATACCTCCGCCGGACAGAATGTATGGGAAGGTGTGAAAGCCGTATGGAGGGCCGGAAGGTTGGATGACTGGGGGCTGAAGTGTGGGTTTTTTGTCATTCCATTGTTAGCTTTGGAGTTTGCTAAGCGAGTGGGGGAAATACCTAGAATGTATAGGATAGGAGGATATGATTATTGTTGTTGTTGTTATATTGCCTCTGTTTTTACTATTAGTTGAAGTAGTAGTGGAAGTGAGCAAAAGAGAAGAGATTTTACCCCCTTTAGTGGTGAGTAAAGCGCTTGGTGTTTCATTTCGTTCGCCATTTCGATTCGTTTCCTTTCGTCAATCGCCATTTTGTTTTGTTTCGTGGGTGATCATCACCAGAGATCTGTGTTTAAAAAAAGTGATGTAGAAGTTTATGGGGGCAATAGGTGTATGTACTCGGGGGGTGAGGTAAGTAAGGCAACACCCGGGAGTAGTAAATGGTCCATGGTGCAATCAACAGGGGTATGGGTAGGCACTAGAAAAATAACAGTGCCAAGGTCCCCGCCACTTGACATCTTTCGTCCCTTTGTAATTTTTGTTTCAACCAATTATGTTTTGCCACATCATTTGTGAATAGTTACAACCCAAGGAAAAGTTCATAGTTTTTGTTTATTTGTTCTTTTGAGCCTGATTCTGGGGCTATTTGATAACTCTTAGGGGAGATATCTGTTGTAGAGGCACAGTAATACTGGGAGGTTACAATAGTAACAGTTTCGGGAATGGGAGAGATGAATGATGACAAGAAACTGCTCTAGAGGGTGCTGGTTACCACTTGGTGTTGGAACAAGGGGATGAGAATTGAATTTGTGCACAAGGAGGGGTGCAGAACGGACAAGTAAAAGTGGACAAAGAGTGAGTTGGAAAAGTTGACGATAGGGGGTAACTAGAAGACAGTTAGGGAGATGAAGGTAGCAGCAAGACCCATCATAACCATAGTGGGATGAAGTGAGAGGTGCGAGCTTAACACCTGGGAAGGGATTGGAATTTATTTTGTAGAAAAGGATCAAGATGATAGTATGTATAAGACATCACAGAACACAATTATGAGTCAGAGCTATGTGTCAACCAAGACAATGGTGTTGAGTATACCATCAAGGGGAAGCTCTGATTGGGAGAGATGTAGTGAGGGTAAGAGGAAGATATATAGAAACTGCCATGAGGACAGGTTGAGTGATGAGGATTATCAACCCCCTCCAGACAAGAGAGAAAAGGTAAGGAAGGATCTCCTAATAGAACGCAGGGAGTATAAAGATCTGGAGAAAAGCAGGCTGGAGAATGGCAAATACACTTAAAGAGGGATGGTGAGGGATGCGGGTTTGTGGAAGGCACCTGTGGTATTGGAAAAGATTGAGGAAGAGGATGAGGGGCAAGTTATAATACCAGACATGGTGTCATACAGTGTGGGGGATTCGATCAACTGAGTGTTGGAAATTTGTGCTAGGGAAGCAATAGAGGAAGAAGAGGATATGGTGGTAAGTTCTGTAGTGGCAATGGAATAGAGGGCAAAGGATATGAATATAGTGGAGCAATTAGAGAGACTAGAGAGATTGTTAATGGAGAAAAGAGATAGGAATGACAGACTAAAAGATAGGCAGGATGATATTGAGGGGAATAGGTATAGAAAGTGTAGGAAGAAGGAGGAGAAAGAGGAGGGAATTGATTCAGGGTGGAACAGGTCAGCAGTGGTGACTTGTGCAGTTCCAGTGTGATTAGGGCCAACCCTAGTGGCAGCAGTTCTGATTTTGCAGGAAGGGACAGCAGGGCCAGTAGGAAACCCAGGAGAGAGGCTGAAGAACTAGGGTGAAAAAGAGACTATAGGGAAGAAGAAGATTGTAACCGGTACGGGTACTAGGTTGTTTTATGATTAGTTTCACGGTATCGGTTGATACGTGAATTGTTTCGTGTGCTATCGGTTGATACACACATTGTTTTATGTTTGGTTTCACAGTATCGTTTGATACTTGTATTGTTTCGTATGCTATCGGTTGATACACACATTGTTTTATGTTTGGTTTCACGGTATCGTTTGATACTTGATTTGTTTCGTGTGCTATCGGTTGATACACACATTGTTTTGCAATATTGCTCGTACTGGAGATAAGCGATATGCTGTATTCAAAGACCGCTGACTCCTGTGATGGAAACAGCAGACTTCGACAGACAGTATTCTTAATATATACTTGGTTGAATGGTTACTTCTTTGATATCCTATTATACCTCATTTGAAGACTCCTTTAGCAAGCAGTGCTCGCTTCGTATTGATCACGAAGCCATCTGCTCCTATCGTACCACCACGTGACTAGGGCCTGGCCCGTACATGTCACATTTTTTTAACCGCAGCAAGTGGTCAAGAAACCTGCAGGGACCTGGTCTGATCAACCTACGAAAGGTCCAACAGCGAAGCTAGCATTGGGGAGCAGCAGAACCATGAAGGGTTCGGCTCCGCCAACACGACACCATTGAGTCACTGGAGACTCGAAGTGGGAAGCAGGTCCCACCAGAAGGCCTTACCAAGAAAAGGCTATCCAAGAAACCAAAAGGGCCGAAGAGCGAATACGCGATCGACAAAGCAGAAAGACAGCTAGCGTAAGACTTGGCCAAGCAGACCTTTAGCTAATCGGCTGACGAGTTAGCAAAGGCAGCAACTAGCCTTCCTGGGCTATTTCCCCCCAGCCCTAGCAAAGGAAAGCCAGCGGCGCAACCACCGAAGAAAGATAGCATACCTGTCGGGACACCTAGGAAGGAAGAAGACAACGAAGAAGTATCAGACCAGTTGGTAGTAAGGCAGTCACCAGACGAAAACCCCCGCGACTCTCCAGAAAGCTCCTCAGACAACAGGTCGAGTAACGAAGAGTCCGAACACAATATGTCTGAAGGTGAATCCGCTGGACCGCCCAGCCCAGGGGTCGGGCCAGCAGGACCAGAAATCAAAATTCCGCTGCCACCCTCATTCTCGGGTGAAAAGAACGACTTAAAACCTGAAGTATTTGACCAGTAGGTTATAACAACTTCTCAATACCTTGCCCTACACAGAGTGGACAAAACCAAGGAGGGAAGCGGAGCGCACTTGGGAAGCTTTTGCACCAGAAAGGCAGAGGAAGCATACTACCAAGCAATGAACCACTATGAGAGTGGGGAAAAAGTCTGAGGAACTACCCTGTTAAAGTACTTGAGAGAGAGATTCCAATCCTCGCGAAACACGGAAGAACTATACAAAAGGTTTAAGGATATCCAGCAAGTATGAAATGAGAAAACAGAAAGAATAACACTGATCACGACGGATCTCTTGATCTATCATGGATGATTGCCTACCAGGACAATGTCTCAGTATACGCTGCGACAAAGATTGTATGAAGCAATGCATCCCAGACTACGCCAGGAGGTAGAACCCATAGAGGAGGATGGTGTTTCCTTTGACAAGATAGTCAAGTGGGCCGAACGGAAGGACGCTATCCTGTATGAAACAGGGGTTTACCGAACCCACGTCCCACAGCAAAGGAATAGCAAAGGATCATCATCGCGGGATAATACAAAGCAGGATAAACCATACCGCAAGGATTCAAAGGACAAGAAGGACAAGAAACAGAAACGATGCGAGGAAGGCACGTGTTTCGAATGTGGAAAAAACGGGCACTATGCCAAGGACAGCTATTCCGAAAAAGGAAAGGGAAAGGCCGCTAAGCGAGAGGCTAGGATGAACCACATGGAAGCAACTGAATATGACGAAGTGGAAATTAACTCAGTGGAAATGGAAAGTCTCCGAATGCAACCAACGTTGGCAATCAGGCCCCGTGACGCTCTGGAAGGAACAATTCACATAGAAGGCCACCCAGCAAAGGTACTATTCGATACGGCAACAATCGGCTGTGACATAATAAGCACCACCTTTATATCTACCCATGGCATCCCTACGGAACCTCTACCCCAACCAACAACAGTCAATATAGCAATAAAAGGCTCCCACTCTTTAGGCCACAAGAAATGTAGACTGACCTTAGGAATCGGGAAAAAGAAATGGACAAATCAGGAGATGTTGGTAGGGAACTTTGCTAATTATTATGCCCTGATTGGAATGTCTTTCCTGAAAAGACATAATGCTCTTATCAGGTGTGGGGAAATAGCAGTGGAATTTCCCGACAACAAACTACGTGTGCTATGTAAACCAACAAGTGGGGAATTCTGAGCCGCTGTGTCAGATACAAACACAACAACATTGTTGGAAGAATACAAGGATGTATTCCCAGACAAGGTTCCTGAAACGCTACCCCCTGTGCGTAACATTAGCCACCACATTCGGCTAAAAGATCCAACCAACCTTCGAAACCAACCAAGATACTCGATCCCAGAAGCCTACAAGGAAAAACTCATGAACTGGATAAATGATTAATTAGGAAGTGGACTAATTGTACGACAGGAGGTTCTTGGAGCGGCACCTATGTTTGTACAACCCAAATCAGACGGAAGGATCCACCCCCTGGTGGACCTGAAAGCAAGGAACGATAACACGATCAGGGACAGTCCATCGATTCTAAACCAACAGCAGATCATTAACCGAATAGGGCGAGCGAAAGTCTGGAGTAAGATCGACCTAAGCGACACATATTTCCAAACACCAGTGGACAAGGACCGTGTTAAGTTCACCTCATTCAAAACCACGTTTGGCAGATTTGTGAGCAAAGTAATGCTACAAGGAGACATGAATGCACCAGCAACATTTATGCTGATAATGGAGGACCTCCTAAGTTAATATTTACATCATTTTGTATGGGTATACATTGATGATATTCTCATATTTTCAGACACATCAGAGGAACACAAACAACACATACGCAAAGTATGTGATCGACTCAGAAAAGCAAAATTTTACGCGAGCAAAAGGAAGTCAGTACTTTTTGCGGACAAACTGGAAGTATTAGGACACATAGTGGACAACGAGGGGATCCATGCCTCCCCCCAGAAAATGTCATCGATTGCAGAATGGGAAACATCGAAAAACAAGAAGGAATTGCAACGATTCCTAGAAATAGTGAATTATGTGGCCCCGTTTCTCCTACACCATGCTATGTTAATGGCACCAGTAACTGACTTAATGGGAAACACCGAATTCATATGGACAGCGACCCACCAGACTGCATTTGATATGGTCCGAAAGCGAATTATCGATCACCAAGTTATGCGACTAATAGACATACGGAGCAAGGAACCAATTTGGCTGGTTACAGACGCCTCAGATTTAGGAGTTGGAGCATGAGTGGGACAGGGACCCACTTATGAGACAGCACGACCAGCCGCGTTACACAGCAGAAAGTTCACCAACACGTAAATGAACTATGGGACCACGGATAAAGAGGCCTTAGCAATGGTGGAAGTGCTTAATCGGTTCCACAATGTACTAATGGGAAATTCCTTCACGATAGTCACAGACCACCAACTCTTAACACAACTGTGAACGGCCAAGAACCCTAGCAGGAAACAGGTGAGATGGCTAAGTACCTGGGGAAAACACGACGCGAAAATAGTCTATACACCAGGAAGTACGAACTATTTAGCCGATGCCCTTTCCCGGATTTATGATGGAGAATCAGACTTGAATCCACTCTATGTCCATGATTATATGAAGGAATGGGATGACATCTTGGATAACATGGTCTACAGGCAAGAATCAAACACAATGGAGCCCATGCATGAGTTCTCCCCTACTTCCCCTCCTTTCTCCTATACTGAGTACCCCAATGAGGCCCCTGTACCTCCCGAAAGCCCCTGCTCAATTACTGCAGGAAACGATTGGGGTGACCAGTGTACCCTGCGAAGTACACCACCGGAAGAACTCCAACATAGCACGTTACACTACTTACACTATTAGGTGGACCATTGCCCATATCATCAAACCGAGAACAAATTCACGAACAACCACCCTAGATGACATGGAAGGTTGACCCCTTACCCGCTTGGTGAAGGACCAAGCCCCCCACGTACGGAAATCGACCCGAGCCCTCCGGAGTCCACCCAAATTAAGGACTGGGAATGGCAACAAACGACCGGCAGAAGACAAATTAGTGCGGGAGAAGGGCCGTCCACCCTTGCCCAGCCGACGCCCAGGTCTCTTGCAATTCCGGCACTGCTAAACCTGGAAGCCCTGGCATTCCAGATGCCAGAGCCAGGACCAATAGAGAACCTTATGGCCACAACAATAACGGCTTTCCGAACGCCAGGACCTGATAGCCCTCCACCGATTAGATGAGCGGAACAGCTAGAAATCCTTGCCAATGAGACAATAGTCTCACTAATGCCCCCGACGATGACAGAATACGGGCGCGGGCTATACGATATCATGGAAGACAACGAGGCGAAAGAGCTACATGAGACAACCAGAGGAAGGGAGATAGAAGAGGAACGCGACACCTTACAAACAGTCAATGAAATGATCGGAACGTTCAGAGCACACATAATAGCAGCATACCGAAAAGAACCAATTTGGAAGAAGG
This sequence comes from Tuber magnatum, assembly GCA_003182015.1. Classification (NCBI taxonomy): domain Eukaryota; kingdom Fungi; phylum Ascomycota; class Pezizomycetes; order Pezizales; family Tuberaceae; genus Tuber; species Tuber magnatum. The sequence goes on along the minus strand of PYWC01000022.1, from coordinate 325,949 downwards.
TAAAAGAGAATATGGACTCCACAGGAGACTTGTCCTCTTACAAGATTGCAAAGGGAATGCTATACGAAAAAACGAGATACGGGGAAGACTACCTGTATGTTTCGAAAGGCCACGCATACGGAAATACAACGTTGAGAGAATATGTCATTAGCGAAATTCACAACAAAGGCCACCACAGTGTTGAACTAAATTTATGGTATGCAACGGAGTATCTATTTTGGCCTGAAATGCGGAAGGACTTTAGAGCGTATGCGACCCAGTGCCACACATGCCAGGTAAACAAGGAGCCTACAAAATTGCGAGACGGAAAGGCTCAAACAATGACCCTGCCATCGGAAATCTTCGAATCAATAGCCATTGACTTTGCAGGACCCTTCCACAATTCATGGGGATACGACATGATCCTAGTTGCGACGGATAGGTTTTCAGGATTCACGTGGCTTATACCTACAACAAAGCAAGTAACAGCAATAACAACCTGGGAACTTCTACGCAACAAAATATTTACACCCCATGGCTACCCAACATCTCTAGTAAGCGATGCGGACCCAAGATTTGAGTCACATGTGTGGAGGCGACAGTGTCGATCATTAGGCATTGAGCATATCAAGGTGGCAACATGCCATCATGAAACGAATGGACAGGTCAAAAGCAAAATTCGAGAATTGAAGACGGCTCCCCGAAACCTAGTCAACGCCAGACAAAACAATAGGTTTGATGCAATACCAGAGATAGCAGCATACCTGAATGCGGGATGGTCAAAAACTCTCGGTATGTCACCATATAAGGCCATTTTGGGAAAGAATTACCCACTACTACCCCTAGCGAACTTCCAGAACTCCGCAGTACTGGCTGCCAACAAATTGTTAAGCAGACACCAAGTAATACGGAACACAGCTTTCAATGTGATTAAATTGGCACAATTTAGAAGTACGAGAATGGCAGCAAAACGACGTGGACGCCATATACCGATAGGAAAGAATAATCTGTTACGGGTATACGGAAGTTTATTCGAAACAGAGTTGGGACGTAGCAAGAAATTGCAACCCCGCTGGCGTGGACTATTCAAGATAAGCGGATACGATGAGCATACACAAAATTGCCTGGTAGAAATGGATGGGAGAATGTACAGAAACCGAGAAGCGACATTCCATGCATGCACCGTGAAAAGATACCTCCCTAACGATGATATATCCTTCCCTGGAAGGAGCCATGCAAAACCACCCCCAATCGTGGTAAACAAGAAACCGGAATGGGAAGTGGAAACCATACAAGACCGCAGAAGACGATATGACCGTGACCAATTCCTGGTGAAATGGGTGGGGTACCCGGAAACAGAAAATAGCTGGGAACCTCTTGAGTGCTTGGAAAATGCGATAGAAGCGGTTAACCAATGGTGGGAAGACAACAAGTCGGAGGACGAATTACCCCCTACGATAAACCATGTGATGGTGGCGTGGAGCCCAACACTGCCAGAAATCCAACACCTGCGCCCGGACACGGACCAAGGGATACAGGACGGATTTTGGTCAGCCCACTTCGAGAGCGATTTCAAAAGCAGCGAAGATGAAAATCGGGTAATGGAAGATGAAGTGGCATACCTAGCCCGGCTGGCCGAGGCAGAGTATTGGCAGTAGCGAAAGGAAAAAACACTCCATCCAACAGCCTTACGATGTCAAACTATGAGCAAGTGCCTTGGAGACTGCACCATCAGCTAATGGGACTGTTAGTAAACCATGATATTATCCCTAGACGATACCTTACACACTGACTATTCATACACATCTGCAACAAATGCCTAGAAATAACAACAGAATCAACGGGATGAATGTGCAGAGCAACAATGTCAGATGTTTTCCCCTTTGGTAGCGGGTGCTACCTGAGCACAGAAAAATATGATGGTTGCAGGGAGATGGAAGAAACCGAAATTAAGTAGCATCCTCCTTCCCTTGAAGACCTAAGCGAGGCGGACACCTAAGCGAGGCCAACACCTAAGCGAGGTCACCACTGAAACATAAATACCACCCACCCGCTCTCTAAACTACTAAAGAAAACAGATCAAACTACCAGACCTCCAAACCTTTAACCTCTTACAAAATCCTTTATCCTATTACAAACTTATCCTTTTGCTAAAAGAAACAAAAATGTCAACCTACGCAGAAGTCAGCATAAGGGGACGAGACCTCATTTTGGGGTACCTGCTTTACCGAGAAATCATTCCAGAAGACGCATACTGGAAGATATTTTATATCGATCACTCTGAAGATTGCGGACGAATCGATGTCGAGATGGAGGAATGGGAGGACCGGATAGTACGGAACTTCGTGGACCTGCCACACTACTGGGAGTCAGGTTGCTTGTACGCGGAGTGCCATATGGGGAGTGTTTGGAAAGATGGTTGGAAGGTGCAGAATGGATATTGCGGGACGACATGGGATTGTTGCAGGATAGCGACGATGATGAGGATAGGTCCTAAGTGGACTTTCAGGAGAATAGCGGAATTACTGGCTACTAGGATTTCATTAGGTTGTTTATTTGGTGAAATTGTTATTTTATTTTGGGAGTGTAACTGGTACAGGTACTAGGTTGTTTTATGTTTAGTTTCACGGTATCGTTTGATATGTGAATTATTTCGTATGCTATCGGTTGATACACACCTTGTTTTATGTTTGGTTTCACAGTATCGTTTGATACTTGTATTGTTTCGTGTGCTATCGGTTGATACACACCTTGTTTTATGTTTGATTTCATAGTATCGGTTGATATTTGTATTGTTTCGTGTGCTATCGGTTGATACACATATTGTTTTGCAATATTGCTCATATGGGAGATAAGCGATATGCTGTATGTAACGACCGCTGATTCCCGTGATGGAAACAGCAGACTTCGACAGACAGTATTCTTAATATACACTTGATTGAACGGTTACTTCTTTGATCTCCTATTACACCCGTTTGAAGCCTCCTTTAACAAGCAGTGCTCACTTCGTGTTGATCACGAAGCCATCTGCTCCTATCATACCGCCACATGACTAGGGCCTGGCCCAAATATGTTACAAAGATACACAACCCAATATAGAAGAGAGACACTATAAGTTAGCGGGCCTGTATGGTGGAGGAAGGAAAGAAGGAATGTAGATTTAGTATGGTACAGAGGAAGAACCAGCCCCAGGCTGTTATTAGGAAAGAAAAGGAAGCTGTGAGGTTGGAAGGAAAGCAGAGGCATCTCAAGTTGAGGTTTGTGGAAAGAGGAATAAAGAGGAAGCCACCATTGTTTTGCATACTGGAGAGGATAAGAAAGATGATTAACAGTGTTATGATGAGAAACAAGAAGAAAGCTCACTGTGCGATAGTGAGGCAAAACTGATAGAGAGATATTGGGATGACCTGCAAGAATGGAAAAGCGACGGAGGTCATTAAGAGTGGGGCTGACATTGGGGCATGGCTGAAGAGTATGGGGTTAGGGGAATTCTAGTTTGTGCTTCATGTCCCAAAAGTTAAAGTATTTGTGGAAAGAGTCTCATAGTGAGAGAAGTAGTGGAAGCTGGAAAGATAGATGACAGAGTCAGTATTTGACACCCTGGTGTTGGACATAGAATGGAGCAAGGCAGGAATCTATATTAGTAGAAGACCAGGTCGTGCAGAGAAACTGGCAGGTCTGAAGGGGAGAGGGATTTGTGAGACTGGTGTGATTCTGACTCTAGAGGAGAACAAGGCGGTTAAGAAGCTTTTGGGACCTAGAGGGGTTTTATCTGCATGCAAGGGAAGAGGAGAGTTGTGAGACTGTAGAGAGAGAGAGAGCCAGTAATGGTTTGTGATAATTGTATCATGGTAGGATACTGAAGCAGAGAATATTAATCACAGGCAAGTGGCAGATGGTGTAATGGTAACTGCTAGTGGGAATCCCATGTGTGTATCTCTGGATATGTAGAAAGGAACTGTGAATATGGAGAGTGCAGATGCTACCTGTATGATGAGACAATGAACTATGCTAGATACCAAGATTACAGTGTTCTGATAAGAAGGAGCCAAACCATGAGCTACAGTGTCCAGTTGGGGGTAAGAAGAGATAGTACCCTGGTCACTGGTATGACAGACTGCATGATGAGGGGGGAGAGGAGGAAGGAGAAAGGGTTCAAGATGATAACCCTGATAGCAGAGACATTGGTAGAGAGAGGAGGTGATAACGTGGAATTGAGGAACAATGTTAGTACAAAAAGAGAGGGTATAGTAATTGTTCCAGTTGGTAGACAGGGTATAGAAGAGAGGATTAATTTCATAGCAGTTTAATGAAGGTCACTATTTGTACAATTAATGTAGGGTGTAGAGTGGGAAGTAGAAGTTTGGTGTTAGATGGATATAAATGGGCAGATGTGGTGTTTGTTGTTGATCCACCAGTTAATGGGAATGAAGAACTGGTAGAGCAAAAAGAGGATGTTTTTGTTATGTTTTCACAGGTGAAGGAAAGTGGGGTAGAGGTATATATGAAGGGGTATGCAGTAGGCTTGATGGAGTTGGTGGAACATAGAGAAAAAGAGTTGAGGGTAAGATGTAAAGACAGGGAAGTAGTGGTGAGAGAGATGAGTGTAGTGTATTTCAGGCCAAGGAGGAGAAAGAAGGTGATAAAAGGGTGGCTAGAAAACTGAAAAGGTTGTATAGTTATTTCAGAAGATTGGAATTCGCAGCATAGAGGTAGGGAGCCCATATGGGGGATGAGAGAGATAATGAATACGGGAAGGAGGTAGAGAAGTGGACAGTGGGTATGGAAATTTACCAACTAGATAGGCTGACATGGAGGGATAAGTTGGTGTTAGACCTTACAATATGGCCTGAAGGTTCAAGACTGCCGAGAACAAAACTGAGTGATAAGGTGGTGCTAGAACATATGGCCTAGATCAATAGGTTAAAGATGTCCCCACCAGATAATGGGGTGTCTGGAGAGATAAACTGGAGGAAAGTGGACTTTGGAGGGGCTGAAAAGATGCTGGGGGCTAGGGAAGATGAAGAGAGCCAAGACATTTGGAAGCGGATACATAAGAAGATAGAGAATTAGAAGAGAAAGGGAAGAAATAAGCGGAGCCTGAGTGGAAAGCGTGTGTGAGAAGATGTAGAGATAGTCAGGATGGCCAACAATTTAAAGAAGAGCTGAAGAAAAGGGAATAGGGAGGAGTGGAATTTGATAAGAAAGGTGATGAGAGAAATGATTATTCAGAAGAGTTACTAAGAGATGAAGACAAAGCTGGAATCCCTAAAGGATCCTGGATTGCTTAGGTTAGTTAGGGTACTGGATATAAGAAGGTGCCTGCTAGCGATAAGAAGAGAGGATAGGTCAATGGTTAGTGTCTATAGGGAAATGAGCGATAGGTTGGTAAGGCAACTGGAGGTAGTGGGGGAGTCAGTGTTGGAGGAGTAGACAATTGATCTAAGGTTGGAGAGGTGGGAGCCTAAAAGTACTTTATGACATTTGCCGAGAAATATAGCATCAGGGATTGAGAGGATAAGTTAGCCATTTGTCAGGTTGTAGGAGACAAAGAATAAGGAATCTCTGAGGAAGGTAGTTGAGTAGGCTCTCAAGGAAGGGTGTGTGGACTGGCAATGAGTAGAGGCTGTAAGGAGGGCCAAGGCTGACAAGCTGAGATATGATATGGTGAAGAGTAGGAGAATGATACACCTGTTGAGCTACTTGATAAAGGTGGTAGAGAGGGTAATGGAGAACAGGCTCAAGAAGGTGGTGGAGTGTAAAAGTACCTAGTATGGGTCCAGGTGAGGGAGATTAGTATGGGATAAAATAGGTCAACTAACCGAATTTATGAGTTAGTATGAATGGAGCAAAAGAGTGGTATTGTTAATGGATACAGAAGCGGGTTTCAACAAGGTTGACTGAGAACTACTTCTAGATATCCTGAAGTACTGAGGTTGCTCTCAAGAGATGGTACAATAGATGAGTTATTTGATAAGCAGGAGATCTGCTAGGTTCAGGGTCAACAGAAGTGTTAGCAACAATTACCTGTTGGAGAAAGGGTGCCCCCAGGGATTACTGCTGTTTCAATTTTTGTTCACGGTATATATTCGAGATGTGGTTAAGCCAAGGTTTCCGATAAGACCTTCATACACCAGACTTGTTATAAGCTACATAGATGACGGTATCATTGCTGTTGCTGAGGAGAGTAAAGAAATGTTGAAACAAATCATGGAAGAGATATATAGGGACTGCATGGAGGTAGCTAGAAAGTAGAGTATGGGTTTAGCAGTGCGAAGATGGAGTGGATAGGTCATGGGGTGGATGATTGGGGTTTGATATATGTAGGGGATGAAGAGGTAATGGAGGTTAAGGAGATTAGAATATTGGGATACCAGTTTGAGAAAGGGGGTGGATGGAAAAGTCATATAAACTACTAGGCAGACAGGAGGGAAGGAGTAATAAGGAGGATTAGTAGTTTTTCTAGAAAGTATAGGAGTAAGGGGGGGATAGGTATATAGATGGTTACAAGGCTGGCACAGTTGGTGTATCTCCCTGCAATGTTGCATAGTTTGAAACAGTGGGGTGGAGACCTAATCCTCATAGAAAGGATGCAGGAGAAGATCAACAATGGGCTGAGGTCATTATACTGTACCCTGCTCAAGCTGCCCAACGAAATCCTATATGCTGAGACTAGGGTGTATTCAATTAAGTTCCAGGCAGGATATGTGAGATGCAAGACATATCTGAGATTGGTCGACAATGGGTTTAGAGAGTAGTACTTATGGCATAGATGTATTGGGAAAGGAGAGGGGGGCAAAGTGAAAGGTAAGAGGAAGAAGGCATTGAAAGAACAGGGAAAAGTAGTTTGAAGGACAAGTATTGCAAAGAATAAGGAGAAGTTGATAGAAGAGTTTAGGAACAGAAGGAGACAGGAAGATAAGGTAGGGATACATGCAGATGCATTAAGAAGGGGTGGAGAGAAGGAGACTGCCAGCACAGGATGGGTGGCAGAATGGGGGAGAGGAAAGGTGGTAGAGAATAGGTTAGTATTGTCTGAGGATTGGAATACAAATAAGGTGGAGATGGGCATATTGTTGGGTGGGATAAACTACTGACTAAGGTTAGGGACAAGAAGGGTGAAGGTGTTTTTGGATTTCAAAATATTGGTAGAGGCACGGGGAAATATAAGGAGTACAGTGAAAGGAGTGAAAATATAGGATAAGATTGTACCAATTGTAAACAAGTTTGAGGAGATGATGTTTGCTTGGATGGCAGGTTGCAGGGGTGTGGAAGGGAATGGGAAGGCTGATAGGTTAGCCAAGAGTATGAGGTTCCAGTCTATTGAAAAGGGACTATAGGTGGGACTAGAAGTTGACTGTGATGACAGGGGAGAGGATAGAAAGATAAGGAATGAGAGGTAGATGAAGTGGCGCTAGAAGGAAGGACATGATTACTATAAGTGGTCTGTGAGTAGCAGTAAACACCTGAAAGGTCTTATAAGACTGGATATATATATGCAGTTGAGTCTAGGAGCTGGGAAGAATACAATAAGAGGCTATGGGGAGTTTAATAGGAAGGAGGATAGAGAACACTTGGTGAAGTATGAGAGGTGGTCGGCTAGTGTAACGACCCAGCATACATGAGCTATGGCAGACTGGTAGGAACAGGAGGGCAAGCAAGAGTTTGACCCACAGAAGCCCAATAGCCTGGATTCCGTTATGAACAGTAAAGTATACAAGGCACTTAGGCACTAGAGCATGCACTCTTGAGAGGTGTTAACAGACTTAAGGATTGGCTGAGGACAAGTTATCTTACTAGGTTGAGTAACTGGGCAAAGAGGAGAAAAGTCTATCTCTGCCGTAACAATAGACAGAGTAATAAGAGAAAGTTACCCTGACCTCCAGAGTAGGTTACCCTACCCAGAAATCACAGTTACCCTACCTTGGGAGTTGGGTTACACTATCATGGAATGAGAGTTACTCTACCTGGTAATACAAAGTCCCGCGGGGAGTTTAAGGGAAATGACTGAAATGTTCATTACCCAAAACCGCATATACACTGGAATCTGAGGTTCCAGGAGATACTGTTGGGTGAGCTACACAGCCCCAAAGCAGCTATAAATTGGAGGCATTATTCCTATCATACCCCTCTGGCCCCGCCTTGAGGCCGGGATATTATGGGCAAATGGTTGAGTGGTTGTGCACAGTCTAGCAAAAGGAAATCTTTGTAGATCTACTTGCAATACCATATGCATCGTGGCCATCCATTAGCCCATAAGCTGTTCGTAGGATATATAAGCAGGCATAGGGTAGAAGGTGAAGTACCTTTTTCAAGTTGTTCAGAGTAAAACAGACCAAAACTAACAGTGTTCATAGGGGTTAATAGTGGCAGTCCCAAAGGTTGTCCCAGGTGGTCTCGGGGGGAGTGGGTGAATTTTATATCCATTAAACATGAACGTGTCCCCAATGCTGTAGGCTCTACAAGGGAAGTGTAGAGGCACTAAAAGCATGATACATATCACGGAGAAGACAGATTCAAGAGAGTAGTCATAGGTAGCACTTATTAGAGCATTACATGACTACTATACCTTGCGGAAAATACTGGAAGTCTGCAAGTCATAAATAGTAGTTACATAAACCGCTCACGGTAGCTTCTGGGATTACATAAAGATAAAACCACCTGGGAAGGCTGTCATAGATTGTCTAGTTCATCAGGTGTCTTGACTGTTAGCCACTGGCAAGGCACCAATGCAAAGATGTTTTCACTCTGACAGACAAAATGGAGATGCACAGCAGAAACAATAACTGTATGAGGTGAATGCTAACTAGAGTGTATTGATACATGCATGTCCGGAAGGTCTGTAAGGAGATCTATCAGACCACTGTTAGCAGAGAATGGTATACTTGAATGGTTAGAGTAAACTGATGGGGGAGTTTCTGGCAAAACATAAAACTACCTAAAAATCTATGCGAGAACTCTCCTACTCTAACAATCAATTCTCTCAGGATATTAATTGAGTGAAGGGTCAAACTGAATGATATTAAGTTTTACCATTTACTTTACTCTTATATTTGCATGAACCTTTGGTGATAAGTTTGAAGTTGTTCAGTGTGGTCGTAACCTTCGGATCTATCTTTCTAGTAGTGCTCCCATTATACTAAAACAACACTGGGAGGACTGTCTTATAAATATTACGATACAGATTCCAAATGGCTGAAGCACCTTTGTGTGGTCAGCAATCAACAGGAGTCCTTCCTTGATAGTGAAAGAAAACAATGAGAAAATCGGTCTGGCTTGTTAGGTTCTTCCAGTTTCCATCCTGTTGAAACAATGGTATCATGACCAAGAAAAGGAGCCAAAGTGAGGTAAGGAAGAAGGGCAACCTAGCAAGTTCCAGAGAAAAATAGCACCTGGGACCTTTAGGTTAGCATGTTTCAGCCCACACAATCAATGGACCAAGACCTAAGGGGTTGAGCATACAGGGTAGAAGAAAGCTTATTAGGGAATACCCTAAAACTTAGTCAACAAACACTGGGAAAATAAAAGCCGCACTGGTTGCAGACTCACCAACCAGAAGTCAGGAGCTTGCAGGAAGGCAGCTGTTGTTACAGTGATAGGGAATGGAAATCAGGGAAGTTTAGGCCCTAATACATAGCACTTTGAAGTACGGTCTCTAGGCCAGCGGTAAGTCAAGTTCATGTGCCGCCAAAAGTACCTTGACTTTGTGAGTTGTCAGACTAAGAAGGGTGATAGGTCTGACACCCAGGAGCCCTGCTTACAAACTATAACCAACATTCTAAGCCAGGCCAATGGCTTATTCAAGAATGTCAGAGAACTGCACTGACTGGGGTCTGAACCTAGGCAGAGACAGAAGCGCAAAAGGTAGCAAAAACCTTGTATAATAGGGAAAGTTAGCCCATCTCAGGAGGAAGTAATGAAGAATGACCACCAACCTAGATGTGGGATGGTACAACTTTATATTCCCACCTGGCTAGGGAAGGTTTAAAGCCAATATAGAAGAAGAGGGGACTGTTGTGGGGGGTAACTCAAGGTGCTCCAACTCTTTCCTCCAAAGGTTATACATGGGAAATCAATTGAAATAGTGCAGGACCACCTGATAGCACTCCCCAAGTCATCCAGATTGCACTACTGGGAATGGCAAGTAGGTTGGCTGCCAGTTGCTAGGCGACACAAAAGACTATATGCTTGCCTGAAACTGTATACAATTGCAGGAGTTGAACACCTAAGGCCAGGTCAGAAAGGTCGCTCCCTTATCTATATGCTAGTGGCATATCCCAGTATGATTAAATATTGTTATTGAGGGGAAAGAGAGCAAGAAAGGAAAATCATACTGAATGGACCCAGTTTGTCTGAAAAGGCCTAAACAGCTGAAATTGTGTGGACACAATAACAAACACCAAAGATTATTGAATGTCTGGAACAAAATGTCCATTAAACAAAGACAGGACAATCCGATAGAGGATGCAAAGCGACAAGAAACTCCAGTCTGAACTACTACATACTATAAATATCCTCAGGGCACCCCATATCTAAGAGTATAAGGTAACTGGGTACTGATTCGCAGGTTATTAAACTCGGACTCGCAAATCTTTGCTATACGAGATACATTAGTCTAAAAGCTGGGACTAGCAACTATTCAATAAGAAAACTTGGTTAACATAACAGGATTTGATGGCACATATCCCTGAAATGCAGAAAGATGCTATACTACCTTCATCATACTTGAGATTGGTGGTAACCAACATTGTTCGGATATTACTTCTGAAGTTATGAACCAGGAGATCTATAGCTTCATTATACCTTTTAGTTTAGGGCATCACCAACATCCCATATCATTTATAGAAGATGCCCAGAGATTGGCATTCAAGGCAGAACAATAGTAACAATACCTAGAACTGGAGGATAAAGGGATCTGCATTGGGTGGGACAAGACAGTAGCCTCTGACCCTATGGCAAGATATGTGAGCTGGATGGTGGGCTCAGAGGACCTAGAGGTAGTAGTTATCCAGACTCTGCCATAACCCTGCCGGTAGTACGCTGATCTCTTCCTGCCACAGGCAGCAGAATGGCCCCCAAGTCACAACACCTTCAATCATGAGATCAAAATAGCTAAAGGCAAAAAGCACCTATAGGGGCCTATATACTCATTATCAGAAAAGCAATTACAGGCATTGCAAGAATACCTTGACAAGATACTATATGAAGGAACAATAATACCAAGCAAGACACCCACAAGTGCACCAATACTATTTGTGCCGAAACCCGATGAGCGGCTAAGGCTTGGCATTGATTACCATGGGCTGAACAAGATTACCATTGCAAACTAATACCCACTACCAATGTTAAGTGAGCTTGGAGATTGAGCGGTCAGGTCGTATATTTTTAACAAGTTGGAACTAAAGGATAGGTACCACTTAATACACATACAAAAGGAGGATGAGTGGGAAACTACCTTTCGCACTCAGTATGGCCATTATGAGTACTGGGTAATGCCATTGGGGCTAGTTAACACACCTGCTATGGTGCGATGTATCTAAAGCATGTACCAGAAGCGTTGCATCCTGTAATGTTAGGTCATAGGGTTATTATGGATGACAAATCATTTTTACTGCTTCAATCATATGATATCATATTATATTCCCAACTTCTTAACTACCAAGATATAATGAAACTGCTTTCTGTTATATCTACGCAATTTTAGATGGAGAACAGACACTATTGCTTTGAGATATTAATCATAATAAGAAGATCAAGAAACAATTGACAAACTAGCTATTTGCATGACGATGTGAACAATACTTTTGGTGAACTAGTCTTTCATATTTACTGAAAGCATAAGCCACATTTGTACGATAAGCTTCTCTAATTCTCTCTGTCCGTGCTGTATATTTCCAAATTAATTCATTTGGAACAATCTCCAATACCTTGGATACCAATCTCTTCAAAGACTCAAAGTCACATTTACAATTGTCGTGAGCATAGCGGTTTGCTACCCCCTAAAAATATTTAATGAAATTTATTTCCCAGTGGAATGCTGGATAGAATATAACATTATGTCCTGCAGCATTTATAGCTTCTTCAATTTGACATTTCTGTTCTTAAAAGTCCGGCTAGGATGCAAGAAGTCCCCATGCACAACAATTTCCACCCCTGAGGCAAAGAGGATTTGGTTTTAAAGACTTTCCTCTGGAAGACTTGATTGAACATTGGGTTAAAAACTGAGAACCTCTATTCTCTCTAGCTGGCCAGAGACCATGCTCAGTCAAGACAGCTCTTAGTCCTTTTGGAGTTCCATCTGGTAGTATCATAGACTGCCTGTATCCGCCCTCTGCATAACTTGTATCAATAACAAATGTGTCATGCATAATCTTGGCATTCTTTCCACCAGACTCAAGATTCATTTCTTATACCCACAAGACATTCTCAGCATATTTTAGATGTGTCCGTGAATTGTCAAAAGCAAATAATGCTTTATAGCCAGGAAATTGTTTCACAAAAGCTGGGATTGCTTTTTGTGTAATTTGTTCCAATAGTCGATCTCCATTCCACCAAGTCTCACCTCCATAGTGCATAATCTCACATACTGCACTATTACCTAGTTGCCCAATCAGTCTTACGAACTCAGACGCATGAAGCCCCTTACCTCATACTTTTTTCGTAATAGATTATATTCTTCATGTATCTACATATAATATCGGCTATCATTGGCATTAAATGTGCATTCATCCTGAGTTACCAAAATTACCGGCTGTAGCTCCCCAGATTCCAGTCTTGGATTTGACATGATATCAAGCTTTTCATCCCACTTCAGGAATTCCTACTCATAGGATTTCATCTGCGGTAGAAACACCTCTTCACAATACCTTTTAACATCTGAATGCTCATGGCCATTATTGTATACCCCTTTCTGATATTCTTTCCACTTGAATCCCAACTTGTAGAGCAGCCTTCTAGCTGTTGAGAATAATATAGCTTTTTGAATCTCTCGAGTAACATGGCCTGAGAACGGTTCAAAATATCATCATTAGCTTCTTGCCAATATTTGGTTACAGCTCTTGCAATCCCTTTAGAGTTTAATTCTATACATCCTAGATGAGTATATAGTCCAAAGAATATATGATAGTATGACTTACTCTCTCCTGCTTCTTGAATATATTGTGAAACAGCCAGTATTGTTTCTGGATCTTCCAACAAAGTAATAATCTTATGATGCTTTCCATGCTTAAGCTCAGGATTATAGTTTTCCTTTACTCATTTTACCTCATAACTCATAATCCTCCCCCTTACTCCTCGACCCTATCCTCCTCTATTACAAACTCACTGAGTCAGAGTTCTTCTTGATTCCACCTCCGTTATCTGACCTGTAAATGGATCTGAACCATCTACAGCTTTGCATTCCAGAGCTCTTTGGAGTTTAATAAAGAGAAATACCTGGTAAGACTATGCATAGTACAAGCCAGTTACTTGCCTACCCAGGTGCCTTCTGTGGTCTCGACGACTAACAAGCTTATGTAGGGACTGATATGCCTTGTTTAAAATTTCGTAACAATACTGGCATGGCTGATTCCTAGGACCTAGTTTGTGGGGCCAACTCTCATAATGCTTTTTAAGGGAGTTATTGATGCTGGTTGGTAGATAATATGACAATTGTGACATAATTTCTACCTCAGTCTCCGGTAGCTGAGGAATTTGATGAATCTCTACAGTAACCTGTATGTCCATAGTAACAGGTTCTGTTCTGACAGTAAGAACTAAGGCAGCTCATAGACAGCATTTCCTGACCCGCCATGCATTGACAGAAAGTTCAGATACTTGGCTTTCAACTGCTGGTGCTACCCACCAAAGAGATGCAATCATTGATTCTTTGAAGAATTGATAACAATAAAATCTTAATAATCTACTAATCTAACCATTTGCTGGGCGGATTCTTTCCCTTTGAGCACAGCTTTGTAAAATACTCTTATTAATACCGCTATTGATCATATTTTCTGTACCAGCTCTAGGCAAAAGAGCATTGGGTGGTATGGTTAAATTGTTAATTTCTATTTGATTTGTTGAGGATTGTAAAATTTAAGAAAGGTGAGATAGTTAGGTTATAGAGTAGAAAGTAATGGGAAAATATGATATATAAAATCATAAAAATAATACTGTACATATATTCAGAATCACACAAAATCACCACAAAATGATTTGTTATCCTTGATAACCCTGTGATCTAGCATTACAGGATGCAACGCTTCTTGTACACCTTTTAGATGCATCGTACCATACCTTCTAAGACATGATGCACATTGTCCTGGTAAGATTTCTTGACTTAGAGCTCGTCGTATACCTAGACGACGTTCTGATCAATTCTAAGAATCAGTAAAGACATATCAGGCTAGTCAAGAAAGTGTTAGTTGAGTTGCAGAAATACCAGTTGGTAGTGTCTATAAGTAAATCAGTATTCCACCCCAAAATGATGGAATTTTCAGGATATATAGTCAAGACAGATGCGATCCCTATAAGTAAGCAAAAAGTCGAAGTCATAAAAGAATAGAAGAGATCGGAGTCCGCAAAGGACCTACAAATATCCATGTAATTTGCAAACTTCTACCGAAGATTTATCAAGAATTCTTTGAGGATGTGTAATCACATAATAGAGTTGTTGAACAATGACCAAAAGGGGTTCACCTGGGGGAAGGAGCAGGGGGAGGCTTTGAGTTTCTAAATTAACAGTTCATCACAGCCCTATTCTGCCCTATTTCTACACAAACTAGAACACAGTGGTGGAAAGGGTTGCAAGTGATTTCACACTAGCGTGCATATTGTCCCAGTATATGAAAAAAAGGTTGTACCCAATCACGTTTCACTCATAAAAGCTCAACTTGGTGGAGTGCAACTATGACATCTATGATAAAGAGTTGTAGCCATAGTTGAAGCTTTCAAAAAATGGTATTACTAACTTGTAGGAACTAAGGAACCTATTGTGGTATTCACCAATCATCAGAATCTACAATACTTTCTCACAACCAAAGCCAGAACTGCTAGGGAGATCAGATGGGGACAGCGGTTAGCAGATTTCAACTTCAAAATTGGGTACTAACCAGAGTTGAGTGGCAGAAAACTAGATACATTAAGCAGATGGCCACAGTACCATCCTAAGGGGGGGGGAGCTATGCAAAGTGAGAAGCTCCTAATACTACACTCTACACATTTTAATCAAGTTATGGTTATAGTAGTAGGAACAGAGGAGGAGCCTGGTCCAAGATGGAGGACACCTGAACCGACTTATTCATGAGCTATGAGTTTAGACCCCGAAGCTCATATTCTGGCAAGGGGCTCATAGGAAGTAGCGGGACATGATATCTATGCCCTGAAGAGTTGATAATACGCACTGGGGGACAAGTGACCATAGTGACTAGAATAGCTTTAGCATTACCAGGGGAACCTATCAACATGTAGCTCCCAGGAGTAGCCTTACGATTTGGCATTGTATTCTGGTCAGAGTGGGAATTGTAGACAGAGACTGCCAGGGAGAAGTAATGGTGCTGCTATTTAATCTAAAAGAGCAGGACTACCACATGGGGAAAGGAGAATGAGTTGCTCAGCTCATAATAGAAAAGATTCATGATGAAGAACTCCAAGAGGAAATGGAGCTAGATGATACCAAGAGACATCAGGGGGGATTGAGAAGTATGGGGACCAGTATGGTGGAAATGAAAACCGAGCCCATTTAGCTAGAGGAAGAAAAGGGGCAAAACTAATATTTTGATAAGTTTAATCAGTGGACACACAAGGCCCTGACAATGGAACAGACCATGCTTTCTAATGTAGTAGTTGTCAAAGCTATAGTATGAAGGTTCGATGCCCAATTCTTGCAACAGGTAAAAGTTCAGAGAATGGCAAATCATGACTGGAGGATAAGAAGAGAGGAGTTGGAAAGGCTCGGAGATGAGGGAAAGAAAATACTGATACATTGGACTTTAGCAGATGGCCTCCTATACTACAAAGAAAGGCTGTTGATT
Organism: Tuber magnatum; assembly: GCA_003182015.1. Lineage (NCBI taxonomy): Eukaryota > Fungi > Ascomycota > Pezizomycetes > Pezizales > Tuberaceae > Tuber > Tuber magnatum. Next base: position 309,960 of record PYWC01000022.1, on the reverse strand, counting down.
CCCAAAGACAAATCCCTACAGATGCCGATTGCTCAAAGCAGCCACAATTCGAAGGTGGTGGGACATTGAGGTCAGAAAATGACCGTAGAAATAATAACAAGTAACTTCTACTGGAAGGGATTTGCGGAATTGATAAATGACTATGTACAATCCTGTGTTGAGTGCCAGAAAAATAAGGCATCACTGCACGCAAAATACCGATTTCTATAGCATCTGGAAATACCATACATAGTGTGAATATCAATCTCAACCAACTTTATAACCCAGTTATGGGAGTCAGACAAGAACACTCAGATCATGGTAGAGGTTGACCACTTCACTAAAATGGCTCACTCTATACAGCTAAAGGAAAATGCAACAGTCAAGGACATAGCCCAGGTCTTCCTACATGAGGTGTGGAAGCCTCACAAGCTACCAATAAAAATCATCTCGGATATGGATGCTAATTTCACGTGGGAATTTTTGAAAAGCCTGTGGAAACTATTAGGAATTAAGTAAAAGATGTCAACTATATACCATCCTTAGATGGAGGGATAGATGGAAAGAACCAACTAAGTGCTGAAAGGTTATCTGCAAAGTTTTGTCAACTATGACTAGGATGACTGATACCAACTACTTCCACTAGTGGAATATACCTATAATAATTCCATTACAAGTGGGTATAGACTAACCTGATTCTACGTAAACTATCGATACTACCTGCAGACAGAACAAGTAAAGGAGCAGAAAGCTTGAAACTCGGGGGCAACTACTTATACCTACTGGAAGAAGGAAATACATGGACAGGCAATGGCAATACTAAAAGTAACCAGAGAAGTGGTGGGGCAGTACCATGACAAGAAAGCTAGGCCTCAACTTAACTTTCAGGTAGGCGACTTGGTCATGCTAAATGCCAAGAACATTTGTCCCAAATGACTGTCCAAAAAGCTAAGCCTAAAGTGGTACAAGCCATTCAAAATGCTTGAACAATATAGTAACTACACGTTTAAGCAAGAAATCACATAATGCTAGAAGATCTATCCTGTCTTCTATGCATAGTTGTTAGTATCCTATAGGATCTCAGTTTTACCAGCTCAGGAACAATCTCCCACAGCACTAGAAGAGATCAATGATGACCTGGAATGGGAGGTTGAGAAGATAGTATAGAGTGAGATTATTTTCTATACTCGCGGGGTTCACCAGCATAACAGGAGGATCCGTGAACTAAGATACTTTGTAAAGTGACAGGGGTGTTTGGAGGATGAAAACATCTGGGAGCCGCCAGAACACTTAGAGCATATAGCAGAATTGGTAGAAGAGTTTTACAGGGACCACCCAGAGATGCCATGAATATAGAGGAAGGATGACAAGGAAAGGTTTTCATGAGTGTGGCTAAGTAAATGCGTAAAGGTTTTTTACCCTATCTTGCTGGGTCCTTAAAGGAGTTTAATTTGTACAGTATTAGGAAATTGGATTATAGAGATTCAAGCCAAACTCCTAGAGAGAGGAGCTTGTGTTATATATAAGACGAACTGGTATAGTATAATAGGCATGTTACATGATCATTGGTAAAAGGTCACATGTTGGATCCCAGTGTCCCTCAGGGTAGTTGGAGAATAAGATGATTTCTGCTAATTGGATAGTGGTACAAAATCTGCTATTGCACCACCACCATAGGTCATTGACCTTAGGACTTTCACTGAATCCTCAAGAAAGCATTCTTGGCTGTCCTAACCAGGTTGACCGAAATGATTTGGTTGGTTGGTAGTGCAGAAAGGCGCATGAAAAGATCACTCAGCCGTGCCAACTGAGGGATGCCAATGGGGGGGAGGTTGACTACACCAATAGAAGTCTCTAGCTGCTTTACATATCAGGTGAGCTGGTGGAGGAATGTGGGGGATATTATGAAGAGAGAACTATGCCCAGAGTGATCGTTCATCTGTACCCAGAGTCATGATAAGTTGGAGCCATAATAGGGCCAACTACATACAATATTAACCCTGAGCCTCAAGAGGCCCAAATGCTATTGGCATGATAAGAAAGTAGCATGCCTCCTACAGGTTGATCCACATGGATGATGGATCCAACTACATTGATAAGTCTGTCATTGGAGCTGAGCTTTCCATATACAGAGAATGAACCAGTAGCTGCTTGCCAGGGTAAAGGAGTTAGAATGACTTTAAACTAAATGGATACTGTGGGAAGAGGGATGGGAACACCCTCCCCGCAGGTCGGGAAATTCAGAGTCAAGTCAGGTAAAGGTTTCCAGGATCTATGAAGTTCACATCCAGGAAAGAGAGAGAGACATGAGTGGAGTAGATAGCTCATGAATATCCAGACACTGAATATAAATATCGGGATACCTGTAACATGTTCACACCTAGGGTGCTTGTCATGCTTCAAGTATGGTAGTGACAGGTGGCCTGCTTGCTGGGCAAGAGGCGAGAGCTAAGTAGACTAAAGGAGTCTTCAACGAGGCATAATAGGAGATCAAGAAGTAACTGTTCAACCAAGTATATTAAAAATACTGTTGGTTGAAGTCTGCTGTTTCCATCGTAGAATCAGCAGTGTTTAAATACAAGTCGTCACTTATCTCCAGTATGGGTGATAACATAGGCCATTCAAAGTATCAAGTGATACCTTTGAAATATAACAAGTATCAAGCAATACTATCAAATCAAACATAAAACAATCAAAGTATCAAGTAATACCTTTCAAACATAACAAGTATCAAAACAATACTATCAAATCAAACATAAAACAATCAAAGTATCAAGTAATACCTTTGAAATATAACAAGTATCAAATGATACTATCAAATCAAACATAAAACAATCAGAGTATTAAGCGATATCTTGGAAACATAACAAGTATCAAATGATACTGTAAAACAAAACATAGAATATAACCTATTACCTGTACCAGTTACAATACCTCCTACACTTCTACAAGACATCATCAGCGATGCAAAAGAGATCTTTATCAATATATTGGTTATACAATACAACTTTTATACTTCTATCCATTCTGAACTTTGTGAGTCTTCCTAGTATTCACTTTGTCACATATCAGGCCTTAGCCAGAACTCGCTTGTCCTTAGAGTCCGCTACTGCCTAATACCAGGCCTAGTGTTCATTGTGGGGTGTCTGGGTCCCTAAAACCTCCGGGACAGTTTTTTTCTTCATCCTCTGCCACTGCCCCCGTTCGGGTTCCCGCCCTGTTTATGGCCCTGGACAGGACCCGTTCTATTAATTATCCCTGGAGGGGACCACTCATTTTTTGTGTTATTTCCTATCTAGGTCCAAATCAGTCTTTGCGGTACCTCCAATTTTATTACTCACCATGAGCCGTAACTACCCTTTGAAGATCAGACACCCAATTTCAAGATATACACAGAACCATTTACATAACGGGTATACTAAAAGTCCCACAGTATATCATATGCACAGTACTATTATATGCATAGTGCATTCATATGCACAGTGCTATGAAATGCATAGTACTATCATACGCAAAGCACTATCATATGCACAGCGCTATCATATGCACAAAATCATATGCTCAGTAGTTTTCCACACAATGGTTCTCAAAATCATAGGCACTCTAGATAATCTTACTTGCTAAGTTGGTTTATTGATCGCGTACTTCACAGTAATGTTGGAGATGAGTATTTATCAACTAGGACCATGACCATGCAAATAGAGTGAAAACTAGTGCGAATAGAAATGTTTGGATTAGTGATACAAAACAGGTAGAAATCATGTACGACTGCCCATTTTGCTAAAGTGGCCACGAAGGCCGTGAAACGCAAAAACACCCACAAAAGAAAAGAAACACCAGAGAGATAATCCCTAGGTAGATTCAAAGCCCACCAATTCCACTAGCCTCAGCACCAATCCCACTCCACCTATCCCACTAACCCCCGCTCCACCAATCCCATCAGCCCCAGCACCAATCCTAGACTCCCTGACCACAACCCACTCCAAGACCCTCCGGCACTCCAGCCCCTCCTATGAGTAGGGCGCAATAGGTGGTATTACTCCTCCTGCCAGTTGTACATCTGGGGGTATTGTTACCCCCACTCCGTGTTAGACCACGGGCACCGGACGGCCCTCCTCAACCACGTGGTAAAGCCTGACCACTGTCGCCCCTGCCATCTCCATCCCGACCCCTATCCCCATCATTCTCATTCTCATCCCGGTCCCCATCCTCATCCCCATCATTTACCCCCCTATCATTGCCACCGCCACCACTGTCGTCACTGTCGTCACCTTCACGGCCCTCACCGCCATTTGCCCCAGAGTCTAGGGCTGTCCCCAGGAAGTGCCAATGCCGACAAGGTCCAGGCCGATCATCGTCGTCGTGATCATCATCGTTATCATCGTCATCAACACCGTCGTCGTCATCATCAATATCATCATCATGATTATTATTATTATTGTCATCGTCATCATCTTTGTGGTCGTCATTAGAGGGGGGGGGGTTGGCAGGACCAGCAAGCGCATTATCATGCTGCCTCTGCTCCTCCTGGGTCGCCCGATCAGGCTTCCCAGCCATGACGTTCCAAAGGCCGTCAACCAATCTCAGCTCCGAGACCATGAGGGTAACCCGAGCAGCGTGTGCCGCGCCCAGGGTACCAGCTGTGAAGAATTAGTAAATCATATAAACTTATTAGGATAGGACTCGGAGCTCAACTTACCAGCTATCTTCACGACCAGGTGTTCCTCCACCACCACCTGAAGGCATTCAACAGCCGACCTTTGCCAATGCAACCACTGCTGGAGAGGGAGGTTTGAGACAATTTCCCGGCAGAGACAGTAAAGCGGGGCTTTTGGGATCAGGTATCCCCCATCCCAGCAATACTTGATAATTTCAGCCATCGCCAACCTTCTCGCGACGTATGGTGCAGGGCGCTGCACTCTATTCACAACTGCGCCGGCTCTCTTCTTGCCCAGATGCCTCGTTGGAGGCCCCCAATTGCCACCCCTCTTTGATCCTATGATGCCTTCGTTTGCTTTGCTTTTTGGAGGCATTGGGAAACTTTCCTTGGCTTTTTGGCTTTTGGTTTTCTGGTTTTTGTTGGTTGGGAGCAGGTTTTGCGGACTTTTTTTTTTGGGTAGAGAGTTAAAGGTGAGTGTCAGAGGTGAGTGAGGGAGAGGTAGGAGAGGAGGGTGGATGAGGAGGCAGGTGGGGAGGTTCTTGTCGAGAATGTTGCGGTTTTTACTCAGAGTAAGAGTGTGTGATTGGGGTTGGTAGGGCAAGGTGACTCGCAGCTTCGAGTAAGTGTACATGTGTGCGTCCCAAATCTTTGCATATCCGTGCGTATGTGTATGTATGCGTTTGTTTGCATATGCATCCTATCGTTTCTCAAATGAACAAGTAGTGATATTAGTGTTGGTTGCAGCAAGAGGTTTGTCAGAAGAGAGGGAGGCCGGAACATATACCCATGCGGATTCATACTCTCTACCAATCAAGCTACCTTGTCAGACAAACCAAGTTTCCCATAGCTTAGGCGTATTTTGATTCATGAACGATGATGCCTGACTGGAACAATGTTAGTGTACATAGTGGGTAGAGCCATATACCGTTGAAGTGTACATTGAACAACTTTGAGTAAGACTGTAACTGAATAATTGTTGAGACCAACATTGCACCATGCTTTTCACATAGAATTGCCTTGAAAATTGTGTATGAAAGGTTTTATGTGTACAAAGATATTATATCTTTCCTCTTGGAGTATCAAGCGTACAATCATAATTACTAAATAATGTCAGTAGGTAGCATATACCAATGTCAGTTATTTCAAAACATGATTTAACCTAGGTCAAACACACAATCCGCTTCAGCGTTATTCCATCTACCTATGATACCATAGCATAAGCAATTAGCTAAGGCTTTAGGGTAATTGTACTTACAATTTATTTGGTGGAGTGTTTTGTTGGTGGGGCAGGGTTGGCTTCGAACACGTTTCTATTTCTGAAGGTTTTCAAGTTTTCAACAACATACCCCTTCTCTTTTCCCTTTATAATACGGGATAAACTGCGGCTCTCCTCTCAAAACCCTCTAACACTATACAAATTAGCTGTCACCTAACTCGCACTGCACTGGATTAGCAAAAAAATGTCCTAAGAAATACCTTCCACCACGCTGCCTCTACTCCCACTCTGCATATACCAATTCTACCACACCCACCCCCCATCCACTCTATCCCACTACTTTATTGCTTTCTCTGCTCCCCAACTTCCTAAAGCTGTTTTGCACCTAAATTATTTTTCCAAAATCATACGCACAGGTGTACACAAATCATACACACAAATTTTATGCCGAAATCATAAGCACAAATCATATGTACAAGCTAACAAGAGAATAGAACACACCTCAATGCTGTCTCCATACAAGTGGAGACCGCTTCTAGCAGGAGCTTTGGGTCACCCGTCAAACCTGGAAACCATCCGCCGCAATGAGCACTGAGCAAATCTTACTCCACTTGTGACCGCCTTTGAACCTGCCCACGCCAGTAGAAGAAACTGTCTGAAGCAAAGCCGAGTGTTTGCGCCGAGCTTTCGAGACTACCTCGCTCGTAGCAACAATGTCAAAGCTGAGATAGACCAAGTAATAGTGGTTGAGGAAAACGAAATCCAGGAGCAGGAACGCCGAACGATCCTGGGAGATTAGTGGCAATACTATCCGCACTAGTTTGATAAACACGGTTTGCCACTAGCTGACCTGCCAATCCTGATCGAGGTCCCTACCCCCCCTGTCTCCCCCGTGGCCTCACCAAAGTTTCGCCGAAGGTACGACCCGTAGCCTGCATGAAAAACCTTCTTAAGTGGGTAATAAAGACGTCCTGAAGCTATACAACTGGGTCTTGTACCTTTCCTAGAACAAGTACAACCCTGTCAATGACCCCACTTTCCTTTCCCCCCCTTTGTCCCCCCCAGTGCCTCCCCAACCCTCTCTCTCTCATGTCGCACTACATGAGCGGACTCACCAGTTTCAAGCAAGGACAGTGGAAGCAATCAGTAGCGTGGCACGCTTACTATCTCACCGCAACAGCGCATCTGGTTTGAGCCCCCTATTGCGCACATCTACCTTGGGAAGCCTTAGTACAGTACAAGAACGCACCCCAAAACGGAAAAGGCTCAGGATTGGACTCGGGAGAAAGAGCTCTGACATGAGTCTTGTATAGTCTGGTATGTCATCTTGATTCCCTAAACTACATCTAAATAATTGCCAAGTTCTACTAGTGACATCTATTCTAACATTTAAGATTGTTTTAGCTCTTTCCAATCCCTTGACGCCTACCGCCGCCATAGACTGTACTTCTGACTTCTGGCTGATGGAGCACGATATGGAGGGGGATTTGGACATGATGGTCTGGGAGGAGGATCTGGATGCAAAGGGTAGACCTTTGATCAATTGGGTAAAGCCCATCGAGTGGCTATTGCTGAATGCAGAGGTCTACGAGGAGTGGGAAGAGGATGAAGAGGATGGAGAGGTCGACTTTGTGGACCTCTGCGGGTCTGCTGCTGAGGAGGGTAATGGGTGGCAGGAGGAGGAGGAAGCGCTGTCATGGACGATTATTAAATCCGAGGACAGGGATATTGACACGATAGAAAAGCGGGATTCAGATGAGAATTGGTTCTCTGCCAGCACGGAGGAGATTGGCGAGTGCCTGCTTGCGCCGGCTATGACCCCCAAGAACTTCTTTTCAAGCCAGGAAGACCAGAAAGACCACATTGCTCATATTGTTACCAAGAGGAAGTAGTTCCTGGCTGGCAACGCTCGTCTCATTATTGATCTTGAGGCAGCTGGGCGGGAAGATGCTGCGGAGCAAGGAATTAACCTCGAAGAGATGAATGAGATCGACCATGAGATGGACCAACTTGTGCTCCTCAACATGGCCAACATGCGGTTCACAACGCACATGAAAAAGGAGCCCCGGGAATAATTTTTTTCATTTGTGATTTGGTCCTCCTTTTTCCTCTTTGTTCGTCCCCTGCCTTCCCGGTTGCCCATTCCCCCTGCCTTCCTCTTCGCCCGTTCCCCCTGCCTCACTCATGAGGGACCCCCCTATGTCCTGTACTTTAGCCTCTTATATCCTCAGCCCATTTAAAATTACTTTTTGTAGATAATAATAGGCGGATTGCGTGAAGCTGCTTTTGGCGCATAATGTGTTGTACCTGCAGCTGCTATGGTTCATACACACAGAGCAATATGTCATTATATATACTGTGGCCAACTACATAGGCCAAAATCCATACGCCCAAAACCATACGCCCACATTCATACACTCTAAGCCATACGCCCAAAGACGTACGCCTAAAGACATACGCATAATGACATACACAGAAAGATATATGCCTAAAACCACACACCTGAAACTATATGACCCAATTTATACTAAATTCATCAGCACCAAGGTGCTATTCAAATCTAACATTTCCTTATTACTAGTGTAATCACAGAATGCAAACGAGCAAGATGAGTCTGCATATTTCCATAGACAAGCTAGTCTAGGCGGTCCGCCAGATAGAATTCTATCTGTTAATCGAAATCAGAATCTACAATTGCACAATGAACAACACCTATAATGACCCTACTACTCGTACTTCCACTCCGCATCATTTTCATTGAATGGACTATGGCACAAATGTAGATTCCTGCCTTTAGAGCAACAAGAATCCCGTCGTACTCCACATCATCACAATCCAAGAATCCCAATACCATCTCCTTTCTCTGTAGATCCACATTTTCAGACTTGTTCACATGGATTTTCATTCCCAACCAATACGTCCTACCCAATACTGGTGTATGCATTCCGGCCTTTGGAAAATCCACCACACCTGCCGCATAGTACCATGAACAAGGTACAAGGTCTGAGCATCTTTGGATAGTTGACTTACAAAAAAATCGTATCACTTCATGACCCCAGGCAACTGAGTAGAGATAAGAATGTGACAACAGGGTTGGTCCAAGGTCGCTGTAGTTGTCCAGAGAGCTCAGGGTGAGGTCCTTTGTCTCAATAAAGTTATGGTCAAGGCCAACACTAACCATTACACAAAGCCGCAGAAGTGGAATGGTATTGGGTTCGGTATACCCTAGTGGGTTGGTTCCAGTACCGATGTGGTTATCAATACCCTCTATGATTAGAACAGCCGAGATTGGACACTGAGTGAGGTAGAATCGTGGTGCTGTTGTGGTAGGGAAAGCAGTTTGGAATAAAGAAATACTGTAGAACAGTTGGTAGTCACTGGTGGGCAGATACTTGAGAGTAGTAGATGAACTCTTGAAGGGGATAACGACAGAATAATCAGCAATCCAGCATGCTGGAAGCTCCTGTTAAGGCCAGCCACTTATGGATTGGACTAATCTATATCAAGTTCGAGAGAGTACAAAGAACATCATTTGTGTAAATTTACAAAAGCGAGAATGAAGATATTATTCTGAACCTGATTCTGGAACCAAGTGCCAGGTCATTTTTCCCTTTACTACACGGCGGTTGGAATGACACTGCCAAAAGATTTCCAAGCTTGAGACTTGACCCTCAATCTCATAACTCAAATCAAGTGCTTGTATGATGACCCAGGATTCTGATATTCTAAGTTCCAACATTCCGGCTATCTGTCCGCCTCTAACAAATTTGACCGCCTTGCCTCCATTTGCCTACTAGCATCCACACAGCATTAACCAGTATTGTCATGCAATCCTTGGTAACCGGCTATTAGCTCAAGGTTTCGCTATATCTCACTATTAGCTTTTTAGGGCTAGTGATATGTGTAACCGGTACGGGTTACTAGGGTTTTATTGTTTCGTGTGCTATCGGTTGATACACACATTGTTTTGCAATATCGCTCATACTGGGAATAAGCGATATGCTCTATTTAAAGACCGCTGATTCCCGTGATGGAAACAGCAGACTTCGACAGATAGTATTCTTAAATATACTTGGTTGAACGGTTACTTCTTTGATCTCCAATTACACCCCGTTCGAAGCCTCCTTTAGCAAGCAGCGCTCG